>BOPP01000252.1:356838-415718 GCA_017312745.1 Gryllus bimaculatus
GTCAATGTTATGGTTGTTTTTTGAAAATTTCGTCGTAATCTGAGAATCCGCCCAAAATCGCACATGTTTTGATGCATTTCCGACCATTGGGCGGTATTTCGCGGAATCAATTTTTATCCCGCGAGAGAGAGCCGTTTACCAGGCCAAAAAGCGGAATTCCGCCCAATCTGGCGACCCTGACTTTTCATGGTTAGAAATATCTTTTCGATTTAATGTTATTCAATAATCGAAATATTGCAGCAATATCGATGTATGAAATCAAAAGGGAGTCAATGCCACCTCTAACGTTAAAGCACTATCGATCTTCTGCACATGCGCAGTTAAAAGTTTTGCACCACTTCAGTGTATCTACGCATGCGCAGAAGATCGATAGTGCTGACGTCCCGTTGCAAGACGAGCAACGCACCGTTGAACGACGTCATGCCATCGTGGGTTTAACATGGCGAAGCACGAACCTCCAGGCTCCACGCACGTTCCTATGCGAACAAGCGGTCATTCCCCGTGCGATCTAGAACCGCAACAATACTACACGAAGCGCCACAAGCTGTCATCGCGGAGTACTGGGAACTCATGACCGGCTGCCCCGGAGAGATTCTGGAAATACCGGTTTTCTGTGTTCGTCTAATATAGCAGTAAACACGGATGTTTTAGTAATTTGCACGTTATCAAAGGTATGCAAGTTCGATCAATTGTTGTCAGTATTGAATGGGTTATTTATGCTTGGCGAATTTATTTTCATTTTATTTTAGATTTGATTGAAAATTAGCATTTGATAAGTACAGTTTCTTTTATACAAAGGACTTTTGATCAGCCGTTGACAGTTCCCTATAATTGCATGGAGTGCTTATCCAAGCAGTCATTTTGCTTCGTCACGTACGCGAGTGTGTGTGAGAATTCGAACATCTTCCTTTTTCATTTAAAAAAAAAAATTAGTTTCATTGTTGTCGTTTTCGCCGACATTCCTGCCGCCAGTGTCTGAACTGGACCAGTCAAATCTTTCGAAACAAAGTAAGAATATTTCGATTTTGTGCATGATCTTTTTGACGATTTTTTGCCTTGGGTTAGTGATAGAAGTGTTAAATATTTATTACCCTGGTATCCCTGATAATGAATTCAATAGAAAATCTCAAAAGAAATTTCCTTTATGTTCGTACCCTATTGATGAAAAACCAGATAGGTCTAAGATATCTAGAAACCCAAATCCACGCGTTCAAAATGTTATTGAAAATGTAAAATCGTGTCAAAAACAATTTTTGATCGTAAATTCAAAAAAGATTTTTTAAATAGTAAATACAAGTGATTATGTGGGTATGATTCGAAGACACGTGTTTTAATTTCCCAGAAAATTGCATGGAGTTAATGATACCCAGTAGAAGACTGGGTTTAAAACAACAAATTGTATTGCGAATCTTTTCAATTCGTTATGTTCGAACTTTCTACTATGTAGTTTAAATCTTCAAAGAAACCCCAACACTTCAGGAAACTACATAAAACCCTGTTTGCAGGTACTTATATTTCACATTTCCAGTACAGAAGACTAATTTAGAAAAATATATTAGTACCTAATTGAAGTTTCATAATTTGATTGAGCTGAAACCCCCCTTTTTGGGGGCCATTAACAGCTACTGGTCTAACCGTCCATCGTCAAAATTGGAAAAGTTAAGACTTCATGTAAAGTACCCTAAAAATTGAGTGAAATTCGCAGGGCCACGAGTTCGCTCAGATCGATCACGAAATATTAATTTTGGACAAAATCAGAACGGTTTAGGCACTACTGTTAACCGTAAACAGGACGTTTTGTCGTAAACCATATTTTTCGAGATCAAGAACTCACAAAACGTGACTATACTACATATTAGGGGAAATAATTCACCAAATAAAGGATCGAGATTTATCCACTTTTACAATATCAGAGACCTATAACACGAGTTATTTTTTGATAAAACGCCGATTTGTGTCGCAGCATTACGTTTTCTTTACTATTTAAGTACGTATTTCGCGAGAAAATATATTCATACGTTATATTGCCTTCAAATTTGTGGCCATTGTGATTGCAATATCCGAAATAGAGGCTTTACTGAAAAGCGGACCTTCACTTTCCAAACCTATCTTTAAGGAACAAATTTCATTAAGGGGAAACATCTCCATCTTCATAATTGTAGTAGTAATTAAGATGCCAAAAATATTTTGAATGTTTGCAATTTTCGAAAAAGAAGGGTTTTCAACGATCCTGAGACCTGTTTAATTAAAAGCGTTCGAGCCTTTTTTTAATGACCCAGGCGCTTCATGTAACGTATCCCCCCCCCCAAACTAAAATTTCGATTTCAAATTCAAGAGGCCACGACACCTGCCAGACTGATTGAGGAATATAAATTTTGGAGGAAATCGGCTGAACGGTTTAGCCACTAGAGTTGCACCCAGACGTTTTGCCGTCAATAGATTTTTCGGTATTAAGCGCCTGCAAAACAAGGATTCTGGCTACACCAGAATTACGCAGAACATCAGAACTACGCATTAGAGGATCGTTTTCTAAATTTAGCAACTGGATTTATCCACTTTTTCGTTACCAGGACTCTGTATTAAAAGAGATTTACTGCCGGAAATTCGCAGTTTTTTTCGCCCAGCATTACATAACTTCCTCTCTACTGCGTGAACGGTAGTGAGGAAGTAAAAAGGGAAAAAATGAAAGTAAAAAAGCGGAGTTATGACATTTTAAAAATTTCCTCGAAAATAAGATCTTACAAAGTACACAAAAATAAAAATCAATTTCAAGAAGCCGCGACATCAGCTAGATCGATTATAATTTTTTGATTTTGGTGCAAATTCTATGTACGGTTTATGCACTTATGTTCACGGACGGATGTTTCGGAAAGAGAAAAAAAAAAAGTTATTAGTGATGTCTCAAATTCATTTGGTGCCACCAGCACGTATAATACAGAACGACGAAAAACCTTAAGTAGTGAACAGCAAAGCAGCAGATAAACCAAAAATTGAAAATACAAAGAACAGGAGGGGTTGAACATTGTATCGAAATATTTATGCAACATTTTGGGACTTTTTACACGGCACATCAAACGACTTCAATCTCATATCTTCTGCACACGTACTGATTCACAAAAGTGGTATGAAACCAACTCCGCATGCGCAGATCTCTAGCGCTTTCGATTGCTATAATGCTTCGCCGTGCACACTCTACCTATTCCATATTGGTCTACAGGATGTGTGTCTCTCCGAGGGTAATTCCAGAGTGATCACATGACTCTTCCGACAACGCAAGTGAAGAACGCTGAGCTATAGAGCAACTTTATATATATCACACTATACACTGCGATTAAAACGTTACAGAGGATTATCAGTAATCAGCTGGGTCGCGGATAGTCAATTACGAGCTTCATAACTTTTTTTTATATATATTGAAGCTTCCGATTGGATTACCGCGTCCCAACAGATCAAAAGTCAATTCGCCCTACGTTAAGTGGAGTATATTTGCTCCCAGAACCTCCTCAATGGTTTTCCAGAGGATTTACGTACTGAAATTAACTGCATGAGCAGTGCCATCGACACAGCACATTTGAAGTCGTTACTTTCTATTCGTAGTTCTAAGACATTGATAAATATTTAAGTATAAAATTAATAAAACGTTTCTACAAAAACATCGACGTCGCATCTCTATCCGGACGCAATGGGCTTACGAGCCACGACGGAGATATTCTTGTGTCACACGAGCGTTGCGTTGATGAGCGTCGTAAATTAACACTATCTTAAGCAGAACGGCCCAAGCACACTTCTGCCGTTTCGCATAAGATATAATGTTATTCTACTACGCGCGTCAACGCAACGCTCGTGTGCAGAGGCACATAGGGAGTGGAAGCTACTCTTGGGTGTAAAACGGCAATGGTATTAAAGGGGACGGGGAACGTCAGCGAAGATCCGCCTGTTAAGTTTATGTAAAACTCCCGATGATACGTAACGAGTTAATATTACAAAATTCACTGTAAGCGATAAGGAACAGGAATTGCGTCATGACACTTCACTTCAGATTTCCACAACAAAATAATTTATTAGATGATTGCTTAACAGAACAGTTATCAAATGCACACTATGGGGAGCAAAACCCTACAATGTCTCCACCACTTCCGAAACTGATTTCGGGCAACGCTGGACGCAGATATTTTTACGAAACTGAACTCGCTTGACAGTGGTAGTTTGGAGAGAGCGGTCCAATCTAAGTGTCAATATTGTAGGATAGGCACCAATGAAACTTGGTTTGTGCGAGTATGTATGTGTGCGCGTGCGTGTGTGGAGACGTCTTGCTATGACTGCCTTACATTTGTGAAGAGGTAAGTTTTGAGATAGTTGAATTCAAGAGCAAATAAAAATTCATCCACATTAAAAAACAATAAAATATAGTATTATACATAGATAAATATAATTTTTAAACTTTTACCAGAATAAGCAAAATAATTTTGTTAATGTCCTTTCTATTACATCAAAGATATTGGAAATTTAATTCCAGAACCATTCTAAATCTTTTTACGGTGTCAACTATACTATTTGCTATTAATTAGTGGCATTTAGAAGTTTGTTATAGACTTGATTGCAACATGAACAATTTTTATTTAACATTTAAACCCTAAGTCTCACTCCCCAAACCTCACTGGACAAGAAAGTCTCCTTACGTAATATTTTTCATCTTATTTTCATAAGGAAACAGGCTAATTTGAATGTTATTCAAGGAAACAATGGGTTTAACAAGCAGATTTTAGTGTATATCAAAAGTGGAAATAATCCAATTGAAAACTAATACTTTGGTAAGTCTTAGGGCCCGCAAATACAATAATTTGGCCCTGCCTGTAGCTGAACTTCAAATAAATATTCAATATCTGTTTATTAAGCTCAGAGAGAGATATAGAGACAATACAATTTTGTACAGATTATGACATGGGTTTACAAGCTAAAAAAGTTTTAAGTATTCTACACATTTTACCAATTTTATACACATTTGATACACAATGTTTAAAACCCCATCATATACTTTGACATTTCATCAGTTTACAAACTAACTCTGCTTATAAGAAGCTTGATACTTTTTGTCAAACAATTTTACAGTACTAACTCAAACTCTTCTATGTAATTATAATTACATGTAAACTATTTAAAATCAAGGATCTGTTGTAGTCATCCATAAATAAAGAATATATTCAACGATCCTTTTTTTATCACCAATTTATAGGCTACATAAATGAAAAGAACATGGGCCCACCATGTTTACCAGTGATTATTATGCGTATAACATTTCATTAGAGATATTATGTAAGATAAGGGTCTGCGACTTTAAGAACTGGACTTTCTATTGACGCAAGTGCCCGTTTAAATAAGGAAGCATCGTTTCCGGTCAATAGTCATTTCACAAGGTCACTGTTCAAGAAACGTAAATTAATAAAACCCGCATCGATGCGCTGGAAACTGACGCGTAGCATTCTACAGCGGTTTACAACAATAATTTGTTCTGGTCGAGTTGACACTTACTGAGCGTTTAAAGGGAACAATTAACAGCCTTGAATTAACTGTACATGCGGAACAAACATTTTCAAGGCCGGAACAAGTCTATTCAATACGTCAAATTAGATAAGATACTTAATTTAATTACTTACTCGGCAGCTGCTCCATGCCTAAAAAAATAGGCATATGTCTTCAGAAGCTCGTCGTAAGTCTTAATGTGGCTGAAATGCTCGGGATTTCGAGCCGCATCCTGGAATTCTAGCAAGTCTTCGGCGTTGACAAATAAGTCATGACACCCACCGTAGCCTACTGCCACGCGACGTGGCGTATCTATGGAGTGTTGCTGCTCGACTTCCACTAATCCTTGTAGTACAGAGACCAGTCTATCTTTCAGCACTTCGTCCAAATGCTTTCTTACGTAAAGAGCAATCAGAATCGCACATAAAGATGCGAAGGCCCCAGCCTTCAACGCAACCGCTGCCATTTTTACCCGACCCGCCCGAGAGCTGCGCTCGTATCGTTTTGAAACATCAGTTGTTCGCCGACTCCACTGGTCCTGTGAGGCCGACACACATTTGTTCTTTTCCAGTGCTGCTCTCTAATGCCGTCGGAGAGAAACGGCCCAATAAGACAAACGAAATTTCAGAACCGTTTGGGAGTCAAGCGGGCTTTTCAAAACCTACAGTAATAAATGCAAGTTTATAAATTACGTGAAAATCAAAATTCATCTTTACATAAACAAAATACACAATATATTTTTTAAATGAAGACATTAAATGTAGAAAAAAATGCAAATTCAAACTTACAAAACAAATGGTTCTTGTTTCTCAAAGAGAACTTTTGTTTTTGAAGTGTTTTGAAAGTGCATTGTTCTGAACATATTAAATTTTGAGAAATCAAATTGTGCCGGCAATTCTTTGAAAGTGTATCAAACATACCATTATGTAAACTGTTAAGTATCAAAACTGAAAAATCACTGCTTTTTAGGAATCTCAATTAATTGATCCAAACATATTAATAAAATCGGTTTTCAATGTCAAACTCACAGCTGGGATTTATGGCTCTCTAATATCATAACAAATTAGCTTAAGTCTTTGTGTGTATCGTCATTGAAGCAACTTAAAACTGATAACAAGAAACCAGCTTTCTCACACTCAATACCTTAAATTTGACACAACAATGTTGGTGACAAGTTGTAAATACTTAATTTATTTACAATGAACCAACAAATACTTAATATATTCTTTCAGTTTTGTTTTCTATTTGTATATGTTCTATTAGTTGTTATTTTCTATCAAATTATCAGTAAAAAATAGATAGAAAAATTCAGAGGGGTTGGATGGAATGGATGTCATGTCCTCCTTGGATTATAACCTGCATTTATGTTGAATGAAAATTCTGATATTCTGAAAACCTGGTATCTGTATCAACCACAAATCTTCAGGGTTTTGGTTCTGTATTGTACTATTATCACTATCAAAGATATCTTCATAATTACAATCAGAATCACTGAATAAGAAATTCATCATCATAACAAACATCATTCCAATCTACCAACATATTTTCAATCTCATCATTCTGGAGACTGCAAATTTTTCATTTGAACTTCATAATCTTGAAAATCATGCTGACTGCTTTGCCTCTCTTTGCTAAAAAAAGTGACTGGTTTGAATGAAAACTTGTTTAAAGTTGGATACAGATATTTCAAATAAAAATGAGTGTGATCGATTTTCAAGATAAGCTTAATTTATATTGAATTGCTTTCTGGATGAGAATTCTAGCATCCAACTACTCTTATTGGTAGTTTCCAATTTCTCCAATCAATACCAGGTGGATGTTAGAGCAGAACCTTAACAAACAAGCTATGGACCATACATAATCTTTCCTTCCTCATCATTGTCCCCGCCCCTTCCCCCTTACGCTTATATGCACTCAGCTACCACACATGTCAGAAGCTTCAAGACTGTCCAGGAAGGTGCAGTGCCTTGCTGGAAGAAATAGAGGACAAACCCTGCAACCCAACATGTAGGTCTACACAAGATCTGACATTTCAGAAGGGAAGGGACACTGCTCCCTTATAGAACTCTTACGTGACTAATGATCACTGCAGTTGATACACTCAAAAACAAGAAATAATCAACCAATGAGATGGCAATGAAGATATGTAGAAACAGATGATCTATATTTATTTCAAATCATTGTTGCATCAATTTATCTTATCAAATAACAAATTTCACGAGTCATCATCTCAGATGCTCTTCAAGTGGAGTGGAAAATTTTATTCATTATCCAGAAGATGTCTTTCGAGTCTATTGACAAAATCCAGTGTGAAGAACAGAAGTATTAATCCCATCATCCTACAAATGATTTTGAATTGTAGGATAAAACGATAGTAACTAAATTTCAAACGGAAAGGATTAAATGAATTTCATTAGCTTGAGCTACAACTTCTTTGTTTATTACATAGCATACTGAACTGAACTCAATTTCAAGGCACTGGCTAAGATGGCTCAGGACATCAACTGATGTTACTGCAATGACAGTGACCAGAAAGTCTCAGGGTTCAAGTCTCAACAGTGGTAGAATTTTCAACACTAGCTAAATAGTTAGATCAAATTCAGCCACTATCTGGAGGAGAATTCTAGCAGCCAGCTGCTCTGATAGATAATTTTCCACGGTTCCTCGAATCAACACCAGATGAATGCCAGAGCAATACCTTAACGAACAAACGATCACGCACAATTTCTTCCTCTTCCTTATCTTATCCTCACTCCTTATTTATACACACTAACAGGCACTATACTACTCCACATGATCTTAGAGTTTGTCCTGGCTGGGGTTGTATCGTGCTGTTGGGAGATAACTGGATGGGTAAAACCCTGTAAACTGACTTGTAGGTGGGCCCTGGATCTTGCCATCCAGAGGGGGAAGAACTCCATCACCTCTAATGATGAAAACATGCAATACACTAATGGCAGAGCTTTTGACATGCTCAGAAACACAAAGTAATCAATCAAATGTATGGCCTACAACAGAATAAACCGTTTATATATGTATCAATTTATGCAGAAGGAGATTGGTGTGGTTGTGGTTGCACATACTGATCTTTTGTTTTAAACATATAAGGGGAATTTTGCACCTAAGTTTTTCGTGACTCATTTCTATTTAAAGGAAAAATTCAAGAAGTTTCTTTTCAAATCTTTCACTGCTCAATATTCTCTCACGGTTCAATCACATTTTTAACCAGAGGTAGCACAAACCAAAATAACTAGCAGAAAACACTAATATATCAGCGGAAATGTGCTCCAGAAAAATGGTTCTGATTTGAGTGAGAAACTCTCATCTCCTAAGAAACTTTCAAATGTGGGAGGTTTGGTATATGCCCTCATGTTGATTTTCCATGTATCTGGTCACATGTTCTTGCAATATATCTCTTTTTAGGTCTGTTGCAGACCTGAACTCATGTTGTCTTTGCTTTTCTAGTTACCCTGAGAAAAGCCCTCTCAGGTAACTTCTATCCTTTGCTCACTTACAAGAGATACATAATATTTCTCTTTATGGAACAGCTAAGAAGGTCTGAGTAAGTACTCTATACTATGCACTGCACGTAAATAGTCAAATGGTGTAATAAAAATTATGAAAAATATGTAATAAGTACATGAGTGTAATCTCATAAATGTATTTCAGTTATAATGTAGTATGTATGCAGCAATTAAAAGAATATATATGAATGACTAAAACCTTTTATTATAAAAAATAAACAATATGACCTTATCTCATATTTATTACATCTGAATAGTAATTGTAAGTGTGATTGTCCTTATGAAACTAGAGGCAAGTTTCAAGTATGGAAGTATGTTGGTGAATATACTTTCCATCAAGTGTTTATTATTCTAGGATTAATGTTTCAAATTCAACATTTTACTTAAGAATTTGTTTTTAGAGGAATACCTAAGCCATTGAGAAATCAAAATAATTAAATTTAACCACCTGAAACTTAATAGAACTTCAATTCTTAGGTGAAAATAAAAAACGCTGCAAGTAGAACAAACATAAATCAGTCTGAGAGTAAGTAATATTTATGACGCACTTTGATCACCAAAAGCAAACAAACAAGGTCCTTATTATGTTTTCCACTGTATCACTTTTCATACATCTGAACCATCAATGGCAGCACCTGAATTAAGAAATTGGAGCAAAATAGTTATTGCTCAATCTCTCATGAGAAGCAGCAAATTAACCGACAAACCTTGAACAAACAAACAAAATATTTCATAGGTTCAAAATTTATAGAAAACATATTTATACACAATATTTTCAATTAAGTAAATAACAACTGTGATGCTCATATGTACTTTTTGTTCTAAAGGTCCTCCATTATTTATCTCTCAACTCTTTGCCCTCCTAATTCTTTAAACCTGTATTCTTTTTTAGCTATATATTTATATCAAATTACATAACGTTAAAGAGGGGGGACGGGGGTTAGAAGCAACATTACATAAGGGCCAGGGGTATTAGTTTAGTGTTAAGTAACAAAGATATTTATTTTTTATCATATTTCAACATTTTCTGACATAATTCCATTTTTTTTAAAAAATATTATGCTAAAACATTTAAATATTAATTAATAAATTTGTTTTTAAGAGCATGAATAAATTGTTATATTTCATTTATTGTTACACAAAATGAAAATGATTTTTATAATTTTTTATTGAATCTATAAAATTACAGAGAAAATTATCAAAACTCATATGTCAAATATTCTAGTATCCAATTAGACTCTCACCCATTTATCATTTACGATGGCGTGTGCACAGCTTGTGTAATTTTCTTTCCTAAGCAACCTTCCTTCACTCAAAACTTGCCCCAAATATTATTGTTAAGTGCATTCAGCATCACCAACTTATTGTGACTTGAATATTAAAATTTATGATAATTAAATACAAATAAAGTGAATAGAAATTGTTTTTACTGTGCTACAATTTATTTACACTTTTTGCATTTGTAAAAGGGGAGGAGGTCACAAGCATTACTTAGTTATTAAGGGGGGATTCAAGAATGTCTTACGGATGCTTTAAAGGGGAAAAGGGGGTATTCAAAATGCTCCAAATTTGCGTTACATAATTTATGGATGGCCTCTTAGGAATTACTTCATAAAATTGTTCCATTATGCAGTAAACTCTTTCAATGACATTATCAACATTAATTCCCTTCCTGAAAGATATTATTCACATCATTAAAACTGTTTAAGGCTAAGCAATCCTCTTTTATTAGTTTAAGTGTTCAGACACATTTATAGGAGAAATGGAGAAGAAACCCTTGGAGAAAAATTTCATAACTATTTACTTATAACTCCACCCACTTCCCATACCTTACATTACATTCATAATTATGAACTACTACAATCATATAATGCAACCAAAGTGAGGAATGGAATGCCATACTCTTCTATACTCTTTGTTCTCAATAGTTGCAGGCCAATTAGAACGGTGGAAGGGCTGAGGGCAGGGGAAGCGAATGGGGTGAGTTGGATGATGATGAGAAAAAAAAGGAGTAAATTAATAACAGTTGAATGAGTAATGGCAAAAAATAATAAGTCAGTAAGCATCTTATTTAAAGAAAACATTTTCCTTATTTTTATGTGCTTTTTTTTCATATATTCTTTAAGAATGTAATATTATAAAAAGAATTGAAACAATGTATAGAGCAGATAACACAAATGAGACCTAGTTCATTATAAAACTCAGATCTTGCCTTGCCTTGCAACCATTTCTTGTCTGCTGTGTATCAGAACTAATACCTTAGCACCTTACATTAGTAAATATTATGAACAAGGTTCAAACACTGACCCTTAACAAGCTTTAACATCATATTTAATGGGTTTGAACCTTGTTCAGACTCATACAACAACAACTGCATCCAAAGAGAATTTTCATAATATTTACTAATGTAAGGTGCTAAGGTATTAGTTCTGATACACTAAAAGTAACATTACTTTTACAATGTGAAAATTATCCTTCTGAGTTAGGAACACTTAGATAAAATACCACTAACACTCACCACTGCATGAGAAATTCAAATTTGCATTCTTTTGAACAGAAAATCTCAAGGACCTCAGTTTGGGGTAGATCATTTGGATCTACACGAGTCTAAGGTCACATTCTACTCGTTCTGGACTTCCACATTTGTATTTGATTCATGGCTGGCTGTTGAAACTGTTGGACGAAAACCCAGCCAAGTTGCTAGTTCAGGATACTGAAACAAATAATAAAATATAGAATTTAAAGCAAACAAATTGTTAAAGAACACTTTTAACAATTTGTTGTTTTTTTTCCTCTGTTCACGGAAGTTTGTGAGTGACACAATCAAAATCATAAATACATTTTTTGCCACCAAATATTAGCCATATTACTAATATAAGATTTTTGAGAATGTTTATATTTATAAAATTCTGTTTTACCTCATTAGCACAGCTAGTAAATGTATTGTGGTAAGTAATATTATTGGTGGTTTGGAATTTCTCATAAAACATTTACTAAGACTATTTCATGAATGACATTTCATTAATAGAACAAGAAAAGAAGAAAAGGAAGAAGAAAAAAAGACACAGAAAGAAGAAGAAGAAGGAAAAGAATTAACTTTGTTTGTGAAATAATATTCATAAATAGTCTACAAAATTACGTAATGTTTCTTTGTAAACATGTCGACTAATCATTCTGTGGTCACAAAATAAAAAAGTTCTCATCCTTTACTAAACCTATCTACTTCAGAACTTTTATCCCTTGACTACACACTTATCACTTTGGAAATGAAAATTAAAAAGAAATACTTTTTGCAAGGAAAATTTGTCACCAAAACGGCTCATATGGTACCATTTCTTCCATATCTAAAATGTTGTGAGTAGTAATAAATTAAAAATGGTGCTTCACACTCAGCAAAATTACACACTTCAAACTTCAAACTTTCATATTTGATTCATTATTTCATACTTAATTCAAGTCAGAGTTATCATTTTATACCTTTTTACATAACATTTATGTCAATAAAAATATATTTAATTTTAGTTTAAAACCTCTTTCTTGCTTGAATGCTTCAATATTCTCTCAGACTCTCTAATGACTGCCATACCATGTGCTCAATGTCTCGTGAGAAGAGCCTGTTGGTGGTGGTGCAAACCTCTGCATTAGTGTCTGCTGAAGGCGGTGGGATCCTGTTCTCTGGGACTTCACCAGAATCACCCTGCTCTGTTGTCTCATCTTTGTCAGACTTTGAGGTATTGGACTCCTGTGCCTTGAAGGACAGATCTCCGGAGATGGCCTCCAGGGCCAAGTTCCTCGTGAAAAGCAGACGGCCACGGCACACTGGGCAAGTCAAGATGCGCTGTTGACAGCGACCACAGATGTTGTGTCCGTTCACACACAGCCAGATGGGTGAGCGCTGTCAAGAGAAGGTTAGAATTAATTAATGAAAGGGAGCAACAAAAAAGATAATTCAGACTTCTCATTTCTTTTCTTGACTGATCATGGAAGATTAACAAATAACATGGCAGAGAAATGCTGCAATGTCTGTCATCACTGGTACGGCATGCGGAACTTATCTTCTGAGATATATACAGGGTAAAAATAAATTTTATATTATTTAAATATGTTATCTTCTATAACATTACATATTATTTCACATGAGCCAGAGAGAGAGACATGCTTTTAGAGGTAGGACAAATCTCGTGCCAATTAAATCTCAAATGCAACTTGAAAAATTTTAAATGTTCTGTTGTTGGGAATTACTTATTAATAACTAAAACATATGTGTGTAAATAGATAAACATTGAAATTTATAATATGAAATCTTTATGGCAAGCAGACAATCATAACACCCTGTTTGAGTCATGATGACAAAGACCATAGATATTGGGTTTGTCCACACAGTCAGATGGGCAAGGGCATTTAATAAGCTCCTCACTTTTCACTCTTGAGCTTGATCTTGACCCATTCCAGACTAATGCTTCAAAGAAAATTCCCAAGGGTCACCAATATATTAAACTCTATATCTTTATCTACATCTGTAGATGATTGGGTAGAAATGGTAGCCACTTCTCCAAGAAAGTAATTCAAATAGGTATCTGTATGTAACCTCTAATAACTGAAGCTAAATAGCATTTGTCTTATCAGTGCTCCAAGTGATCTGGATTGTTATGTGAATATAATGTATCCTCACCATGATTTAGGTACGCAGTCAGTTTTTTAAGCAGTCGGGCATGTACTATTAACAACTGTTCACAACTTTTTGCTTTCTCTGAACAGATCCATTAAAATGAATTTAGTTTATTTTATTTACATGTGATTAAATGTCCTTATTCAGGGTGTCATGACATATAGCTATACATTTTATTGCTATTTTGTTCTCGAAGTTACCTTTACAAAAGTTTGAAAGTATGTCAATAAATAGGAAAAAGGATCTTGTTGAAAAGCTTCCTTTCATAACAGCAAAGGCGGTGTTTATGTAATATTTAAGCATTAATTTTTAGTAAGATACCATATTTAAAAATGTTCTTATAACATGATTATTAAAATAGCTTGTCATTTAACATGTATGTTAAAATTTCAAAAAAGATATTAGTACACATAAAAAGGCAAGATTCGATCTCTGTTCTTTATGAAATATCAATTTCATTACTGATCTGCATTTCAAATAGAAAAGGAAATAATGTTTTATTCTGAAAACTTAATATTCAGTTATGGCACAAAATGATGAAAATAATAATTGGTATACACAGCAAAATTTAGTTCTCAAATACCAAGATACATTAACATATTGTGCAAATATTTGATTATTTGAGAAAAAACAACATGATGCACAAAATTCTTACCATATATGTAAAGCATACAGGGCATTCTAAGGCACTTATGACATTAGCTGTTGTCATCAAGACTGGAGAACTTCCTGTAGGAAAGTCTGGCTCTTCTGGCTAGAAGAAAAAACCTTAAGATTATTTATTGTATTATATAAATAATTTCTAAAGAATTGAAGAACAATTATTAGAATTAAATTATTATTGATTCTTAAAAGACTTTTAAATTGTGTGTTCTCATGTTGTATGACCTACAAGTTAAAATGTTCACATTTTCAAATTCTTAAAACTGCAATATACCTGTTGCAATGTACCTGGCATAAAGCTGACTTGCAGAGGGAGATATCAATACAAGTCAATATTCACATGTGGACCATTTGGAATTAATTTTGTGTGTAAAGAGGTACTATCTTTGTATCCCAATTTGATGCCGTCCATAAACTATGTCATGCCCTTAGGGGAGGATGGATTATTACGTCTGTAGTTATTGTGATGCATGCGAGAGGGGTTTTTTTACAATTGGTGATGTCATGGTAGTAATTTAAGATAAAACTAAATTTTGTAAGAAATAAAAAAAAAAAATTATCAAGAAATTTAATCTCAAAACTACATTTTCTCACTTTTCAACAATTTAATTATTTTCAATGTCTAGAACTTGGTATATTAAAACATATATGATAAATCTAAAATAGTTTTTTTTAACTTTTTAGTGGAGGGGAGGGTTGACATCAATTTAGTACATCACACTAGGGGGGTTGAAGTTATCTGTGACAATTGAGACGCAGGGAGGAGAGGGTCAAAGGTCAAAAAAAGTGTGATGTAGTTTATGGATGACCCCAATTACAATTTTATAATATCAATATTATTTAAAAAATAATTAAAAACTTCTCAGTAGAAAAAGTATATTTCAAACAATTGTAATCAATTATATTTTCTTATTCATATTTTTTTATTCATTTGATTAAAACAGACAATTTTTATTATTTGTTGAAACTTAATTAGCTTCTAATGCAAATAGGGTTAACTAGATAAGTTTCAGCTTTCCCCTTGGTCTGCAAAAACTAAAATAATCTCTTACAAAAAATGTTTGCGGACACCCATATTAGATTAAGAAAATAATGCGACCTCATACATTTGATACCTTCTCACATAAACTTCTATTAGATTAGAAATTTTCAGCTCTTATGTGACAATAAAAATAAATTAAATTATTGAATAACAAATAATAGAAATATAAAACAAATAAAACCACATGGAAGTAAAAAAGGACTATCAAAACAATTCTGTTTTGTAGACACAATCATTACATTTTCATTCCATAATACTCTGACAAACCAAAATTAATGATTGTATAACATAAATGCCTTGTGTAAACACTATGATAACTAAACAATGAGTCCAACATACATTTTTCAAAGATGCTATTTTCAGCTGAGGTTCAAAATCCCTCATATATTTCTAATTACTTCCTTTTAGCACAATTCTGAAGTTGGAGGGTAAAAGTCTGTAACTAAACTGCAGAACTATTATCCTATGAGCAAAGAGTTAATAAAATTCCTACAATTCACTCTCAAAATGTAATATACATTAAATTAATAAACAAAATGTTAAATGGAGACATAAAAATCAGTGAATGAATTAAAAAAACTTGCACAGTTCCAGAAAGGTTGTACTATTGAGAGAAAATGTATCATTGGAGGAATATTTTTGCAAAACATAGTATCAAAATACCTTATTCTACATGTTCATAATTACATTTATGAAATGTTAACTTCTCAATGTAAATATTACATTTTCTTACCTCAATTCTCAGACACATTCATCTATACTGATGATTTGTAGTTATACCTATTGTATCTAAATAAATTATGTACAATGATTACATTAATTCACATAAAAAAACTATTGAATTAAGACAGAAAAGCCTTTTTATTGATTATTAAAGAATTGTATGTGTAAATGAGCATTCACCAGAGGCTGTGGTACAGGGTGATGAGCTCGCATCCACTCACTCTCCTGTTCAGTCAGCTGTCCTCTCAACTCGTTGAGGAATTCCTCCCTGCTTGTCTGGCGCTGGCCAAAAAGGTTGTCATCTGATTGATGGTAACCCGCTGGCAGCATACCCAGGACAGCACCAACAGCCTCCAGTGTATCATCCTAAATTTCTCACAACAGAAAATTACAACTTAACTCACATGACACATCACTACATCAGGGATTTTATATTCTGATCTTTCCTTCATTAGTCATTTTTTTTAAAGACTCAGTAACAGATAGGTCAATGCCAGTTCAGAGTGAAATTGAATAAGGAAAAATGTGTTTACAATATAACAATAACAATAAACAAAATCCATTAAAACTGTTATTGTTCTGCTATTTGTTGTCAAAATTTAATACCAGTTACAAAGACACAAACTGGAAGACTGAAAGCCAAATAGCTGCTAATATTCCAATTTTTGCCCTAATAGAATTATCTTGATTTCAAGCTGATATTTCAAACTGTGTAAGTTTGTGATGACTCCATCACAATAATCTCTTCACAGCAGTGAAAGATGTATTCCTTTATACAATTACATAGAATATTAAAGTAGTTCATTTAAACTTTCCTACTTTCGTTTGTACATTTAGTTATGAAGGTCAAAATAATGCATGTCACTGAGAGAAAAATTATTTTATTCACTCATAACAATGAAACTTCAGCAACACATGTAACACTACAAAAGATTAATACAGAAGGGTTGGTCTCTTGCTTATAAATTTGCAGTTAGTTGGTAGAATAAAATTTTAAAACTCAAGCAAGATTATTTTCCTCTCTACAAAGGAAAGATGCCTATTTTGTACTAGATAACAATGCCACAAAACTTCATAAGTGTACTTCTACTGGAAAGGAAATTACATCCCAGTCCTGCATCAAACAGATTTATGGTGAACATACTTAAAAAATCATATGTTGCAGCATAGGGGAAAAAGCAGATGCACATGTAATTTGCTACACTCACTACCCTGAATACTGAATTTACCCGAATATAAGTCAACCTTGAATATAAGACAAACCCCTAATTTTGAAGAGGCCTCCTGAGAATTTTTAACTAATTTTTACTATTTAGTCAAAATAAATTTACAAAATGTCTTTTTGACTAGAAAATCCCCTTGTTGATGAGATTGTTAAGACATATGGTTAACGATTATTTATTTGTCCCTTAATATCATAATAATCATGGTTTTTGTCACTATCCTCATCATCTTCACATGTATCGATGTTTCTTTCTTTTTGGTCCTCCTTCCCTGCTGTGACATTTTTTGACTTTTTAGGCCCCTCTTGAAAGTTTTGCGGATTAAATTTTGTGTTGTTCATAGTCTTCCAACTGGCGCCAAGAGCATTCTCTCATGTCGCCCATTTTCTGTCCGTCCCACACTTGTCGATGGCCTCTGATTCTGTTCAAAACGCAGATTCGTATTCGCCGGGCGTCTAACCGAGATTCCGCGCGGCCTCGTCGAACCCGCATCGTGTAACAACATTCATCGTGCATTGGCATTCATTTTCACCTGGCGTTTCATTTGATACGATGCCATTCGGTTAGAGATTCTCTTTACCGGTCCATTCATAAATATCGGTCCGAATTGACCGACAAATTCACGGTAGATGCCGAGAATACGAACGCGAATATAATTTCGCATTGTTACGCGCGATATTTTGACGATCTTCGCAGTTTATTGTTACGTCAACATTTACGAGTATGTCATGAAATGGCAATGTAAAAACTTAAATCCTAACCGACTAGGCTTAAACTGCGAATATAACACTACCCCGCATTTTTCGTCTGAGATATTTCGGAAAAAACCTCGTCTTATATTTGGGTAAATCTCTTGGGGGTAACTTCAAATCTGCCCTCAAAATCGGGTTTTCACATCCCAGGAGGAACAAGAGTTAAGCGCCTTATGCCGTTATTTACACAAATATTTTTTGAACATTCTATTTCAGTCTTAGGTATTCCCACATTGCTTCAAGGGTTGCTAGAAACATTCAAACTTGGGCTCCAGCTCGAAACTATTTGTATTTTTAAAACAATTGTGATTTAGTAAGGATAGTTGCAATTTCTTTATCTGCGAAACCTTATTTCTTTATCAAATAAGCAATTATCTAATAATATATCAAATAATAAGCAAGCTTCCATAATTTTTTAAATTTACTTTTTAAAAAAATTTTAATGATTTATGTTTCAATTTCAAAATGCGAGATCCTCTTTAGTGTCTGAAAATATAGTTGTTACAAAATCTTTGCTATTTTAACAATAGCACAGACACACAAATAAAAAATGATGTCAGACCCAAAGACACGACACATGTTTGTATACATACTTCGACGTGCTGAATTTTAATATGAAGCCAGAAATGCGCTGTCAACTTCCAGTTTTATTTTTTTATCACAAAAAATCATCACAAAATTGTACATTTTACACTGGTGATAAAAAAAAGGGTAGTGATGCAATTTTCTTTTCAGATTCAGCATATCAACATACATAAGAGAAACATGTGCCAAGTCTTTGGGTCCGACAACTCTTTTTTATTTTTTTTGTCTGTGTAGTTTTAAATGTAAATTTTTTTGTTTTTTTCTCTCTCAAAATGTACAATCTATTTTGCATTTTCTAAATGTGTTCTAAAAAAAATAAATTCTCAAAACACAAAATATATTTTGAGAGTTTTAAACATACAAATTTGACTTTTAAAACTTTTGTTAAAATATTGTTTTTGGAACAACTTTGTATTTTCAGATATTAAAGAGAATATTTGCTCTTTGAGATTGAAACTTACATCATTACAAGAAAGGAAACTGTAACTTCTATAAACTGTACCTCTGGAGAGTCAGAAAACCAGGACTGGTGACGTGATTCCAAGGAGACCGTGGAGGGCAAAGACACTTCACTGGGAGGTCGTGACTCTCCCTGCTCCTCTAGATGCAACAACACTCCCTCTTGAGAAGGACTTTCTGGGACTCCCTGCATATCAGTGTCATCTTCAGGGTCTGGAGAAATACACACGAGTTATTTTCTCAAAACTTTGCAAATAAAGATATATAATGCAGGCCTGGATAGCTGAGGTTGCTAAGGCAGAAAGCCCATGACTGCCTCGCTGTAAGGGTTGTGAGTTTGAATTCCGCCCGGGCATGAATGTTTGTGTGTGTTCTTATGCATGTTCTGCTACCATAATCCCAAAGTTATAAAATCAATGTTAAATTACAGTAGTCATTATACGGCCATAGCAGTTGAAAAGCAATCTTAAATAAGTTAAAAAAAAGTACAATAGTACCAATGTACAATATATCTTTATTAACGATTTTCTATGTTCTGTATCAGGGATCTCCAAACAGCAGGCTTCAGCTGTCAGGATTTGCACAGAAGAGTAACACACGTACACACACTCTCAGATATATATAAAATGAATAAAAAATCAGTAATAATACAACATAATAAAACTTATTACGAAAATATTTCAACATAAAAGATGTAATAAATTTTGTTTATTTTGGGTGGCAAATATATTTTAATTTTTTTATTAAGTAAAGAATAATTTTGAAAAATGTTAATAATGATTTTTCAAATGAAAATCTCTTTTCTTTTTGATACAACTTAGATTTACCAAACTTACCCATAAATGCTTGCCATAGGATGATATATGGTTCACTGTTTTGTAATGGTTGAAACTACGTATTCATGAATGGATGGTTTTCAAGACATGGCTCAATACATTTCTTAACAAACGTTTTGAGTGATGTAAAGTGGTAATCATTATGGATATTGACTAAATTCCCTCTGTTTTTTTTATATTTGTGTATCCAATCTTCAGGTGTGATGATAAGTCCTGCTTCGCTCAATGCCCACTGCCATATGCTTCCATCCTACCAGTCGTTTCAGCATCAATACCCCCACATTTTTCTATCTCCTACTTCAGGGGGCTAGAATTAAGCAGGCTGGATGAAAATTGGTTGGGACCAAAACACTGCTCTATATTAATAGGCCTATTCCAGCAAGTCAAAGTTTCTCAATTACAACATCATAAGATGTATTTTGAACCACAAACTAGAAACTAACTAATTTTTGACTCTCAGATCTAGTTAGCAGAACCTGAGGTCTCAGTAAAACAACATGTGTGAAAAACTTAGGTCAAACAGTGGTGCCAAGGGTGAATTTGAATCAATGACATCTTTAGAAGGCATGAAGTCAGAATGACTTCTAATAACATTGGTTATCCAGGATGGTTTATATATACAATTCATTTCAGATGTTTTGTGCTCATGTTTGGTAAACTTGCACTGAAACCACCTAATAAGAGTGAAATGAAAGTTGAATAAAGTGTCCTTTGCTGAAGGTCACACAGCCAAAAGCAACATATGATACAATTGGTAAAAGTGACATTTTATTTTGCAAGTAGGAAAGGATACAACAGGCCAAGTGAAGCAATCCTATGAGTAAAATAAAATAACTTTTACATGTGTAAAAGTTATTTGAAGGGTTTTAGACAACCTTAAAGACTTTCATTTTATTTTAATTTGCGACTTAGATATGTACTGTGTTGCATTAAGTACAGGAGTAGCTGATGAGGTTAGACAAAAGTTTTTTGAATCCTTTAGCGCTAGTGCTTAAAACTGAACTTCTAGCTCTAAAAATATCCACTTTCAACTAATGGCTGTCTAAAAAAAACTAATTAACATAAAAAATGTAAAAAACTGGTGCTCCAGAATCCCTAACCCTACGATTTTCCTACACAAAAAATTTGAAATAATATCAAAGCCAGCAACGAGCATTTTTCATACTTGATTACACATTTTTGCTCATTTTAAGTAAAAACTTTGAATGCCAGTTTACTTTTACTTTTCCATCTACTGTTTTCACAAATATAAGAAGCAAATACAGAATTTTATTTTGGGGACAACCCTTTAAAAGTTAGAATATGCATATTTACAATTATTTCCAGGATTTTGCATCCATTTTAAAATTTCTTTGGATAATTAATTGCATTGGTGCTACAATTTTAATTTACAATATCTGAAAAATAGAAGAAAAAAAATCATAGTACCAATTTTCACAATAATAATTTTCTTTGCTATCATTCTCGTATCAAAAATACAAACTGTGCAAAAATGATTATTTCCAAAATAAGAACTGCTTTCAAGATTCATATTCATTATCTACATTTTGGGGTTACAAGTTACAACAGCTGGCAATGTAAAAAGTTCTTACCATCAATAATTAAAATTTCATCTGAGGTGACAGACTGGGAAGAAGATCCAACAGTGTGACCAGTGGAAAGTCCATCAGGACTGCCTCGACCGTAATCAGGAAAATCTCCTTCATTAACTATTAAAATGAACACACAAAAGTTTGGTAGACTGAAATACATGGTGGTATGTAAAGAACCAATTGTGTGATCAATGATATATGTAAGACAATTCATAAATTATCAGAAATAGTATGTAGAAACATATGAAAATGCAAAATATGACTAAGTCATTAAGTTATTGCAAAATTGTTTAAAGCAAGAAAAAGACGTTTTGCTCATCTATGATATTTGGAAGTCTCCGATCAGTTAAACTATTAAGAGACTGAAAAATTAAGAAACTAAAGATTAATTAAGATATTACAAATAAAAATAGTAGTGCTACAGAATAGCACGGACTTTCTTGTATTAGTTTTCTATTTTCTATTGTCTTTGGTTTGGGCTATCCATTTGGACTTGCCACATACTCTTTGCTAACTGCCATCTATTGATGCCAAATTAACCTTTTTTGAAAGTTTCCCATTTTTTCGGTTTCCTAATAGTAGCACACAAATATTACTTTAAGAATATTAAAGGAGAGTAAAACCTCATCCTAAATGGTAATTTTGATTAAAATATCTGGAGCAGTTTATAAGAAAATGGGGTTGAAGCGTTTCTGTAAATACAAAGTTTGAAACTATTTTTCTCTCAATATTTTTGAGTTTGCGAAAAACTTCAATCAAAGTCAATTGAAACCCTTTAATTCACAAATGCAATAGTATTTACAAATTGTTGGAAATGTGCGTATCAATGGCGTGAGAGATATTTAAAAAACATTACAAATTTGTTATTTTTGAAAAATCAGAAGGATACAACAAAAATAATTTTATGTCTTTTTAAGCAGTGCAATTAACACTCTTTGTACGAAAAATAAAAAATTTAGAGCCGTTTTTGAGAAAACGATGTTTGAGCGTTTCTGAAAATGCAGAATTTTGAATTAATTTTCACTGAAAACTTTTGAGATTTTGAGAAACTTTACCTCTCATTATTTAAAGCACATATACTCATAAATATAATGTGAACAAATCGCTGCTATTGTAAATATTAACGCCATGAGAGACAAGAAAAAAACAAAAAACAACACAAATTTGTAATTTTTGAAAAAACAAAACAGTATAGCAATATGGCATTTATGTAATCTAATAGAGTACATTTAGCACTAATCTTACCAAACGTTTAAAGAAAAAGTTTGGTGCTGTTTTCAAGAACATAGTATTTTGGTTATATTTTAAAATTGCACAAATTGCTCGCAATATTGCGCAAAAACTACTAAAATTTTCCAAAAAAATATCTCTGGCCTTAGAAAAACAACATATGAAGGTTTCAAACTTTTGAAATTCTCAAAACCTCAGTGTTAAACTTAAAAATCTGACCTATGCCATCTTTATAAGTGTATTTTACTCTATTTGTACATGGAATTAAAGAAAAAATTTGAAGTCGTTTTTGAGAAAATTTTGAAAATGTCCCCGGAGCTTGATATAAAGTGCCCCCAAGTTTTAAAGAATGTTTTTCAAAATTTAAAAGCTTCGACCCCTGCCAAATCAACTGGGGTTTCTTCAATATGGAAAAAATTCTACCCATGATTTAGGCACTAGTGATGTTTACAGACAAAGAATATTTGCCATCAATT
The DNA here is from genome assembly GCA_017312745.1 of Gryllus bimaculatus. Classification (NCBI taxonomy): domain Eukaryota; kingdom Metazoa; phylum Arthropoda; class Insecta; order Orthoptera; family Gryllidae; genus Gryllus; species Gryllus bimaculatus. Next base: position 380,133 of record BOPP01000252.1, read on the forward strand.
GATTTTTCGATTTCAAGGACTCACAAAACAGGGATTCTGGCTACACCATGTGTTAGACGAGTGTGCTACGTTGTACTACAATTTCATACAGGTAAGCTTATTTGAACTGAAATATATACTTTTCTTTCCATTTCTTTTTTGAAATGGGCCATTTCACCAGAATAACACAATTCGTTTATTTTCTAATAATTAATTATTTGCATAAGAAATACTGGAATACTATTTATACAAAAAACAGAACTGCACCTTTCTTACCAGAAGCACTTGCAGACTCATTTTGATCTTCAACTGTGCTTTGATATTCTGTTGGAGCCTCTGAGTCAGAGATATCAATGGACTCGGTAGCATTCTCAGAGATGGAAGGAGTCACATCAAATCTGATGTGTCGTTCCAAAAGTGAACTTGGCATATGAAGTAGAGTATAATCTTCTTCACTATTGTACTGACCACTGGGCTGACTGACATCTGACACTTCCTCAGAAACTTGACTCTCAGTTCTTGTACCTAACATTGTGTAAATGCATATTATTGAAAGAAAATCTCCCTATTCCTAAATTTATAATCCTACAGTTAAACCACTAAAATGCCAACATAATATTTTATCCATGAACATAGATACTCCTGTACAAAACATGCTGTATGTACTCCTGTATTCAAATTTATTAATCTATTTTTGTAGCCCTGATGAAGACTGAATAAATGACCAAAACATTAGTAATGTAAAGTGTTGGTTTTTTCTCATTGACCTAAACTCAAGAATCACCCAACATATTCATTCAGCTTATTCTATTTCATTTACCTATGGCTGCTACTGAAGATGAGCAATCTCTGGTCTGAGCATGCCATGGGTTGCGGAACCAATTCAAATGGTGCTTATGATTGGAGGGATTCCCTGACACAGCACTCAATTCTGTTGAAGCTTGTGATTCACTAGTGTGGCTCTCACTGCTGTTAAACAACTGTATGGAGAGGTTGTTTTCATTAATAGGCTCTCCTCTCCCTGAAGATTGGGTCTGATCTGTTGAACTGTTGACATGCACAGATGAACAACTACCCAAAGACGTGAGCTGACTGTTGACAACTGAAGACTCTGCTGACATGGAAGAACTTCTTGTTGCACTACTTGCAGAAACTGCAAGAAGAAACAATGTTTATTGTTTGATTTGTTTCAATTTATATCATTAATTGCATTTTTAACACATTATTATTAAGAAAATATATGTTAAAAGTCATTGACCAGACAGTTAAAAGCTAGGAAATAAAGACAGCTTATTATAGTACCTTAGTACAAGGAGCATCAGAGTAGCAATTATAATTTGATCATTAGAAAATATTAGAAGCATGTAAAAAATGAAAGATTAAAGTAAAGAGGAAATTATGAATTTAATGAATGAACAAAAAATAAGATAGAATAATATACATTAAAAAAAAAAAAGTCTTGAAGAAATGAAAATAAAATTGAAATCTTAAACAACATTCTGAATGATATTAATAAAAAGTCATAAGACCAGTTAATACTTTCATTCTTTTAAGAAACACCTTTTAGAACATATCCTTGAAGAAGCAATATTGTGATTGTGACATATATCTAGATTGATCCACCACAAAAAATTAAAGTTTCATTAATGAATGGCTGAAGAGATATGTACAACATGTATTATAGTGTTACTCTGGATAAAATAACAGTAATGAAACGCCTTCACAAATCATGTAATTAATAATTTATTAATGTTCTGAAATTCACCAAGTTACTTCAATTACAATTATATTAACTATTTCTATAGTTAGAGGTACAGAATTGTGTTATCAAACTTTATATTAACAATCTATTAGGGCACAAAACTATCAGAAAGAAATTAAATGTAACTACATGTAAAGTGTTTAACACAAAGATCACGACAACAGTTTTGTCACCCAAAACAGCAGGCTCCCTCTATGCGCACCTGATGCTGTTGCTACCAATGAGTCTGCACCCCCTGCTGCAGACACTGGTGCACTTGCTGAAGAATAAACTGTTGTGCTCTCTATTTCACTGTAAGACATTGGATCCAAGGAACTGTGTTGTGCATGCTTGTTTCCCTTCAGCTGATGCACAGCACCACGTCTAGTAAAAAAGAGATTACATTTTATTGGGAGGTTTATTATTACTTTTTAACCTAATTAATGATAAAGATGATATTTTGTGAATGAAAATCAATATTATCTTTCTCATCTTCTATACAGAACTATTCATTTAATTGTTTTGTTACATTCATTTTATACATTTTATAAGCTTTAAATCTCTTTCTTTACAATATTTATAATGAAAAAAACAGCAATAACTACAAAAAATGCATGGGTCATTCTGTATGATACTACAGGAAGATAGCTGAAATTTTCCCAAACCCTTCAAAATTATATACAATAATTCTGATTTAAAACAACTGAGAAGACTGTAAATTCTGTGGTGGTAGCAGATATCTTATGGTCACATTATGAAGACAATTGCTTAGTTTCACTGTTGATATTTCCCACAGTTTTACTGTTTTTAGTGGAAAATTTGTGATAATGAGATTGAAGAAGTGCCTTTAAATTAGAAGATATAATAAGCATTAAGTCAGAATATCTGACCAATAACATTAAAGAAGTTGGGTAAAATTTTTGCTGTTTTAGTATGGAATGACCCACATATTTTGAAGATTTTGTTTTGCGAATGGTTTGGTAATTCAATTTTTTCTTACAATGTAAATAATGTTTTTGGTTAACATTTTTGCTTTTATTTATTGAGTTTAGTTTAGAGTTGGAGATTTTAAGATATTTTTAGAACTGATGATTTTGAAAGTTTAGTTTTTTAATCATGAGTGTTTTTGAATAGATCAAATAATTTGAAATATATTTTGTTGTGGTGCCTGTAAAACTGGTAAATGTCATTTTATAGGAAATATAAAGTATTAATTTTTTGGGATTGCATGTGTTAATACACTCTATTTAGAAAAATTAAGGTGCAATTAACATTCAATTAAAATACCAGTTCTAAGTATGATGTAACAAATATACAATGTTCTACTAGGTAGTTTCTTATTTCTAAAGGCGTACATGATTCAATTTCATAAAAAAAGTGCTCACAACTGATTTTGCATGATCAGTGATCAATGTTATTCTCCCTATTAATATATAATTCCCAAATTCGAACAAAATGAAAATATATTGAGATATAGTGTCAACTTACATATCATTTGCATTTACTCCTTCTCGGTTCCCTTCAGATATCACTTCATCCAGAGCCTCTTGCTGACTGCGTAGAAACCTCTCGCGGGCAACTGCAATGCGCTGCTGGTAACTGTTTGCCCTCGACAGGATGCTGTTCTCTGTAGAGCGTAGGAAGCGCTCCCAGTCAGCCACTGTGCGGCCTCCATTCACCTGACAATTATTAAATATTATATTAAAATAATTGCCGGTGATTCATAACTGAAAAGTAAAATTTTGAGAATTGCTTCCTCAGGTAGAAACCGGTAAAATGATTAAATTAATTATTGAACGTACAGGCATCAATAACCTGATAAGAGCCCAAATTAATGTGTACAATGTTTTGAAAAGTATTAATCCACGAAGTATAACAAATGGTAATTATTTCATGGAATGTTTATCAATAGCCAAAATATTAATTTAATACCTATTTATTAGTACAACTTATTAAGTTATGCTAAAAGCTTATTTAAAATGCTAATATAAAATGTAGGAAAATTGAATATTTCCTGATTTTTACCTAAGATAATAAAATTTCAATGAATTTATGATTAAAATATTTTTCATCTTATATGTAAGCCAATATCAAAATAAACAAGACCAAATTGTTATTCAAATTCATTTGCAGTTTATTTATTTAATTAATTTTACCAAAAAACTGTTGGTGATGAATAGGAGAGAAGTATAATCTTCACATTAATCTCTAGAATCCCTTCCATATCTTTTTACCACAAATAGTTGAATGATAGATTAAAGGATCAACAAAGCAAAATTAGCAACTTTTCAAAACTATATATTTTTGCTCTCAAGATGTAGAACTCTTATTTGCAATGGTAAATAAACTAGAGATTACTAGCCTGTATAGCTAACAAAACAACAACCCACATTTCCAGCTCTACTTCTTCCACAAATTGCAAAAAGAGGAGCTCAACAAAACACAAGCAGGGTGAAGCTCCACGTATGATTACATTTTATGCTAGCAGTACGTATTCGTTTATGGTAATGTTTTATGCTACACAGTTCATGCTGATTATTTTGTCTTCCACCTCACCTACCACTAATTTCCACATATAAAATAGAAATATTTGCAAGATGTAATTATTAGCTGCAAAGAGTACTAACGTGCATAGGAAATGTTTGCAAGTTAGAAGTTAAAGTGGGTTAGTTAGAAGGGAAAACACATAGTGAAAGCAACAAGAGAAAGAGAAGTCAAGAAGAGAGGGGTAAGAAGGTAGAGTGAGAGGTTTCTGACTCAAAGCTCATCTTCAAGAAAAAACTTGTGAGCCAATGTTTAAGTTTCGTATATTTATTTAAAGGCAGAAGAAAAATCTTTTATATTTAAATCAATGTAGATATGCTGAATAACAAAAAGCAAATGATAGAACACTCTATATTGGATGATGAACATATTGCAAAGAAATCCTCACTTAAATTACAAGTGTCTCAATTTTTTAAATTATTATCAACCTCCTCTTATTTGGTATGGTGAACGTACATCTACTGAGCCACAGAGTAAGCTGGTAATCCTCCTTGCATAGTCTGTGAACCGATCAGCAGAAGAAGAGTTGCTGTGCATATGGGTTGAGCTTTCTGAAGCAGGGAGTGACATGGCAGCTGAGCTATTGTGTCCCTTGCAGTTAGCTTAACTGAAACAAATACAAAACAAGTTGAGATCAATTTATGTATGAACTCAAGGAATTTTCTGTGAAGAAGTTAAATTTAAGAGTAGAGGATCAGTTTTGATGGTCACAGATGTACCCAAAATAACTTAAGACTTGTCCTATTGACAAGTCCATCTTAATGAAACTGAAGTACATACTGTCAAAAATTACATTAGCACTTCCAATTATGTACAAATATTAACACACACACCGTTATCAAAAAAACTCTCTGTAGGATGTGTGAACCGGTAAAAAAAAATAATCTGTTTTTATCTGTTATATCAAGCCTTCATCTTGCTTTCTAATATCTAATGGCTTCACTTTAGAGTACATAAAGTAATTTTTAGTTGTTTTGTCTAACAGTGTTAATAATGACTGAAATACAAACATTGAAGCTTATCATTACTGAATAAATTTTCTTCACAACTGTCCAAATTTGAAATCCAAGATAAAAGCTATTTGTTTCAATTTCTTTCTCTACAACACTTTCAAGGAAAATTAATAATGAATGCCTTGTTAATGCTTAGAAGATTATTTCTGAGATAATAGTAAGATTCAGATTCAAAATATTTACTTCACATTCTCCTCTTTCCAGACTATTTCCTTTAAGACTATTAAGACCTTTAAGACTATTTCAGAAAATTTTCACTTCTTCTCTTGATGAATGTCTATAGTCTTATTAATAAAAAAACAGTTCCTCTTGAAATTTTAGACATTCAGATTTAACAACTTATACATCACTGTGATTTTAATAAACAACATTATACATTGGCATGATGTTTCGGCTACTACCTTGTAGCCATCTTTGAACACCTGGCTTAAAGAAAAAATATGTACAGTTTTCAAAATTGAATTATACTGCAGTCAAAACTTAAGCTCCACTTCACAACAGTGGGTAATATAGAGAATTACGTACTTGAAGTTACAACAAACATAAATTAGCAGCTTATGCTTTGACTCCAGTATATTCCAATTTTGAAAAATGTGCATATTTTTTCTTTAAACCAGATGTCTGAAGATGGCTACAAGGTAATAGCCAAAATGTCACGCCTATGTATAATGTAGTTTATTAAAATCTCAAAGTTGTATAAGTTATTAAATCTGAATGTCTAAAATTTGAAGAGGAACTGTTTTTATTAATAACACTATTTAAGGTATTTCATGAGGCTTACTAATACCTTGGATAATGACAAATAATGTACAGTCTCTCAAAATTTATCTGGCTAGGAAATTTTATAGGATTATAAGGAAAATGATTAGTAACAATAAATAAATTGAGTAATAATAAGAGAGTGAGCACTTGATTCTAAATCAATTCAAGAGTTTCGGGATAGTTTACATTGAGAAATGATATAATTAAAACTGATAGCTTAAGTTTTTGTATATTTTGTTCACGGCAATTTTTTTTTCTTGATGAAAAATGAGAGGGGTGGCTGGGTAAAAATGTAATTCCAATATCTACAGAAGTTACAAAACATTTTCTCAGAAATTTTACCTTATCACATTCCTGTTATGACTAAAATGGAAGATATGTGATACGCCGCAATTTATTATGTGCACATATTGTTGGAATTGAATGCAACATTTGAAAACAATATTACAACCATTAATCTTTCCTTGTAGCACAGTGTTGAATGTTGTTGCATGTTGAATGCATTCCCAGTAAAGTAGCAATTTGAGAAATTCGTGGATTCTCAAAACAAAACAATATTTGTTTCGACTAGTCATTTTTCTGACGCAGGATTTTTCTCTTTGATATTGATGACAAAATATGAAATTTTACTTTCAGACATGAAAAAAGTCGAAATTGTGGAATGCAAATTGTTTTCAGGAACAACTGGATAGCTGCAAATCTAAGTTAACCGTATCAATAATTAAAGTGTTGAAAATAAAATGAAACTATCCTAAAATTGTTTAACTCCTTGAGTCACTCTTGTTTGAATAGATCGTAAATCGTCAAATGGCTGGGCCAATAGATTTGAGGTAGAAGAAGAAACGGAACATTACTTTTTATTTATTGCTGTAAGTGTTGACTGAAGTTGTTAATTCCTTGAAAATTATCAACAATCGATTACTTTTACCTCTACAAATTTCTTGGAAATTACGACGCTCTAACAGTTGCCGTGGAACATGTTCTAATTTATTTCATGCGCTTGAAAAAGAAAGTATATTTATTAGCTTACAAATTCGTGTTTTTCAACATAGCTTTGGTTTGAACTGATTCAACCACTTTTCACTCGGATAAGTTCTAAGGTGCGGTCACGGATTAATAGATATGTTGTTCTATAGTGTGGTTGTTTAAGACTATAAGGTGTGACACGAATCACTCATTCGCATTGCACCCCCAATATTTACTAGCATGTAGGCCCTAGGCCTACACATTTGCATATAGTACAAATGTGTACAATTAGATATGATCGAAACTAAGTTTTTGCGATTTATAGAAAGTTCATTAAGCTGACCTTCTTGCAAAATTTTGTATGATAATTTATGCTAAGCCTGGGCCCCGTTTGTGTAAATAATTATGCAAGAATTGAATAAACGTATATGACATTCACTAGAATTGCATAATTTTCTTTTTAACATCAACTTCCCTCATTGAATAGTTATAAGAAAACCAGTTAATTTATTTACGATTACAGATAAAATATTGATATTCCGCTCACCTGATACCGCAATAGCGGGGATGTAATTCATGAATTGTTCCACGGACGAAACCTCGCGTTTACTTGCTTCATCAATACGTCATGAACTTGAGATGAATGAAAGATGATAGTTTTAAAATATTTAGGAAAATTAAACTAATTTTCAAGCAACAATACGTCAACTTGCAACAAATTATACCACTGACAAATGACCATCAAAGCCCACAACCTCGTGAAATCTTACAAACAATGGAAAGTTACAATGAGGATAAGTATTAAAAGCACAATTTAACCGTAATATTCAATTACATATTTTATTACAATCATGTAGCGAAGTCTTATAAAATGATCTTGTATAACAGAATACAGAAATTATCAAGAGTAATACCTTCTACAAACACGAAGCATCAATTATCGCAAATTTTACAAATAATGTTTTGTAATTTTGTTTTGATGCGTGGACATTTTTCATATTTCTAAACTACACAATTTCATTGAAAATTATCCTTAAAATCATTTAAAATTACATTATTTTTAATATTGAATTGATGTAGGTGTTCCGGAGTCACTTTCCGTGAAAATCGCTTGCCAGTTAAAAAATTTATGCCTAAATATTGTGCAGAAAATATCCAAAATTACTCATTCGAGTAACTAGTATATTTTATCGTATGTATTACTGACGTTTTCGAAAACTCATAAGAATAATGTATAAGGCTGCACCATTGGCATTAATTTTAGAAAAAGGTTTATTTTACTGATATAATGTAACAATGGTGTTGATATTTTCATTAGTAATGCTTTGAAGAGTTCTTGTTATTCTTATTTTTGTTCAAGAAATCTTTTGAGTGAAAAAAGTTTGTCCTCTTATGGAAGAGAATGAGGTTTTATTCATTTAGTAAGTTATGTATTCTTCCATTAAAACTTCTCCACTCTTGGTGAGTTAGGAGAGAGGGCACTGTTATCCAATAGAGTCCAGAATAACGTCACAACGTTCAGCGGGAAAATGTTGGGTAGCATGCTCTAGTGTGCGTGTAATCGTTTTCTTGAGAATTACTAAGTTTATGGTTGCATTATGCGGTTGCTGAGGTTTGAAATTCTTGTCACGTTTGTTATTAATTGTTACTTCCTCTCCGTTTGTTTAAGTTTTGGCTGCGCATTTCATTCACACATTTGATTTAATGAAACACTGTTCTATCACACGTATCGCACTTTGGGAATAAGAGGGCCGCAAGTATATACTCTCTGCCGCAAGTTTTCTCCGACATATCATCTTGTTGAAGTAAGAAAATCTGTCCGGGTGAATTTTGCAAGAAAGGATGAAATGCCTTTTTTAAAATTTGAAATGGAAAAATTAATTTTAAATACAATCTAGACGGACAATATCGGAATATACTGCGCTTTTTCCAAATTTTTCGAGTTCCCGACATCGCAATATTTCTTTCTTAGGGTTACGAGAAAAAGTTTTCCCAATGGAGGACATTTCACAAAAATAATAAGGGAATTTCAATGAAATGGACATTTTACATTTTGTACTCCATGATGAATAGACAATTTTCTCAACAATTCCAAACCATTAATGTCTTTAAAAATCAAATAATACCCATTAAATATAATAATCATTAAAAATGAAAGCTTCCAATTGGATAACTTCGCACCCGCTCTCACCTTCATTATCCACCAAACTATAAGCATAAATAAGTTTTATATCTCAATAAGCCTAATTAACTATTGTGCAGCCTATTTTAGTATATATGTAATTAATATTATTATTGTATTAAATGTAAATATTCAAGATATAATAATAAATGAAATTACTTTATGAATAATTAACAATTAATAAATTAAATTACTTTAAAATTATGCCGTATTATTTTCAATTCAAAAGGACAAAAAGGAGGACATTCCATTTAAATTTAAAAAGGGAAGGAGGACAATGTTAAAAAAGGAGAACAAGCCTTCTAAAGAAGGACAGATGACAACCCTGTGTATAAAAAAATGACATTGAACTTCAACACTCTCGACTGCCAAAATCCATAGATAAACAATATCTACATTTACGTTCTTCACTCTATAAAATTTGCTTCAAATAGTGTTTACGAGATGCAACAAACATTCTCTATAAAATTCATGAGTAGCATCTTCGATTTTTTCGTTCAGCAATTTTAGTATTAGGTGTAGTGAGTACGTAATCTAAGCTTCTGAGATCCCTATCGGCGCTCAGTTGCGTAACGTTCGGACCCGCAGTGCGGGCTAACCCAAGTAAAAGATGGCCTGGATTTAGCCTGAAGGTTTTGCGAGTGTAAGAAATATTACTTGGTACTTTCTGATACTTTGCGATAGTTGATACAATAAAAGATTAAAGCAGCACCTTCCAGAAGAACGATTTTTTCAGCTTCTGTTACCCTGTTTCTAAATCAATTAAGGTAAACAATTCATTTAGCTTTTGTAACAGCTTAATTCAATAAAATTAAATTATAAAGGCAGATTTTTATTGGTTATTAATCGTAGACTGATAAAGTCAAATTTGTTAAAAGATATTTTTATTATTCAAGGTACTAACACCACTTGTGTTTGCTACACATTTTGGTAAAGAGTGCCCGAAAAAATCTTTTGCAGGCGGGTCCGCACTCATCACGCTGTCAGCCCCATTGTTGGTTCGGCCGATTTCATGATAATGAAAAGACAGATTTCTTGGTAGGGAACCGACCGAACCATATGTTTGCAAGCTGAGTTCAGTTGAACGAAAGGAAGCCTCGATTATACATCAGAAACATATCCAACTGCTTGAGTTGGTTTTCTGAACTGGTTCTGATCAACTTTCTTATGTAATTTTTCTTTCCTTTTACGCCATTACTACTGTAAAATTGTGGTGCTGTGTTTCATCTTTAAAATCACGGCATTTCAATTGTTTATTAAAACCCGGAACATACATTTCCACTGAAATATAGCCTAAAACAAACACGTTTTTCTCAGAATTTATAAAATGTCACTTATACCGTTCTGGTTTTCCCCCTTTCATATAATATTAAACTGCAGAACGGAACAATAGTCAAAAGGCATGTGGATCACTTATAAAAAAGATTTCAGGAGAAAGAAAGGGAGAGTCTTAAAGGCAAACATTCAAATATCTCAGTGAAACTGCTCGTGAGTTGAGTATTACTCGCGCAACTTTTCTTGAACGATGACCTTGCTTCTAGCACAATAAACAGATGAAGGCAAAAGCTCGCAGCAAGCACTGATGACAACATTCCAAACACATCTTTACTGGCGCGAAATAGAAACAATTTTCTTTTGAGATGAGAACTTCTGTGCGTTATTTTCTCCAAAAATCTAAAGAAATGACCGAAGCAGGTAAAGATCTATTACAGGAGATACCTCGAACACCTGAGAAAGTTAGAACGCAAATTATTAAGAACGTTACGAAGGCGTGACTGATTCGCCAGAGATTATTCTTTGTTTTATAAAATTGTCTTATAAAATCTAGTGGCCGATTTCGTAACTAATACCCCCCACTCTACCCGCATTTCTTCAATCCATCGTTCAAGAAAGGTTGCGCGAGTAATCGTTTGTTTGTTTCTGATGCAGGGGCTGATCCGCCTATTGTAAGCACTTGAAGAGTGTGAGTCCTTCCGCGTCTGAAATTGTGACTCCGATTTTGAGGCCAAGTCTCTTAAAATAAACAACTATTTGTAAAATTATGTTTTGAACTAGAAAATGGAGGAAATGTTATGTATGTTATTATATTCCATACACAAAGAGTTTCCGTTAGAAGTGAGATAACAAAGGAATATTGTTGGTTGCCAAGTTTAGTAATAAATAGAACCAATTGAGTAATAAATAGAACATGTTAAATCAAGGCGTGTCTTAATTAATAAATATTTAATAGTGCAGAGTAAACATTTGATTTGACGAGCTGTATCATATTTGGGATTATCTTAAAGATCCAAAACGTCTTAATGGGTCATACTGAATGTATTTTATGAAGCCGTTTGTTCAATATGTTCGGGCAATGCAAATGACAACTACTATTTTATTGTGAGAGCAATGCCCTTTTCAGGGGGTTGTTTACATTATTGCAAAAATGTGGTAAATCTGTACACGTTTGTAGGTGAAACATTTGAGAATTCCAGGAAAATGTTTAGGGGTTTCAACTGCAATTTATAAATATGGTGGTACCATGAAAGAAGACACCTCGTCCTAAAGTAGTACATTTAATAAATGGCCACTGTAGTCCTCAAATCATAATCTTCTCACTTTTCTTTACTCAAAGCAGAAATTCACTTTTGGCGTCTTTATTCCGAGGGTGTTATAAGTTTACATTCCTAATTTCTGAAAATAGTCGAGAATCTAAAAAGCGTACTCTGTCTCTCCCGCCCCCTTTTGGCCCATCCCTCTATCGCACACAACTTAGTTATCGTGAAAATAAAACTTAATTTTCGGGAAAACAGAACATCTCACTCCAAGAAAAGGTACCTACACAAGACAAACACGTTTTTAAATCGCTTCCTATTTTATTTCAGTTGTATATGCACCTTATGCGACTCTCACAAGCAACCAATCTTTTTAACTGAGGTATCTAAAGAAATAATTTCATTGAGACGTGACGAATTAGACTTTGACTTTAAAAATATGAAGGATTTGTTTTAAAAAAGAAACGCATCAAAATATTCATGTAGAATGCAACCCGCAAAGCTCATGCCTGAGGACGGTGCTGCTAACACGCGCGCGTCTTTCTTCACAGGTTCATCTCAGCAGTTTGAACTCTGTAACCTCCAATTGTTATTTGTTTGAGAAGGTCATTAATTAATTGACAATAATCAACCACAAGGATACTTCATCTCCTCCTGCATAACAGATTCAACAGTTCATACTATTACTTGTTTATCAATTTAAATAGCAAATATTTTACAATTTAATTACTTGTGTTAATCCCAAGTGTTTTCATTTATTCCCGAGTGATGGTGACAACCCCCAATATAATTAGTTTTCCGCCATACGAGCCTCACAGCTCTCTCTGCGAGTGGTCCTTCGTTCTGGTAAGAAAATAAAGAGTTCGAGAAAGATGTCGAGAATTTATTTGACGACAGGCCACGCCCTATAAATTACAGTCCGCTGCTGCCTCCGCCAAATGCGTAAAAACAATAGTTGTTCGCAATAGATAAATAAAGTTGTAAACGTAATAGGTAAATAAAGTTGTAAATAAACCTTTCCCAGAAATTAGGCCATGAGAATCAACTTTCAATTCACCTAAGTGCACGACAAAATGGTAATATATTGTGACAGCCGTATATTTTAAGCACACTTAACGCAATACTGATTTGACAAGCCAACACCGCTCTTCACGGCTATGGAAACTCATCATGACTGAGAATCAACTGTTGATGTTCAAAGACATTCGAAACCAATTTAGTGAACATCACGTTATGCTTCTCACAGCAGCCAACGAGTTAGACATCTTCATAGCGATGTCCAGAATGACGTCACAACATTTGGCGGGAATGTGTTGGGTGGCGGGTGACGTTTGTGTGTACGTAACGGTTTACTAAAGCATAAGAAATAGTGGTCTGAAAGGATGGACTGGAAATTGCTAACTTTCCGACACATCGAAAACAGAAAATCGACACTTATACTGCACTAGCAAAATATCCGGTGTTACCCGGATTTCTTCACAACCAGTCCTTGTGAAAGAGGAAAAAGATCAATTTTATATAGAACACTGCTTAAGATAGTTATTTTTTATACAATTCGTTCAAATTTTAATGAAATACAATAATTTTCTTTCGTTTTATTTTACAACACATTACTATCAATTTAAAAATTATCGTACGCACTACTACTGGCCTCTAGCGAAATTATTAGGTACCAGTTGTGTTGCACCGCTACTGCACTTAGATTTAATCAGAGCTTCACGTGAAGTAAATCAGCTGTTGACCGTTGCATCCAATCAGGAGCTAAAACATCACCATGGTGAGCTCCCGATTGTATGACACCGTAACATCTGGTGATCTGTCAGAGGCAGCTGTAAATAATTCGAAGTATAGCCTCAGACAGAATATAGCATGAACCTATTTGCCTTTAGCAAAAGGCGAAAAATAACGAACGTGGTGAATCTATCAATATATTATTTAAATTATTTATTTTTGCATTTGTGTTGTGATTTACCAAACATTGCAAGGACACTGCGGTAATCCTGAAGAAGAGCCTGTAAATGTTTCATATCTTTTCATACACGATTTTTTGTGGTATCGATGTCGGTTGCACATAGTTAAACTTACTTCAATTAGTGTAGTTTTTAGTCACTAGTCGGCGGCGTTCAACTGTAACACTCACAACAATCAACCATCGGGCGCCTGCTTGGTCAGGACGTATTAGTGGAAGAGACACGGTGTAATATCTCACAGCCGTGGCAGAACTGTGAGCTGGCGGAATCGTGGATGATAGGACAAAGCTAACCTATACGTTTTTGTCTGTCATTATATCTGTACTTCTATAGTACGAATTATTTAGCCGTGCACACGACACATATCACCTACTGCGATTTCATACAATCAGGAACTTATAGGTCGGTAGTGACGTCACAATGGAGACGTTCAAACACCCGATTGGATGAAACCGTGAACAGCTGATTTATTTCAAATGTACGGCTAAATAAATCCTAGTAAGTCTCTCTTTCTTTCTATTTGTCTGTCTCTCTTTCTATTTGTCTGTCTCTTTTTCTATTTGTCTGTCTCTCTTTCTATCTGCCTGTCTGTCTGCCTCTCTTTAGATTAGATTATATTTATTTAGTCAAGAAACTGTAAGTGACGTATGGAGAAGAAGATTACCTGCGCACGTTTTTTTGAGTTCCAGAATCCCTTCCCATCATTTTAACTATTGTGGAAGGATGAGTAAAAGTTAACGATAAATAAATAAAAATAAAATTTAAAAACGCGCGGGATTAGCAACATTTGAAAATCAAGCCATTTTCGTTCCAGAGTTACAGAAAACGTATTTACAACGTTAAACGAACTGCAGGTTTGATTTTTCTGCACTGCTAACAAAATAGTAACTTGCCCGTACCTCTACTCCTACCACTTCAAGCAAAAGCAGAGTTCAACAAGAGAGTTCAACACACTCTCTCTTCGTCTCTCTCTCTCTCTTCGTCTCTCTCTCTCTGTCTCTCTCTGTCTCCCTTTTCGTTTACATCTCAATGTAATCTAATTTGTAGTATGTTTTATTTAATGTAATAGTAGATTTGTTCCAGCAAACAATCACGCCAGTTTTACCTACTCTCACTCTGCGCATGCGCGAGCACAAACTAGGGCACACATTAGGGCTCACTACCTTTCTCTGAAAGAAAAATTCACTCAAATTTGGGTGAATAGAATGCTCAAATTTATTTTGGAACGAAAATATATATTATTATTCTTGAATATATGTATAGTGCTTTTCACAACTAATAATAATGTAATAAAATGTAATAACAAGTAATAATAATGTAATAAAATATTGTGGAGGTCTCATGTTTGTTAAAATACCAGATTTTTTGAAAATTTGCATCTGTTCAAAATTTTTTCGATGTCGTCCTACAACTAAAATGTCAACGAAATATATTCTTTCCCTTAATGAAATCTGTTTCTTAAAGATAGATTTCGAAATAAGGTCATGTACAATTTTTGTAAAATTTGTGTACTTTTCGCGTAATTTTGCGTGAAAGTACTGACAACGAAGTTTTAGCTTCACCAGTTATTCATTCAATAATCGCGCAAGCAGCAAATGTCCGACGCTAATCTTCCCACGCAGCCGACAAAAGCGATCGCAGCGCCACGCAGCTCCGCACGGCCAGCGCCCACGCGGAGAACACTGCCTGCGCGGCCACCAGGCGCAGCACCCGCGCGCAGATGACGATCGGATCGCGTCGGATGGTCCGCTCCCACAGGAAAGCCAGCAGCCCCACCGCCAGCCCCGCCGCCAGCAGCAGGAACGGCCCCACGAGTTGACTGACGCGCAGCGCCTCCAGCTCCGACGCCGGTTCTTCCAGCATTTGGCCGTCCAGAGCCCGCAGGTGACTCTGCGCCGCCATCCAATACCCATACAACCCCCCTTGCACCACGCGTAGGACGATGCTTTTGAACCTCTCAGTGTAGAAATGGTTTCTTCTTACTTTGTACGTGTGGTGAACCGGAGTATACAGACGTTCCCGGACCACGTGTATGCTTTTATGTCTGTTCTGAATACTGCCAAGAAGCGAAACAAACGTAAGTTGAGATGTCACTATTGCACTTCGGTTTTCCGCTACAATGGACTCCAACATCGTTTCAAACTCGTCGATGAAATGAAAAAAATGTATTTTCTGGGCGAATTTTTCGTTTATGTTCTTCGCTTTCCTGAATATAATTTTATACACGTCTTTGGAGAGGAATATGGCATCCACTACGTCTGTAGCTTCGATGATGGTGTCGGGGTCTCGGTAGTGAACCGGGACCGTGAGGACGCCCAGCAACAGCCCGCTGTAGGCGCTGCAAAGCAGCATTCCCAGGGCGATGGCACTAACCGCAGCGGCACGCTCGGCTCCTCGCAGGGTCGAGAACGCGCTTTCGCCCGGGACGAGCATCTGCACGACGTCCAGGACAGCCGTCGCCGCTGCCCGGCTGGACAAGGGCCGCGCGTACGGCGACACGCTTGCGGCGGGAGCGCGGGCGCGCGTCACGGAGCGTAGGAGCAACCAGGCGCAGGACAAGGCAGCAACGGAGGCGCCTACGGCGGCCCACAACGCGCCCTCGAAGGGAAGGAGGACCACCAGAGTGAACGGTATACGCGGAGCTTTTCTCAAAAACATGTAGAGGTCCTCTTGTGCCACGCTGGCCGATTGATCCCATCTGAGCGTGTTGCTGGCGATTCCGGAATCCAAATGAGCAATGCTCGTAGCCGTGTCCTGATAGGAGGTATTTTTGTTTTGGGGCATTCTTTCGTGAATGAGAAGGTACATTTTGAGATCGGGCCCGTCGGTGTGGTAGATTCCTTTTCTATCCATCCAAGTACCAAAGATATACGAGGACTTATCAAATTGCAAATAATAGCGAGGCTTTAATATCAAGTGAACTATCTCGGCATTACTGTCGATAGCGTTTTTGCCAAACTTCGACATCGGGAGCGACTGCCAAAAGCCCCGCGGATGAATTCTGTAGACAAGAGATTCCTGATCGGGCTCCGGTCGTGGATCCAAGAGAAACAATTGTCCTGTGCCGATCTCCGTTGCGAACGACTTGAAATGCGTTACGACTTCGTGTTCCGCAGCTCGGTCACTACCCATCAGGACGACGACGAAGGTGCCTCTTGCGTCGACCGCCATTTGCGCGGAGATCACCTGCCAAATGCTGCGGTTCTGTTCGTGGTTGTTCTTGGTGGGGATGGCGAGCAGATGGAAGGACCCGCGGGAGAACACCTGCACGTGGCGGATGGCGGTCCCTTTCAGCAACAGCACGGGCACGCCCTGGCGATGCAGCTCTCGAGGGAGCCACGTCTTCAAGACGTCGGCTTCCTGCTGGTGGAACAGCAGCGACGCCTGGCGGCCGGCGCGCAGCCACGGGCAGCGCAGCAGGGTGGCCAACTGCGCGGCGGCGGCGGCGCCGTGCACGTCAAAGGGACAGGGATCCTCTCGCAGGGCGGGGCGCCCGCGGCGCGAGGGCCTGGCGGACGCGTCCAGCACCATCAGGTCCAAGGACGGCCACGCCCACGCGACGCTCCACGACACAAGCACGCACCTGGCGGGCACCGTGAGAGAACAAACGACAGTCGGCTGATTACACGGGTACACCAAATAAAACTAGGGGTGCTACAACAGCGCGTACTTTCTCGCTCGGATTTTCACGCAAAATTACACGAAAAGTACTCAAATTTTTGAAAAATTGTTGATGAGTTTATTTCAAAATCTCCCTTTAAGGAAAAAAAATCATAAAGGAAAATATTTTTATCTTCATAATTGTTGGAAGACGTCGAAAAAATCGAACTTTTGCATTTTTTGAAAAATCAGTGTTTTTATTCAACACTAGATCTAAACAATTCTTTTATACATCCTTCACCCTATTCAACAAAAAAAAAAACCCCATCAAAAACAATGGAAAATTGGAAAATGCCCTGCTTGGAAAATGCCCCCTCCTTTTTTTGAAAATTTGGAAAACTTTGGACTTTTTTTTTTGATATTTGAAACAGTCAACTCGTGTTTAATTAAAAACAATGCAGCCCTTTTGCTTTAATTTTGAAAATATCCGAGGGGCTTCATGTAAAGTAACTCCCAAATTAAAATATCAGTTTCAAATTCTAGGAGCCGCAATATTAGCCAGATCGATTTGAGAAAATCAATTTTCAAGAATATAAGCTGAACGGTTTAGCCGCTAGCGTTGTTTACAGACGGACGGACTGAGACGTTTTTCCGTCATACAATTTTTCGCTATTAAGAACCCACAAAACACAGATTCTGTCTACACCACGTGTTAGAGGAAATTTTTCTTAATTTAGCAATTGGATTTTTCCACTTTTTCGTTATCAGTGCCCTGTAATAAGAGCTTTTCTGCCCAAAAGTTCGCCGTTTTTTCTCTCAGCATTATATAACTTTCTCTCTACTCCATAGCGAAAAAGTAAAACTTGTCAGACCAAAGACTTGACACGTCACACTCTTCAGATTTTTAATCGAGAAAAACTGGCAGGTGGTGGCACAATTCTTGCTTTAGATTTGGATTCAGCGCTTTGACATACATAGAGAAACCTGTGCCATGTTTTAGGGTCTGACGACAACTTTCGAGGACCAAAAAATACAATGTCACAACGGTTTATTGCGATTTAAAAAAAATAGAGTGTGATGAGGCAATTCTAGCTCCAGATTCGGATTCAGCGCGTGACAAACATAAAGAAACATGTGTCAAGCCTTTGGGTGTGACGTTTTTTTGCGTGCCTGTGTTAGTGATTCCGAGCTAAAATCTTTTGTCCCGTAAGATTGGTTCATGTTTTTCCCCCACGGAAGGGGCCGGTGGCCCTCCGCTGAATGGCAAGATCCGGAGCCAACCTATCCGTCAGCTTGTGGTGTTGTCCCCAACCAGGTATCTCCCACCACCAGTCCTCGCCCCAGCCGGGACAATCTGTAAGCTTCCAATTGGTTTCTCGACATGTGTGGTTGTGCAGTGCACGTAATAGTGAAAGTGTGAAAGTAAGAACCGAGGATAGGTCAAGGAAGGGGAAGGAAAGATCGCGCGCGGTCTGTGGCTCGTTTGTTAGGGTACTGGCCCTGCATCCCCCCGGTCTTCATCGGAGAAACCACGGAAAACTATAAGATCAGCCAGTCGCTAGAAATTTTCTCCGGACAGCGGCTGAAATCGTCTTAGTGTCGCATATCAGTTCAGTTCAGGCCACAGAGAACAGATGTTGAAAATTTTCATTCACAAACAGAACAATAACGGACTGGATAAATTACCTGCGACAGCCATGGATCCCTTTCCTCTAGGTGTACAAAGTTTTAAAAGTAGATTAAGTAAGGACATTTGTATAAGTTAGGCTTATTAAAATAGTTATTATTTTTGTTATAATTTTATTATAATTGTTATTTTTTATTATTACCAGTATTGTGGTAATCACTATTACAAATGCATTGGTTTGTTAAATATACAATTATATTTAAAGTAGTAGTTGAATTGGAGGGTCGTGACGTGTTGTGAAGTGTAGTGCAATAGAGAAGTCAAGTGCAAGTGTTGTGTAGCGAAGTGAAATACAAGTGTAGTGAAGTGGAGTGAAGTGAAGTGTATTTATTACATAAAAACTCCGTGCAGCACAGTTATAAAGTTTTTAGGTAATGCTGTTGTTACTATTGCCTTAAAATGCTTTAAAATTACAGTGTATTAGTTTTCTTAGTTGTAATATGTAAATTGTAGTGTTCTGCCACCAGGTTCTATACCTATCTGCAGAAATAATAAATCAATCTATCTACATCCTGCCACTGTCGGGACTCGAACACAGGACCCACCTGTCCCCATTAAAAGGTACTTACTTTGATTGATTTGCGATTCCGGGCGCGTTATCTGAATTCGACCTAGCTGACAAACCATTTATTTTGAAATCAACGACAGACACTCCAATTTTATTTGCATTGAAGAAGACAGAAAATAAATGGTAACATATATCTATGCCGATCCGGTGGCCGAGATCGCTAAGGCAGTAGTGCCGTAGCGAACTCGGACCGAAGGATCGCGGGTTCGAGTCCCGCCTCGGGCATGGTTGTATTGTGTTTCGTCCTTTCACCCCCTATCATCATCATTATCGTGTCAACACACAGTTACCATACCGTTACAAGCAATAGTGGTCGCTAATGACCTAGTAGTTGATGCGACCTTAAATAACAAACAAACAAAAAAAAATATCTATGTTTTGTAAGAACTTACTATTTCATGACAAACCTTTCGCAAGTGACTCGACCTTTGCATTAGTTCAGCTTAGTAAAAAATTGTGGTAATTATGTTCCTCAATATCCTTAGTACCAAGCGTAATTGAAAACAAATGCAAGTTTTCATCGAAAGATGAAATAAAACTTACCTCAACATTAGGTGCACATTTTTAAACCGAATCATGGTAAAAAATGTTTCTACTAAACTAGATACAGTTGCTAGACGCTGAAAATATTTTTCTTTGTCATTGAATGAAAAAATCGATGGCGTAATAATGTATGTCGACATTGTTTCAAAATGCGTTGCGAAATCTGTTAGCAGAGGTCTTTAAAACTTCTAAGTGTGGTGAAGGGTTTTTCCTTCTTCTTTTTCGAATTGAAACAACTTCTTGGAACATGAATTGCAACATTAAGAAGCCGTTATATTCAGAAGAAACTACAGAATTAGGCACGAAACGCAATAGAATGTATTAAGCATCATCACTTTTAATAATGAAACGTCTGCCTTATATTTCCCTACCAATTTCACGTCAAAATTACAAAAAAATAAAAGAGTTCTACACAATTTTAAAAAAATAATTTGTTTCTAAAATTGATTTAAATTCATTAAATATATTATTATTTCCCAACCAATTTCATGTCAAAATTACAAAAACTAAAAGAGAGTTCTACACTATTTTTTGAAAATTATTTATTTCTAAAATTGATTTGAATTCATGAAATGCAAATCCATAATATGAGGAATGTTGAGAATTGGGAATTTTTTTGCATACTGTTAACGCATTTTGATTAACCTCCTTTCGTATCGTTTAGGAAGTATAATATCATTAAGAGGTATAATATAGATCATTTTACGTTGTTGAATCTTCTGTGGACTCGTTTCATGGCACATTAAAATTAGCTTTCACATACGATGTTTCCCTTATATCATACACGAATCGATTTTATTTATTTTGTCAAAGAACAATAGAAATTGTGTGTGACGTATGGGAAAGAAATTCAAGCTGAGCGCTTTTTTTGAGCTCCAGAATTTTTTGCCCTACCTTTTAACTATAAACTGTTGAATGATGAATACAAAACTTTCAACAAAGCGAGATTAACCACATTTGAAAACTTGACATTTTCGCTTCCGAATTATAGAAACCTTATTTGCATTGGTTAACGAAATACATATTTTATTTTTTTGATTGCTATAATCCCGGATCTGCTTCTTTCAAATTTAGCAAAAGGAGAATTCTCAAAAAATCTTGCGCATATTGAAGCTTCATTTATATCCAGGAGCAAAACAAGAGGACATTTCAGCCATCTTAAATAGACCGAGAAAACTCGACAGTAATATGATGGAGATGTATGTCATTGACCCAGAAGCTAAAGCACTTGTTACAGGCAAATTGAGAAGAAACTCTTTATCTCCCAAACTTAATTTCTGTTAACTTTTTTCCTCCTGTATTTGCAACCTCTATCTCTATTTACCGTTTTCATAGCATACAATACTGATTTATTATTGAGGTCTGCAATGAAAGTATCCTTGCTCTCCTGTTTGTAATTCTTAGTACTATGCGCGCTAAGTTGCAGTTTTATTCACTTTTATAAACCGCTTGCCTCGCTGTATCAGAAAATGTAAAAAATGTATTTTTAAAATTATGCATTGCAAATGGAAACTAATGCATTATATATTATTGTGAAAATACATATTACGAGTAACTCCCAAATATTTATATTTATTAACCCATTCCAAAGAAATTACATCTTAATTTCACATCTCTCTTCTACCTCATCCCTAAATTTCTGTCTTTCTATTGCCGTAGCTTCTGTTTTTCCGCCATTCAAACTCAGAAAGTTTCTTTGTAGCGATTTGCTTACTATCTGTAGTTCATCATTAAGTGCTTTAGTAGCATCTTGGACATCCTTTTTCATGTAATATAATAATGTAACATCTGCAAACATATGTACTTTACATTTTTTATTATCCTTGGTACGTCATTATTCATTAATGTACATATGAATAATATTAGAATATAATATTCTTAATGCTTTCAGCAAATATCTGCAAAAACTGAAGTAATCAGACCACTAAAATACTATTTTTCAAGTGCTTTTATAATTGTTATTTCTATAACAGACGTCGATTTAGAGATTCCTAACACGAATTTTAGAGATTCCTAACACGAATTTTAGAAGTTGTAGGGCATACTTTGTTTCTAGAGAGTGATCATGTATTGACAACAGAATTTGGAGAAGAATCTCACTATGTTTGTTAGAAAAGCTGATTCTTACACACCATAAGAATTGAAGAATGCACCTCTTCAGGACAAAATCATTTGGGATAAGGGGAAAACACGTAAGGCAGGAATGTACTAAACTTACACTATTTAAAAGAAAATATATTACTAAAATATTTTTTTAAAACAAATACGAACTTTTCTTTGATAGGCTCTCCCTTCATAGTACGTGGCATCTTTTACATTGAGTATTGTAAGCCAATTATAACCGACATACTAGAGATATTGTCTATATTTACCCCCTCATTTGTGGTCTGTTTATTTGCTTCTTATTTCAATAACATTCACTTTCAGGCGTTATGCTAACAACTAGCATTTCAAAGACTTCCATTGTTATGAAAATGATGTAAAAAGCAACGTGTTTTTAATTTTGTTCTCAATTTCTCAATTTGTTCTCCTTACCCAAAGTGATTTATTTAAATGATTGGTTTTTGGACATGAGAACACAGAGTAAGAAGATTTATATTACGCGCGGGCTACACCAACCAGGTATCAGTACCTCAATAATGCAATATTAAATGTTTTTGTCAACGGGGGAGGGTATTCTGACTAAGCACAGTGCATTTGCAAATTACACGCTACGCTGCATGAAGGCTGACAGAATTTGAATGAAATATGAATACGCAGCATAATAAACGCAATTTCATGTTTAAATAAGTTATTTGGATATTCTATTTGAGGTTTGACTGAATTGACGGACCCATAAATTTGTTACCTTAACATCACCCAACTGCATATTCTTTATGCATCCGATTGCCGATTTGAAATGCATAAATTCATAGAAACAATTTCCCTTCGTTAACTATTCATTTGTTATTACGAAACCGATTTGAAACTTGTGAAAACTTACTATTCATTGTTTCCTTTTTGCAAAGAACATTTCTGTCATCAGAAAAAACCCTGCCCTTCCGTTTGGAATGAGCCGCATATTGTTTAAGTGTAAAAAAAGAGTCTAGTTGGAACTTTGCGGGATACCATGCTCAATTGTCAAAGAATGTGAGAAATGAGTAAAGAATGTTCTTTCGTGCCAGCATAGTATTTCAAATCTTTCTATTTTTAAGGTATGAAGATATCCAATCTGGAGCACTATCACGTATCCCTTATGACAGTAATGTGGAGAGCAACATGTTATGCTCAATGACAATAAAAGCTTTCGAAAGATCTACAAATATTTCAATAGATGCTTCATTTCGATCCATGAAGCCACATTTTCAAGAAAAGAAAAAATTGCAGTTCCAGTAATTTTGATTTTTTAAATTCACATTGAGAGCCTAAAATGCTTCGTTTTTTTCCAAGTTTCTATTCGCTTATAGAAAAGCCATTCTAATATTTTTGAAAACATTACAAAATGAAAAAAACAGAAAAACTGTAATTCAAAATTATCAGCCAATTTAAGTGTCTTTTACGCTATTTGAAGACGAAGTTTAATAAAAAAATTCGGAGAAATGTTTGAGAAAATTTTGTAAGTATTGAGACTTCATGTGCACTACCTTCAAAAAATCAAAATATCCGTTTGAAACTTCTTTCAGATCAATCGGGGAATATCAATTTTGGAGAAAATCTGCTTCACGGATTAGGTGCTAGCGTTGAGCACAGACGAACAGACGGACGCACAGAAAGGTCGCCAAATGATTTTTCGGCATCAAGGATCTACAAAACATGAATTCTAGCTACATCACGTGTTAAAGGAAGTAATGTTCTATATACGGGTATATGATTTATCCACTTTCTCGTTACCAGGGCCCGAAAATAAGCGCAATTTTTCTTCCCCTTTCTTGTATCTTCGTCCCTTGCTTACACACACACACACACATGCTCATATGCACTACACTACCACAAATGCCTGAAGACCGGTCTGAAGCTAGTTTTTTGTCGAAAATCCGCCGTTTTTCGGTAAACGATTACAATACTTGCTCTTCTACGATCGTTAGGGCGACAAAATAAAAATGAGACCCATTGTTTCTCAAAGTCTTCTTATTTTGATCTTATTAAGTAAAATTGAAGGTCGGTATTCTTCTGTCGTTATGAATCTGAATTTTTTATTGTGCAGCCTTCTTTGCATCAAATATCTCTTTTGCAAAAACGCGAATATTTTCTTGATGGTTTGTTCGCGTCTTTCTCACACTAAATGTTTTTCTCACTTTTATTTTCAGACGCCTAAAATATACGTTATAATATTCTGGATACGGATTATTTTTTAATATTTTGTGCGTAACAAAGTGCTCAGAACTCTCCAGCACAATGGAATTGAACTTATTCTATATTTATTCAACACTAGAGCGAGTTTCACTGTAGTCGCTTATGCCTGCAACATTGTCACAGGAAATAAAGTGTACTTCTGAACGAACAAGGAAAATCTCCAAAATGGCGTGCCTTCGCGTTGGATCATCGACTACCTGCTTGTATCCGCGGTCCCAAACAAGTCTATTAACGAGCAGTTGTGCTGGGCTAATCCCTTCAGGGTTGCCAGCCCACTTTACCTGATGCAAGTGAAGATCGCTGCCTTTACCTGATGATAGGTAAGATCGCTTCGATTCGACGAATTGTTTAAGCAACCGGTACAGTCTGCTAGCATTTCTAGGGGATATTAGTGTAAGAGTATATGCCCCAATTAGACCAATCAAATTAGACAAATCGAATGAAAAAAACAACAACAAACTCTCTGAGTTTTAAAACATGGCATGATTGATATCTAATGTACTAAAAATCCTGACGTGTGTGTATGAGTGTGTGTGTGAGTGTGAGTTTGGTTGGGTGAACCCGAGGCGGGGCGACCATTTCAAGGTGCTTTTTTGAATACATCTCCAAAAGTATCAATTTCATAGAAAATTAACTTCTACACAAAATTGAAGTAGATAAAATTTCATACACAAAAGTTCCTACAAGTTTTTGTTGTAAAATTAACCATATTACAGTTATAGGATTGAAAAAGTCTTATTTTTGTTTACAAGGCACTAGTTATATTCCTATAAAATGATGTTTTGATAAGTTCAGTGCACGGAAGTAATTTTATTTTTGTTCAACATTTAACGAACATATGTATTTGCATATTTTGCCCAAAAACAGGAACATTTAACATCTTTCTAAATCTTATTTTGTATATAGACTTGAGAGTATCCATGGCCATTGGGGTCGAGATAACCTCGGGTACGAAAACTGACAATCCATATTTTATTTGATACGGATCGTGTACAGATATTTGGAAAATAATTATGTACACTGTCAACATACAAATCGCATAAAACAATACAAATGTTCTAAATAATCGAAGCAGCCATAAGGAAAACAACATTACTCATTGCAAAACTGTCAAAGTAGTGATTTTAGGAATGTTGGCTCAATACTGCAGGTACAATAGAAAAATTACAAGTTGGGCAAAATAAATGCCTTAAGCGGATACTCGAAGCCCCTTGGTTTGTACCAAATTTCCAAATTCATACATAATTACAGGTAGATTGCATTAAAAATCATATGTTGACAATATCTCAAACATGTTTCTCTTTACTGAAAATTTCTCCTCTAACTCAAAAATTTAATTTATGCCGTAATGTTTGTTATTTCTGGCAGAATAAAATCTAAATTTTCAAAAGATAAATTGCGTCCACCTTAGTTATTAGTATTATTAATATTGAGACACAGTAAAATAGTTTAATTAATCAATATTTTAATTAAATGAAAATATTTAAAATTAAACAACTATTTTCAACTACCAAAACTAGTGATGCTTTAATGAGGTTGCAATTACAGATAGTACCCAAACCTACAGTGAATATTAATTAAATTGTACTCAAGCTCTTGAAGGGCTCTGCGACATAAAAGAAAACGAAAAAAAAGAAAGAAAGAAAGAAAAGAAAGAAAGAAAAGAAAGAAAGAAAAGAAAGAAAGAAAGAAAGAAAGAAAAAAAAAAAAAGAAAGAAAAAGCAAAGAAAAGAAAGAAAAATAAAAATAAAGAAAGAAAAAAGAAAGAAAGAAAAAATAAAAATAGAAGAAAGAAAAAGAGAAAGAAAGAAAAAAAAAATAAAGAAAGAAAAAGAAGAAAGAAGAAAAGAAAAGAAAGAGAAAAAGAAAATAAAGAAAGAAATAAAATACAGAAAGAAAAGAAGTACAAAAAGAAAGAAACAAAAAAAGGAAAAGATGAAAATGTTGGGCCTTCTCCGAGCTTCACTAAATTTATTGCGTTCCCCCTCGCCAAACATTAACGTTCGTGTCGTTCGTAATTGACACTTTCAGTTTTAGTTGCTACTCAATGTTAACTGTAAACGTGATAATTCCATTTGTATTGTTGGTAATTTGTATGTTGCATGTTTAGCAACTAGATTGACCCACTTTTTCGATACGAGAGCTTGGTAATAAAGAGTTTTTCTGCCGAAAATCCGTAGCTTTTTCCCGCAAAATTGCATTCCTTACTCTCCACTGCGAAAGCGGTAACGAAAAAGTAAAAATCGCCCGCAACGAAGAAGAGGCTCTTTAGACAATTTTAATCCTTAATTTTTGTCGATCCTGAAATTTTTGCCGCCGTAGGCACATGCCTCCCGTGACTATGCGTAAATACACCCCTGACTATTACTCATTACTTTTACTGGTACTGGTTATTCTTGAAGTTATGAATATTTAAATTAGGTTTTCTCGAACCACCTTTGAGGATTAATACATTTAAAAAATCTGATTTGTTGGTAATGAAATTTTCATTAGAAAAAACGTTGCGCAGATTAGTATCGATTCTTACTGAACACGATATAAATAATTTCGTCTATGTTGTGTGTTAACTTTTCTCAATAAATATGGATATGAATAAAGTATCAATCTATATCACGTCCGTGATAGTACTTTACTTTCAAACGCTTTCTTTTGGCGAATGCTATTTATTTTAAAAGAAAACACACGCGAGAGTACTACACAAATAGTTCGGGCGGCCGCCACAAGAGCGCGTCAGCGCGGCTGGAAGCCAAGATTCCTCCAGAGAAGCGTTAGTGCGGCAGGTTTCCACCACTTTGGAGCGACCGGCGCAGCGGCGAAATCTACCCTAAAATCGAACCCAGGAAATACACATTTTGGGGTAGCGAAGAAGCACGGGAATTCAAAAAATTACCTTTCACTTTCAGGGAAAGTTTTCAAAAATTATACAAAATGTAAGAGTTTTAGTAACCAACCACCTTAATCTTGATAAGTTACACTAGAAAAAGAAGGAGGAGGAGGGGAATATCGGATAAAGAAGCCTTGACCGATTGTTACAAATAATTGTCCTCAATTTTTTTACGCAACTGCAGAATATTAAATTATGCCGCTTGTCAGTGATGCCAATGGTTAGTGCTACACCGGCCACACTCTCGATATCCCACATATTTATTTATCAAATGTTTTATTTTGGGGTGATACGGCCATTGGCAGTAGTTCCGCCCCAGGCTTCATTTTGAAGCTTACCTCCCCCCCCCACCTCTGTGCTGGTCTGAGAGAACTTCTTCGAGAGAGCGCGCCACTAGGGCATCCCCTTAAACGCCTAGGTGTGACCATCACTTTGTCCTCCAGATGTCGGTGTCAGTTAACTAAACGCACCGAATTATTCCGTTAGGACGGGAACATGCTGAAGGTATTTAATTTTCCGAACCCTCTTACCAGACATCTTGTACATTCCACAAGCATGATATGGACACTGAGGGTTTTCCGCCCTTCAGGGTTCAGAGGACAGTAAGCTAACTACACCTACAGAGGCGAACTCCTGTAAGATAACTACATCTGTGCTTTCTGATGGGAAGGCCGTGCGATCTAGTGTAATTAGTCGAAATTAATATGTATTAGTCGAGATTAACATATATATATATATAATATATATATATATATATATATATATACACACATATATATATATATATGTTAATCTCCACGGCCTACTTGGGACGAAAATACAGGTTGGTAATGGTTTGGATTCTATGGAGACGGTCAAGGTATGAATAACACAATCAACAACCAGGCGAAAGTTGGACGTCTGGAAGTGCACACGAGAGGAAGGCCTATCGCATTAGAGACGGAATGTGGTCGTGTTGATGTACAGATGAGATGTATATAAATTGAAAGAGAGACGAGGAGTGAACGTGTTCAGAGTTTGAGTTGTAAATGAAGTTGTCAATGGATGGATTGAAATATTTAAAAACGTTGAAGTGAACTGAAAAATGGACATTATAAAACGAAATGATTTTTGGTATTGTATTCTTTCAATTGAAAATTGTTATGTAAAGTTGTTGTTATTAGCATTATAAATAAATGTTTTTATTTTGAAATTGAAAGCGTTTGAATTTAGAAGTTCAATACGTTGTCACATTCAAACATACGGCGTTTGCCGTCGAATCATGATCCCCCGAAAACATGGATATTTCTATTTTCCCCCATGAATTTAATTAATTAAATGGAAAAACAGCCACGTGGCTAGCTGTTGGTCAGTGTGCTCTCTTTCCAACAAGTGGTCCCGGTGTCTATTCTCGGTGAGGCAAGATTATAGTGTGCGTTTTCCTTGTAATGCCTTAGTATATGTTCCTGTGTGACGATGGAAATATCCACTTCTCAGGTTGAGAAGACCGGAATACGGCGTGGGGATGTCTTCGTGCTAACCACACGAACTCAGCAACCAATGGTCGCGAGGCCGGGACGCTGCTAGTAGGCCTGTATGTCTACATGCTAACCACTCCCTTAACCCATGGCCGCGAGGCAGGGACGTCGCCAATACGCCTGAGCCCGATCACGGGCTGTCGCGCCAAGTACATTCATACAAATGAAAAAAAAATAAGACCCATCACACTAGTGAGAACTGGAATTTGCCGGAGAGATTTAATGTTGCCTGGTATACGCCAGCGCTCTCCTACATACGACACGCATGACTGCCATTGCGAGATTTTCCACTCTTCCTTTCCAGACACGTCAGCCGGCATTGAACCCACGCACTGCAGATTCAGAGGCCAGTAGGCTAATCACTCGCCCACCGGGACGCGATTTTGGTATTGTATTCAGCCCGCTAGAATTCTCTTTTAGATAATGATTGTTGTCGCCCCAGCTAGTGTCGAAAATTCGCCATCGTTGGGACTCGAACTGTAGAACCTCGGGCTGCGGAGGCACAGTTTTTATCAAGTCACTTATTGATTGATTGATTATTTCTTGTTTTTGGATGCGTTAACGGCTGTGGTCATTAGTCCCGTAAGAGAAGCCATCATCATCATCGACAGCAAGGATTAGACCTCTTGGTCTGTTCCGTTTCAGAATTGTTCATGCCATCTCTTCAAGGGACGTCCTACACTTCTTTTTCCTTAGGGTCATACATAATTAAAAATTAATGTTACACTACAATGTTCTGCATTCTCAGAAATGACTTTCCATTTTCTCAAATTTTCTTTATGGTATTATAACAGGCTCATAATTTAGTTTCTCTCTGATATCTACACTTTTTTGTGGTCTAATAGTGAATATCCTGCCACAAACGAAGAAATCTCATTTCTGCAGATTCAATCGGCGCAGCTGATCTGATGTTAATGTCAGCTCTCACTTCCATAAGTAGTAATGCAACGCAATAACTTTGTACATCTGAGAAGAGTTTCTTTTTGCGCATTATGCTGTAGAGTTTGCTGTAACGTTCGCAGAATATGTGAAGTTGTTCATTTTATTTCCAATCCTTGTTTTATATAATTAAAATGATATCCAAGATATTTAAATTCATTAATTTGTTCATATATAACTATCTTTGCTCTTAAAGTTTCAAGCTCTTTAAATGCCATCACTTTTGTTTTATTTGCTGAGATTTTCAGGAGGGAGTCAGCTAATGGACCGCCTCCTCGTGGTGACTCCTGGGTAATGCTGAAGGTCCACAAAATTATTGTAGCACTCCTTCCACTTACTTATGCTACATTTATATAACATTTTCTATTTGATCTCTCTTGATCCCTTGTTATATCTTCGACCCCGACGCTATTAGGTTTCGAGGCAAGGGTCCATTCATTCTTAATCTATTCTGTTCTTGACTTTAATTCTTTTCTTATCCTCTTCTCTACAATTTATCTGTTTTCTCCTGGGATAGTAGTCCCTACCCATCACAGGGTAAGTGTGTGAAGAACTAACAAGCGTCCAAGAGGCAATGTGGATCCAGGCGAATATCACAGTGGCTTGAGGAGCGGAAGTAGCAGCCCTCTCTGCAGGGTTTATACGCAGAGAAGCTGGGATAGAAGCTTTAAGATGGCAGCCCCATTACTATCCTTCCCCTGCGCAGCGCTTGCAACGCGGCCAGGGGACATCACTCCGCTAAATTTCTCAAAGATTCATGCCGGTCAGATTCCTCTATGCCAACCGTAAGAGAAGTGCATGTTTTAAAAAGGAAAGTAGCGGTGTTTTTCCTCTGCTGGTCGCTGAGACTCGGCGTCGACTTACATGACGACTGCTGGGGCTTTTGCCCATCCAGTTGTCTCCTACGAGCGGATCACCCCATCCCCAACCAGGACAAGCTCTATGCTCCCGATATGTCCCCCGGGAAATGTGATAATGTAGTGCATGTGAGTGAAATTGTTCTTAATTACGGGTGAGAACAGGGCAAGGAAGAGAAAGGCTCGATTCCCGAGAGGCGCAGGAGAAAGGATGTAGCCGAATAAGGCAGTGAAAAGTGACCCAAACCAAGTCGATAATTGCATCCTTCATATGAAAGAGAAAAAAAATGACGTAGATTACAAAAAAAATCAGTCTCCTAGTGCCATCTCTTGCAGAGATACAATGATAAACGTGTTTTTCAAGTTTTATTTTTTTCAGTTTCTTTTGCATGTATCAGGCTGAAAGAAATACAGAGACTGTGAAAAATAGATGAACTTGAAGATATTTTGTCAACCAATATTGACGCCAACTTCAAGATTTTTTTGAAATTGATTTTTGACGTGATCATGTTGGAGTACTCAGTTTTACCCCCTAGAATGTGTCTTATAACATTCTAATAACATGTATTTTTTCATATTTAAAAAAATGCGGACGATAGTGAAAAGCAATAAAAATCTCTTTTATCGGGTGATGCTCGTGGCCGCTTCAACAGGTTTTATCAAATTATAATCAAATTTAAAATGTCCCGGTTCTACGCGATGACATCAGCAATGAGAGTATCTGCTGTATTTGTTCGCTAGCTCTTCTCTCCGCGATTAAGTCGTAAAAAATGAATAAAAATAAAACCTTTGATAAGCTTTGACCCCAGCTGTCATGACGCTGTCCAGATACAACACGCGCGGTCCAAACAGCAGATGCCCCACATCAAATTTTCTTCCCGAAGCCACATGGCCTCCCAACCAGGATTGAACCATCTCTCTGGAGTGCTCAAACTATTCTGAAGAATACCACTTCAGGTGGAGATTGCCAGGCGAACATTTTGTAACTACGATTAGGTATAACGGTGAAACAAAAATGTAATGCACTATTTTGCATTATAGGCATTATTCATCAGTCCATCGATTACAACCATATTTTATTCTAGTTGTACATCCCTACTAGGCCAAAGTCTGACTGATAGATTACGGTGTTCCTTTGTTGGCGCGAAGATCTCAGTAATGTTAAGTCTTCTAGCATGATTACACAAAATGCATAATGGCAATACCAATGACTCTCCTAAGTAAAAAGGAGCTCGCTGTCGACTTTTAAAGCACATATGTCACTACTAGAAACATTGTTTGCAAGCCAGAAAGATATTTGTTTCATGCTGATTTGTAACACATCACTGCCATGTACTACCTACCCATGAGATTACAATACCACCCATGAGCACATGAGTACTACAAAACACATGAGTACTACAATACTACCCATGAGAGATGAATCCTACAATCTAGTGATGCAACACAATGGCACAGATTTTCTCGTATTAGTTTTCTAATCACTTGCGTCTTGGCTAGCTTTTCGATTTTTACTCCGACCTCTTCTTCCAGCTGCCATCTATTGGCGCCTAAAAGTAATATCTTCCCCACCATATTTTTTTTCAATTTTTCGCTTTCTTCACGGTAGAATTGAAATATGACTAAGAATATTATAGAAGAGTAAAACCTTATGTGCTAATTTTCATTGAAAAATTCACCAGGACGTCGAACCCGGCAGGTCCGCATGCCAAGTAACCCAGAAACTGTAAGTATTAAACACATAAATAAATGCCGGAAGAGATTATATTTTGCAATTTAATCTAGTCATTACTTCTGAAAGTCCACAACTATTCAATTTACGTATGATTATTGTTTGGTCCATCCCTGACCAAAGTGCCAGAATTCCTGCGTGTGGATATCGGTACCGTATCGTTTAGATATCCTTATCAAGCGAGTCGTCCTTATCATTTTGAATTTTGATATAAAAAAGTAAGGGATTTCATTGAAGATGTAATTTTGAATTTTTGCGAAAGTGCTCTAAGCATTAATTACCCATACCATAAAACAAGCGGATTAGGCACAAACGAAATGCACAAATAGAGATAATGGCGTAAAGTCTCTTCTTTTTACGCATTTGCTTCTTTCTGAATTCTAACAGAAATTCAGTATGCTCTGAGGAAGGCCACAATACACTCGCCGAAACGTTAACCACCATGTCAGTGACGCGGCTCGTCCCGGATAGCCTAGATAACACTATTTCCATAGCTGATCACAAGAGTACTCCAACTTCTGAGTATCAGCCATTAAAGGAATGTAACAGTCGAATTGCTTTACTTCTTAACGACAATACTTGCGTAGCATTATGGTTCCCGCTAACATATCTTCTGGGTTTCTGAACAGTTTAGATAGATTTACAGGTAGGCATACAACCTGGTGACAGAACGCTGCAATTTACATATTACAACTAAGAATAATTACACACCGCAATTTTAAAGCATTTTAAGACAATAATAACAATAATATAACAATAATAACAATTTGAGTTGGTGATTCAACTGTCCCGTTGCGGGTGGTGGGAGTACGCTAGCTGAACGTTTTCGCCGACCGAGTAATAACTAGAACCGGATTTCTAGGGGATGCACCTACAGACAAATCGTATTGGGAGCTTTAATGTTTTATTTTTGTCATATTATGTAACACAATCGAAACCATTTTAGAAATTTTCCTTGCACTTTAAGTTGCACCCAAATAGACACTCTGCCCCTATTTTCCAATATTTCCACACAAAAAAATACTCATTTTGAATGCAAAGACTTATTTTGTGTGCACTTTATATGAACAAACTGTGCCTGATTTAACATTAAACATTGTTTGCGTAAGTCATGCACTTTCTTTTGCTACACTTTGCTCCACAATAACCTGTTTCTTTTTTATTTCAGAAGAAAAACAAACGTAAAGGAGAACCCCTGTCTATCTCTGATTCCCATCTCTCCCCATTGTGACTCGCTGGAGAACGTTAATAAAATGTCGTGAGTTTTATGCTTGAAACGTCACAAAAATAATGAATTTCGTTAGCAATTATCCATCTTTTACATGGGAAAAGCCGAAAAAAGTGTTTGCATAATATATCTTTGGAAAGAGAACTCCTTCAAATCCCTTCGTGACCCTTAAACAAACTAGAAGACGGACAAATGCCTGCTGCTCAGAAATGGCGAGTGTTCACGGAAGCAACAAAGAGTATAGAATGATTTGGTCTTCAGAAGTTGGAACAATGTTTGGCCAACACTCCAAATAAATTAAACGTGACAAGCGCTGATGGTTTGCTATTAGAGGAAAGGACTGTCCTAGTTTGCCCTACTGGTGTCAGTGATAGTAGAAAGAGCTTTTTCTGTATATAAAAACTATCTGACAGATTAGCGTTTAATTTTCAACTTCCATAACATTGGTATTCCATACAATGTAATTAAATGTTATTTCTTTCTTTTCCAAGCACCGAGAGAGAGGATATAATTTATTATGAGAATCTGTATTAAAACCAGTTGTGTCTTACCTGCTATCCCTTAACATTTCATGTGGATTTGTCATGTTATGTTATACAATCAAGTAATATGTTTATATCTAGTAAACATGCACCAATTTTTATTTTATTGCTCATAAACCTGCACCTATTAAACAAAAATTTGCACCTATTTTACCATCTCAATTAGAAAAAGTCCGGTCTCTAGTAATGACGTAAATTCATACATAAAATGATATCTTTGATTTGCTTTATTAATAAAAAAACTATATGTGACATTTGGAGGAGAAGAAACATTTTTCTGAATCCTTTCGGTGTATAGTACAGTTATAACATATGTCAGCATGAAATATGAATAAAATATTACGTGTAAAATATTATTATCGTATTTTATAACCATTCTTTCATTCTTACATAAATATAACACGTAAAATATCATATAAACTTTACAGTGTAAAAGGAAATAGGTTACGGATTGCATATTCTACATAACAAAATTACTATGTTTAAACAAATTGTAACGACATATTGTTAGATTCTGTGATATTACTAAGAGACATTACCCAAATAAACAGTATTTATTAGTATGCAGTAAATACATTCAACTAATTATTTTTTATTTTCTGTAAAATGTTGACATATTTCATGTATTTTATGATTTTAGAGTATTATATCAATTTTGATATTTTTGTTAATAAAATAAACATTTTCTTGAAATTTATTATAATTGCTATTATTAATATTATTTCGTGTTGTAATTGTACATTAAATGTCGTTTATGCAGTACGTTAAAATTTTTATTTTTTAAAAATATTTATTAATGATTGAAAACAAAAAAAAAATCTTTCAAGGGTTACTATAACTTAATCGAATATGAGACGAAACTTAAAATATAACCTCTAAAATGCTACTGACACTTATAAGTATTATTTTAGTTTAAAAAAAGAAAAAAATATTACCTACCCATTCCGCTGAATCCTTTTGGAGATTTAATTTTTGAGTCCTAACAACTATCTTTAAAATTATACAACAGAAATGGAAAATGGAAACCGGAAACGAAATGGAAAGTAATAATTTTTCTTAATGACTAATTTGTCGCAATTTTTGTTTTTGTTGCTGAATAAACAATCATTCCTTTGTTGGCACACTCAGTCCGCCGGGCGAGTAATTTCGTGTCAGAAAGAAACGCGAGTAACTAAGTTTAAATGCTGTCGAAATTATTTCTGTCAACGTAAAATTCTCAAAGACTAAATAAGACAAGTATTGTACCTCAGTTTCGATCTAGTTTCTCGTCAAGTTTCATTGATCCATTTAACGAATTCTGAGATGGCCCCGTGCTTCTCGACGTGACTTCACCCACTGTGCACTTTTTATGTAGTTCAACCGAGTATATAGTTATTCAAATTACGTTCTCCATATTCTCGCGGCAGTAAATCGATTCCTTTATGAAGGGCAGGATTGGCGATAATATCTCAAATCTAGAGCTGATT
>BOPP01000252.1:416864-452688 GCA_017312745.1 Gryllus bimaculatus
GTAGAGAGAAAGTTTTATAATGAAGCGCCAAAAAACGGCGAATTTTTGGCAGAAAAAAATATTCCAGAGCCCTAGTGAAAAACAAGTAAATAAATTCAGTTGCTAAATTTAGAAAAAAAGTCCTCTAACACGCGCTGTAGCCATAATCCACGTTTTGTGGGTCTTTCACAACGAAAAATTCAATGCCTATAATGTGTCTGTCTGTTAGTGTGTGAACAACGCTAGCGGCTAAACCGTTTAGCAGATTTTCTCCAAAATTGATATTCCTCACAGATCTGGTGTATGTCGAGGATCCTTAAATTTAAAATCGATTGTTTCATTCTGGGTGGTATATTATATGAAGCCCCTGGGACTTTTACAAAATTTTCAAAGAAATCGCTCCATTGATTTAGATTAAAATTTGTTTGGGATAGTGTAAAGGACGTTTAAAAGAACGGTGAAGGTCTATTCGTTTCAAACAGCAATTTTTCGAAAATTGCGAAAATTCAAATTTTTCGGTGTCTTTCTTCAAGTAAAATATTAAATATAGATATTACTCTTAATGAAATGTAAAGATATTAAAGAATGACGTAATGATGTTAAAGAGAAATTTTGAAGTGAGGTCGTGTGTGATCAAGAAGTGAGGGCGAACAAGTACGTGCTGTTTTAGCACCACTAGTTGTATCTCGCCCCTTCCACTCGCTTCGTCGCACTCGCATCTCGTCCCGGAAACATTTCTCTCCGTTTCAGCGCGTTTGCATCTCGTTTTCAAACACGAGATTAGGAGACTCCGGGTAGCAACTGCAGTGTTTCTCACCGGGATGTTCTAGGGTTCCTATCCCAACGACTCGTGGGGGCAGTATTTTCGATACTAGCTTGTCAGCTAGATCGAAAAGTGTCGCTGTATGGAGGAGAACTCTTGTAGTCGGATGCTCTGATAGGTAGTTTCTCCGATCAACACCAGGCGAATGCCGGAGCAGTTCCATAACAAACGGGCCACGGACCGTGCGCTATCTTTTTACTCCTCTTCTTAAACTTACACGTGTCTTGCAAGCATTTGCACTTACTATATGCACTAAATTTCTGCATATTTTGCGAGGCATGTCAGGAGATTAGAGTATAATGCGGCTGGGGCTGTGCCATGCTGGTGGGAGATACGTGGTTGGGGAAAACCCTCAGCCTGACATGTAGGACGACATTGGATTCTACCATGCAGCGGTGAATGAACACCACTTCATGTGATAGGAACACTTACGGAATTATTGTTGATAGCTTTTCACGCGCCTCGAAACACGAAATAGTCAATAGTTTTCTCACATCTCACTTTCTCATATTAATCTTATTTGTACATAGTTCCTACGCGTTTTTATCCTCGTTTTGGTCTCTTTTTGCCTTGCACACTCTGCTCTGCAATGTTTTTTTGTAATCAACTGTTTATTCATAATTTATTCCTGAGATGAACATCGGTGAATTATTTACGAATAGAATGATCTTGAGTGAAGAATTGTCCTGAAACAGAGCATCTCAGATACAAATTAAATTATTTAACGTAGTTCAGTGATTACACGATTTACACGATTTTGCATCTATAACCGAGGTTTAGAGGGTGGTGTCGTTTTAATCTTCTGATGTCTTCACTGCTGGCCAGGATGTTCACTGCAAGGTGATATTTGGGTAGTTTTCCTCCAATGTAGACTCTACCCTCTGTCGCTCTTTGCTAGGTGCATATGTGCCGCGTGCAGGAACGGATCCAACCGATCATTTTGGGAGAGAGGGACATCATAGATTTTTGTTGAATAATAAACATATTTGTCATTAAATTGTGTATTGTCCATGTACTGTAGATATAATATTATTCAACATTAATGTCAAAAATATATAATTAACATAAAAAACATTTACAACAATTTTGTCAAATGAAGTATAAACGAAAACTCTAGGCCTTTTGGGGAGCGTGGCTCCTGTGCCCCTGCCCTGGATCCACCACTCGCGTGATTATTTCCTCCCTCCACGTTTCATCCTCCATTTCTCGCCTTTCATTTCGTTTTTAGACCGTTTCGACTCTTACATCTCGAATTCTCAGTTTCCATAACGTGTGTACCTCGCTGTTTCGACACGTTTACACCTCGTTTTATCACATTTTACACTATTGCACTGAGTTTTGTTCCGTTTTTGGACTGAGTGAGATAGCTGAGGGCATCGTCAATTGTTGCCAGTGCAGTGTGTCTGGTGGGAGGTATTTCTACTGGGAATTCTGAATACGGAAAGAAATGACCGGGTTTGGCAAGAATTGTAATAAAATCGACTTTACAAACATCAACTTTAATATAGTGATGCTAAAAACATCGAGGTTTCTACGAAAACATCGAAGCTTTGAAAACATCGACACGCCTGTCTCATCCTCATTGCAAAGCAGGCGTTGAGCAATCGCGTCTGTTCGTTGCCGTGCGACCCGCAACCACTTTACTGGCAGGCCCGTCAGACGCTTGATACTTATACCAAAACTGAGTGATGCCATCAGCTATTTCGTGTTGTAACTTTAACAAAATTGTGATTACGGGATTAAAAAAAATTGAAAACAGAAAGACGTCGAGCACAAAACATCGATATTTCAAAAATTGTTTTAACAATCGATATTTAAAACATCGATGCTTCTACAAAAACACCGAAGCCTTAAAAACATCGACAACGCATCCTCACTAAAAAGCCAGCACTAAGCGATCGCGTCTGTCGCTTCGTACACGTAAAATGAATGGTGCCATCATTTATTTCGTGTTTTAAATTTAACAAAACTGTGATTACGCAAAAAAAAAAACAACATAAAAAACCTTG
Organism: Gryllus bimaculatus; assembly: GCA_017312745.1. Taxonomy (NCBI): domain Eukaryota; kingdom Metazoa; phylum Arthropoda; class Insecta; order Orthoptera; family Gryllidae; genus Gryllus; species Gryllus bimaculatus. The sequence goes on from BOPP01000252.1 coordinate 419,676, forward strand.
GCACAAAACGTCGATATTTTAAAAAACTGGCTTTATCAATGTTTATCACATCGATAATTATAGGAAAACATCGAGGTCTTGAGAGAATCGACGTCCCTGTCGCAACCTCACAGCAAAGCCCGCGTTGAGAGATGGCGTTTTCTGCTTCGTACACGTAAACTGAGTGGTGCCATCATTTATTTCGTGTTTAAAATTTAACAACATTGTGATTACAAACAGAAAAACATCGAGAAAAAACATTGATATTTTAAAAAAATGGCTTTATCAATCGGTGTTTAAAACATAGATTCTTCTACGAAAACATAGGTTTTGAGAGCATCCTTACCCCTGTCATATACTAGTTGAATTCTGAATACGGAAAGAAGTTAGCGTTTTTTGGCAAGATTTGATAACAAAATCGACTTTAAAATTCAATCGACTTCAATATAACGATTCAAAAACATCGATACTTATAGGAAAACTTCGAGGTCTTGAGAGCATCGACGTCCCTGTCGCAACCTCACTGCAAAACGCGCGTTGGGAGATCGCGTGTACTGTTTGGTACCCGTAAAGTGAGTGGTGCCATCAATTATTTCGTGTTTTAAATTTAACAAAATATGGATTAGGAAAAAAAACCCAGAGAAAAGCATCGAACACAAATTATCGATATTTAAACAAATGGCTTTATTAATCTGTGTTTAAAACATCGATTGTTGAACGAAAACATCCCAGGCTCAACCTCACTGCAAAACCCGCGTTGAGAGATCGCGTCTACTGTTTCGTACAAGTAAAGAGAGAGGTGCCATTGTGTTTTAAATTTAACAAACTTTGGATTACGAAAAAACAACAGAAATGCATCGATCACATCGATATTTAAACAAATGGCTTTATCAATGTTTATCACATCGATACTTGTACGAAAACATCGAGTTCATGAGAGCATCAACGTCCCTGTCGCACTAGCTTTATCAATCAATGCTTAAAACATCGAGTTCTTGGGAGCATCGCCGTCCTCACTGCAACCTCACTGCAAAGCCCGCGCCGAGCGATCGCGTCTGTTCGGCGCGCGTTGCGCGTCGCGTCTGCCGTCCGCCGGCCTCTCTATCTGTCTCGCCGAGTGCGCCAGCGCTGATATCGCACCGCGCCGACGCCGCCGCCTCCGCCCCCGCCGCCGCCGCCGCGGCGGACGCAGCCTCCGCGCGCCAGTGCCACGCGCGCCGCGCACGCCCTCGCCCACGCCCACGCTCGCGCCCACGCTCCGCGCCCGCCTCCGCTCGCTCGCCACGCCGCCGGCGCAGGTAAGACTGCCGACGGCGGAATGGGTGGTGGAGGTGCGCAGAAAATTGGAATGATCAAGTCGATTGGGATCGACTGGTCGGCTTTTGATTTTGTGGATCGTTCCAATTCGTGGTGGTAGAAATAAGCAGCATTAGAAATATGTGGTGATAGAAAACACACTTACATGATTGGGGCAATTGCGATCAACTGGTTGTTTGTTGGGCATTTGAATTTGTCACTCGTTTAAATTCATAGTGGTAGAAATATGTAGTGGTAAAAATATGTAGTGGTAGAAATATGTAGTGGTAAAAATATGTATTGGTAGAAATATGTATTGGTAGAAATATGTAATGATAGAGAAACATGCTTAGACTTTTTGGGAAAATCGCCTAACACACCTACGCGATTTCGGCTATTGAGATCTACTGTTCGTTTGCGGGGCATTTGTTTTTGCTCCAATAGTTCAAAATCGTAGTGGTAGGAGTATGCAGTGTTAGAAATGCATTGTTATAGGAAATACGCCTGGGCGATTGAGATCAACAAGTCGTCCGCGGGGCATTTGTTTTTGTCGATAGTTCAAAATCTTGGTGATAAAAGTATGTAGTGGTGGAAATTCGTAGTTACAGGAAACACACCTGGGCGAATTGGGCACTTGAGATCGCCTGGGCATTCGTGTGGAATTTGTGTTTGTCAATCGTTCAAATTCGAAGTGGTAAAAACCAGACCTAGGCAACAAGTCGATAGAGATCACCTAGTTATTTGCGGGGCGTTTGTTTTTGTTGATCGTTAAAATTCGTAGTACTTAAAATATGTAGTGGTAGAAAACGATCTCAATCAACTTGCTACTCAATCGACTCGACTGGCCGTTCGCGGGGCAGTTGCTTTTTCGACTGTTCAAAATCGTTCAATTCGGTCTCAAAGTGGCAGATATACATACTTAAGAGGTTGCAGTGAAATGCATCAATTCCGATTTTCTTTCACTGTGTTTGTGATAACTTATTTTGTGACTACTTTTACAAAAACTTCACATTGCTTAAATTTGAGAAACATATGCCAGGTTCATTCTCATACAAATTGTTCACTCTCTGAATTTCTCAGCTTCTGGTACGCGATCATCACATTAACTGAAAAAAAGATATTTGAAAATATATTCTGTTGGTCAATAAAGTGCCAGTAGACTAATTGTGGAGAATGGTTAATTAGGAAATGATTTTGCTTAAATATGTTCTTTTTTAGACAAAGGTTAGTTCACTATTTGCAGAAACGAAAAATAGATTCTACTTGAAGTAGGCCCAGATCTGGTAGTACCAAAAATATTTCATTTACTCTTCCATAATGATAATATATAAAGAACGTGAATTAGACTAATATTTTAATTTTTTTATCCTTTACAGCTACGTAAATCATCATTTGTTTCGTTGATCTTGACATCATAAGTAATTACATTATTCTTTGGTCAGTTAAAAAAATAATTTACTGCTGACAATTTCACTGTAATGTAATCTACAAACATTGCAACATTTGAATTTATATCACACAGTCTTGACAACAATCTTATGTAATAATAAAACACGTTCGATTTTAGCACAAGTACAATGTGTAAAAATAATATGAGCTTTGCCGCTTTAGTGTACATCTTCGTAAAGAATTACACAATGTCTCTCGAAAGTAAAAATATTATTTTAGACAGTCTGTAGTAAAAGCGGTTACTTTTAGGACAAGCAGAGTGCGCTAAAAATTCAATTTCTTGCTCTAGTACTTAAAGTGAGACGTTGCAAAAATGTTCAGACAAAAGAACGCAACAGGTAAAACCAAATAATTGCGTCTGATCGCATCTGATGGTACTGACCTTAAAGTAATGTAGTACACATTTAATATACAATAATATACTTGAATTTTATTTTGCTCGTAGAACTGCACCAATCAGCGTATCAGTCTCGTGTTGCAGCGTTTATTATTCGCTAAATAAAATGTCAAGTTTATCATTAATGTCAAAAACACCTTCATTCATTTGTAAGAATTAACTTCCTTGGATTCTATTGTCGATTCAAGCGCAAAGAGTTTTATTTTTTGATAAAAATATTATTTCCGTTTTTGAAAATAAATATCTATTAAAATAAAGAAAACTGAACTGGCAGTGCAAAACGTAAGATTTTTATCCCTAGTTCTGTAGTTCTCTTATTGAACGAAGCAAATGAAAATGAAAGAGTAACTTGTGTAAATTGGAGTAGGCATTTTATTTTTGTCTCATTGGCGCAATGATTTCGGAAATTTTTTTCTACCTTTTCATTATATAGGTAGTATGTTGTTGAACGTAAGTAAAGAACGCTGATGAATTGTAAAATGTCTTTATATGAAAACAGAAAATTACTCTACAATAGTATAGGGGAAGTATTTAAACTGAATACAATTCGATTATATACTCCTGGAAAGATTTTCGTTTTTTTGACGTTTTAGCTATGGAAAACGTATATTTACTTTGCTTGTCAATTTAATTACAAATAAATATAATTTTACGGTGACTAAAACACGGTAATAGGATTAGCATTTTGTCGTGGGACAATATATCAACCACATCACAGAAATGGATAATAATTAAGTCAATTTAATTTTCAATCATACAAATTTGAGTGACGAGATATTGATTTCACACTATTAAATATATTTTACCTGATTTCCAATTTCACATTTATTTAATTTTGGAAAATTTATTAGTTTGGACAAAAATATATTGTTTTTTAGGGAAGCGAGAATGTTGCTAACAATTAAGTTCGCCTTAGTAGTGATTGATATAAAAATTGAAGTTAATTTAAAAAGTTACTAATAATTAATATAAACGGTTTTTCGTATATAGGTAAAAAATGTAGAATACACAAAAGTGAACACGAATTCGCCACTAATGAAGGCACTAAAATTCAAAACTTCAAAGAGGACTGGCGGTGATTCACATTGATAACTATAACTCTTTTACGACGAAGTTCCTTAATGTGAAGACTTTCATCTTCCTTTAATGTCGCTCTTAAAGTTTTGCATCCAGAAGCAAATCATTATTCACTACTGAGTGTCCGTCGTAGCTTTTCTACTCATATTTTGGGGCAAGAATGATTTTATGAAATAAGATGCGTCTGACACCAAAAGCCCTACAATTTGACTTATTACTTACTGACTTATTACTTACTGACTTATTGCTCTGTTTTGTTGACCCTTTTGGTTTACAGAAATATCCACCAAATATACATAAGCGACAATAATGTTACGAATATCCTACTCATATTAGCGCATAGTTAGTTTTATATCTATACGTTAATTATTGATTACGCAATCAACTCAGAGTGCTTTTAAGGTGATTTAAAGTTTGCTTTCTGTAAACCGCTTTACTGCCCAAAAGCACTCATCTTAATGTAATTGCCAGAATATCGGCAGACTCCTTTAAATACTCTTGCTTTCACAGTTATTTATATTTATAAAGCATTGCGTGCAACATTTGAAAAAACGTCCTTGATCGCATTGAACCCAATATCTCCCGGTCAGAGAGACTTTAGTGACATCAGTTGATGCCCTGAGCCATCTCTCCCGGTCACTGCACCTGAAGAAAAGTATCTTTGCTGGGAAGGAGACGTGTGTGGACACAGACCGGGTAGCGGTTTTCCTCTTCTCCTTCATCATCCAATGTCGCCACGCGTTTCGCATCGATGACAGATGATGCTCCCTGAACACGACTGCCAGCCATGCAGCATCAGTTGTCTGTTTCCAGTAACCAACACGGGATCACAAAACCCATCAACGCAATGGATGGGGAGTGAGGTGACTGCAAGTGGAGGAAGGGGTTTAAAAGGAATGGAAGAGGGCAGAAATAGATGTGAAGGCGTGAAACAGGAAATACATTCAGCTGTGCGATGTTTTGACCTAATTGCTTACGCATCCGCCCACCAAACCGATAATCGGTAGAGGGGCAGGCAGAAGAGGGAGATTTGGTAGGGATTTCTTCTTCTAGGTCTCAAGACACAAGAACCGTCTACAGGGAGTTTTACATCGCGGTTTATCTCTGGTTTTTCTAACATCTGAAACTGTCAAACGACGTAACCATCACAAAATGCAGGATTACATTTTATTTCAAGAGAGGCTTCAGACTCCACATCCGTCTTCTGTTCATGTGCTTGTTTCCGTTTTTATTTGTGACAAAGCGTCGGTTATTGTTCGTGATAAAATACATTGTTTTCCTTCTTACTGAGGAAATAAAAGAATCTTCCTAATACATCGGTACTTATGAAACACTCTAAATAATAAATAAAGTATTATTGATGATAAAATGCATGTTCAAAAAGCTTTAATCGTGAATGTTAGTGGTGATGTCAAGTGATAAAGAAGAAAAAAATAATAGTCATAAAATATATTAAGTAGAGAAGCCTGAAATTTATGAAGCAATAAATAAGGGATATTGTTTTTGAAACGGTTATTCGCCTTTTTGAGAAACTAATCGTTGCTTTAAATATTCTAGAAATTGAAATATTCCTAAACCAGAGTTTCCTGTCTCTTGAATATCAGGAAAGCTATTTCAGAAGAAATTTCTTGTCTGGATTAAGAGATAGTGCTTAAAGACGTGTGGAGAGAGGGGTACAAAAACACTTAAATTTCTTGTTTTGTTTTACCTCTATACAGGCTTAACGTTACTATCCAATATCAATAAATCGAATGCTGAGAAATAAATTGCATCAATCTTCCATAATGTAGTTGTAAGTGGTTGTCGAAAAATGTTGGGGTTTTGTAACTTTTGAAACTCCAGAGGTTATAATAATAAATTAATCTACGCCTTAATTTTAAGTGATTTTTTCTCTTTTTGAACAAAAAACAAAAAAATCACAATCACTATTCCACCGTTTCAGATGATGAAATTTGGAAAATTATTTCTTATTTTTACATTGTATGAGTACATACAAATAGGAATCTATATTTAATATTTCACGTTTTAGCTTCAGCAATTGTGATTCTGTGTCAATATGTCAGCCATGTATTCCTATGTATGCTTCTCAGTATGTACTACTAACATAGTCCCTTTGTCCCTTCGAGATCCTGGACGCTTGGTCTCACAGGAACTGCCAGAGCAGTGAAACGAACAGTAACTGCTTACGTAGACACGCCCAGCGCAGCATAACTAACATCCAGATCTCGAGTAGTAGGAGGACTAGCGTGAGGAAGTTGCGATAGTAACATTTCAATCTTCTGAAAGTTACCTTTTACATTTCCAGTTGACAGCTCGGCACGTGGTTCTACCACTCTTCAGAAATTATTAGTTTTTCTCAACAAATAAAGTATTTATTATATCAGACTCCTTACACTATGTTTCGTACATCAACTAAAAATTATTGTGACATTCTAGTGCTCGTGGAAACTTTAACATATTTCATCCAATCCTCTACTCATGGATTTGAGAACCTATGCGACTTCGAGTACATCACTGAAAGCGTTCTGGTGAAAACTTGTAACGTACAATACCCAAAGGCGTGCAAACAGACGGGCTGGAGTCGTGGGCACTCCATTGAAAATTTCGAAATTGACTCCTTAGTCCTAAGTAATAAAATATTTTATTCTTGTAAATATGATCAATTCCCGATTCCCCCTTTACGCTGGTACTTAAGGTGAATATTGATAAATAATATTTAGGGAAAAACCTCTCTAAACTCACTGACAATTCTGAAAATAGTTCAACATTAAATCAATTGTTTGTTAAATTACAGTGTGATCTCCATATTTCAAACCTTTTTATATCGAAATTCTCAATAACTTAAATTATTTTACTGTCTCTTGAAAATTCTGTTTAAACATTTTTCTGCATATCAAAAATTATTTCTATACATCGAACTCGAATAAACATGTACATTACGACCTGTAAATTGCGTCTAACAATTCGGGATGGTTTTCGATTGAGAGAAAATGTTTTAAATACAATGTTTCAGTGAATTAAGAAGTGTGAACAATATTTTGAACTAAATTCATGATGTGTGCAACAACAAATTCGAATTAAAAAATCAATTCAATGATTTGGTCAGGTAGGTATGTATTCCTAATTTAAGGTTACGGTACATAAATACGTAGTACATTTGATAATTATTTATTATTGAAATTTGCATTTTCCACATTATTTCAAAATAGTTTAAAATCATTTACAAAAATTATTTCCGTGTATCGAAGTTTCTGTATATCGAATATTATTGTAAAAATCGCCAGTTCGATATGTGAAGGTCCGTCTGTGTATCATTAAATGTATAATTTCATTCTCTTCGAACTATGTGTTGCTCATTTTGAAGGAAAGTATGACACCTTTTAAAAAACGTTCAATGAAAAATCTGGTCCGGAGAGATCGAGAAATATAGTTGACCCTCTCTTCTTTTACACTACGCCCGACTAGTATGACATTAACCATCTCACGGAAATGAGAATCTTTTTGATCCAGTCGACTCGACCTCTCAAAGCGTTCTGATTGTTTATTCAGTCTTCAACCAAATGCGCCGCGTTGCTAGGAAGGGAACAGACGACTACGTTATAAGACTATTCCGTCACTGGCACTCACCAAAACTGTTTCCTGTATATGCAGTGCCATTGTTCAATGTAAACGGTATTGTATAAAGGAGAGCATATTCTAATCCGTTAAAAAAACGTTTTGCCTGGTTTGCGTCGAGCGTAATTTAACGTGACTAATACGAGACAATCCAACCAACAAGACGGCTGGTAATATTCTTTTTGAACATTTTAATGATAAAGCAACATTGGAAAAATAAATAAAATCACGGAAAATTCCCTTCCAAACTACCATGTTACAATAATTAGACTTTCAGGTCGTATGTTTGCTTTGGATGTATGTTTCCACAAAATGTCCGTTTACGTTCCTTGTCTCGAGTCTTGGCATCTAAATGTGGCAACCAACTTAGGTGGCTCAGGGCAGCAATTGATGTCACTGCAAGGCCTCTGATCGGAGGTCCTAGGTTCGAGTGCCGACGGTGGAAAGATTTCCGACACTGCGTAGATACATAGGTCGAATTCACCCGCTGTCTGGAGGAGAATTCCAGCAGTCGGCTGCTCTGATCGGTAGTTTTCCGTGGTAGTTTTCCGTGATCGGAGGATCAACACCAGGCGATTGCCGGAGCAACACCCTATCAAACGGGCCACGGACGGCGTGTGATCTTTCCTTCTTCTTCTTTTTCATACACACCCTTTTCGCACCCTTTTCATACACACACTACACTAACATGCACTACTCTACCACATATGCTGGGAGACCAGTCGAGAACTTAGAGCTTGTCCAGGCTGGGGCGGTGCCCCTCTGAAGGAAGATACCTGGTTGGGGAAACCCCTGCTAGCCGACTAGGTAGGCGCCGGATTTCGCCTTCCAGAGGGACAAGATCACCGCCACTGCCAGAGAAAAATTCCCCCTTCTGCTGACTATGGTACGAAAACGCTTCATAAGAGACAAGAATAGCAAAAGTAATGATAAAGAAAAATGAAATAAATATTTGTTTACATAATCATAATTGAATATGTATCTATAAGATGGAAGATGTATGAAGAAAATGAATGCAGAATGCATTAAAATATCCCAGCTATCCTTATCATTGCAGAAAAGGTTTACGTGATACAAAAAGAAATTGATTTTATTTTAGGTTCCATCGAATCCAAATATGTACATACGAGTTTAATATTGCATTAAGTTTTTCTGAAAAACAAAAGTTTTGCAAACGTATTACCACAGCCAAACATGCAAAGAAATCAACCGAAAACATTAAAGAAAATATTTTGTAATTTTTTCTCTAAAATCAGGAACAATATCAATATTTTTCTAGATACTCTCTCTGGCGCGTAATGCAAGTGTTGCAGTGGTTTGAAAGTTCCCGAATAGATACCTACAAAAATATTTTGCTGTTTATCACATTCTGTAATACATCTTATGTTTCGCCACTTCTGCACACAACATACCCGAACGAAGAGCGTCTGTCAGCAATATCTCTCCATTTCGAAATTGCCTGATTCACTTGCAAACCAATGTACTGAAAGACGGGAACTTCCAGTGAGCTTCTTTATTCTCTGATGAAGGTTTTATTACATCGCAACACAGAAAACTCTGACTGAGCAACTTTTTTTGGCCACCCTATTTGCGCTGCAGGCAGAATTTTGTGACATGTAGCAAATACTGAAGTTCATTCTTGTGCAAAGCATATGTGTACCGCACCTGTTGACGCACGTGCGTTATGTAACACGTTGGGCAATGAAACAGCTGCTATACTCTCTTCTGAGAGAATCAAACGTTCAATAACAAAATATGGTGATAGAAAAGTCACAAAAATAGGACTGTTCGGAATGTTGTGTAAAACACAATCATATCGTAGGAAGAGAGTTATGCATTCTTATGTGAATGATTCGAGATTTTTCAGAGCTCACCAAAATACGTATTTATGTTCTCATTGAAATACAAGTAAATGACTTTCTAGAGACCATATTTAACTTCGCCATTGAAAAGCTTTAAATGTTCTCTCTTTTCATTGTTAGGTCGTTATTTCTATAATAAACATTACAAATACGATGATGAGATTTAACATTCTCGTATTTTCATGAAAACATCACAAAATATCGTGTGTTTATTTCGTATACGATGAAATTTAAGAATTTCTCTGAAATCATACGAACTCATTCACGTACACCCTTTAATGCTGTAATAAGAACATGCACACAAACCAAGGCCTCCCCCTCCCCCGTCAACCCACATGACGAAGTCAAAACATTCGCCGTACAGTCCGGACAGTCAAATCAGTTTTGACTTTGAATTGAATAGAATTGAATTGATGCCTTACTTTACGTGGCAAGACTCAGGCCATAAGGTCTGCTCTTCCACCTGACCACGCAAATTTCGCTACGATCCTTTTACCATATAACGGAGAAAGGAGGTATTTCATGAGCGCATGTGAAAAAGTTATTTATAAATTCACTTGAAAACTTTCAAAGAATCTCATATAAGCCTTTTATATTTCAAACCTTATTTACGCATAATAATCGTTACTTTTAGTATCGCATAATAAAACGTTTCGTGATTTTTAAAAAATTTTGAACATCAACATTTAAAAACTCTCCCGTCTTTAGGAATGTGCTCAAGAACACATTTTACAAGACATTCACATTGCTTTTAGAAAACAGATAAATCACATGATTACAAACATCGACGAATGTATTGTGAAAGGAGAAACAATCTTTGGTTGAGCAAACACTGAACGAGTGTAACGTCCAACTTATCTCATTTTCTTCAATTATTTTTAAGAATGATATACATTTGATAATCGTCATACAACCTTTTCTGTGGATATGGAAGGACTCAGAGAAATTTCATTTCAGAATTCGAATGGAATTGATCACTGTTCTCAACGTTCGGATAGAGGAATTATAGGTGGTAAATGAATAGCTGGACGCATTACGTTATCTGCTGTGCAAGTGACTTTGAACGACCATCATAATTTCTAATCGACTTTAGAAATGCGTTGGATTTAAAGATGAAAGTACATATGACATAAGCAAATGCTTCAAGTTTGGAAGATAAAAAATCACTCATACTACATGCCGATCACTCATGCTGGCCTGCGGAATGATAATTTTACGGAATGAATAATCACGGAATGATAATTTATACTGGTTTTTGACGTTCTCTATCCAAGATGCAAAGGACACAGCATTGCAGACGTGAGAACAAAGATTTCTTTTGTCTACAGATCGATATCATCTGATTGTAAGTTAAGTGTTACTGTGAAGAGGGAGACATAATATCAACAAGTGGAAGGAATTTAAGAGCAATACTAGACGCGAGGAAAGAAGACATGTAATTCGATATTTAACGTCCTGAATCTAGTGCCACATGCGATAGAGCACCCAAAAATGCACTAACATTTTTCACAGTTTTTGAATAAAAGGTTTAATCAATATCTTCATTTTTTAATCTAAATAAAGTCACATCTTTATTAACGATTGTTTAACAGAAGGCCGACGTGTCGCTTCGTAAGGTAACAAAGCACTGTTTTTCCATACGAGCTCATATTCTGCAACAGGTACATCATTTTTATAATTATTAAATTCAAAAAGAATAATACATGTGTATACGGAAACTTCACAGAACTTCTCATAACTGCGTACGCTACACTCTCTTTAAAACCCGAAAAATACAAAGATATTTTTAAACAAGCTCACACTCAATTGAAAATTTGATGTAGGTACATCTAAGGAAGTCGTTAAGAAAGATAATCGAAATTTTTTGGGGTCTATTTTAATGAAAAACCAAAAAGCGATGCTAAACGCATCATAAATGTCAATTACTATCGCTATAAAATAATTTAATGCATTTCTTAAAAATATTTATGTTAATAACTATGAGTTTTATCTAGAGTTGTGTTAATGAGATTCATTAGATAAATGTTCTGTTACGATTTTCGTCATAATATATTGTGTGTTAATAGTTACTACAAATAATGTATTAATAGTCAATCACGTGTTAATAGCTATTTGGGAGACTTAAATAATAATAATAATGAAAAAAATTTCACACTTCTTTACTAACCAAAGGATAAAAATCACATTCTTGCATAAAAGCGGGAAAGAGTCTTAATTCGATTCAAAACACCTCTCAGTTGAAGTTCACAGACACTGGCTACAGAAGTCTACAATACAAGAGCAACAACAATGAAAGAAATCACAAAAATAATTGTAGTTCGAATTCTCATACATAATTTTCTGCTTAACGAAATAAGTGCCTTACTGAAAAAGATCAAGCAATCACAGAAGACTATCAACAACAGATCTTTTCGCAAAAGTAACTGAACTCATCAGAAGCACATTTAATATCAACAAATCTAATATAAAATGAAAATAACTATACCTAAAATAATAAATAATTACTCATTGTTGGAAATTCGTCGAACTCGTGTACGTTTAATAAAGCACAAACTAATAAAACATTAAGCAATACAAAACCATACAGTTACTATTGGACTCAGCAATACTTCATTATTGCAGTGTTACACATACGTACATCACTCGCTACTGGCCACGTGATTGTTAATCATGTTGAAAGCTAACTGAGCAAAAGTTCTAATAGATAAATGACGTTATAGTAAGAATGGGATTTTTAATAGTCCTGGTATGAACATGGTGTCAAGTATCCTACCGTTAAAACGAACTCCCTCGTACTTGGGCATGCGTCCGCTGTGACACTACCATAGGAAAATTTGATTTACTTGTTCGAGAATAAAAGAAATAACTGATATTTCACAATCGAAGGGGCAGAATTCTTGTATGCAGTAAATACGCGGTTAATCCTTGACTGTGCGGCGGGTTGCGTAGAGTTCAGGAACGCTTGAGTCGTCATAAACTAATAAATCTTCAAGCAGCTATGTTTTCACATTGAGGATGACATTTTCATTCCAATGCATTTTTTATTTCATTACGGATTCCATGTATTAAGTTATATTAAAATTTTTAAAGATGAAATTTGAAACTTGGATAGATACTCCATTTAAACTATTTTAGAATTTGCGGATATATTTCAAATTTTGGCGGTTTTCATAACGTTAACCGAGAACAATGGATGAATGCATCTCGTAACACAGTTCCTTCGCCTGCTGTCAGAACGTCAACCTGCATGTGAATCTGAAGCAAAGTTGGACGAGGGGCCATCTCGTGATTCAGAGCGAAAGTCGCTTGCCTTTTACCTAGGAGACCCGGGTTCAATTCTCGGTCAATCTCACGTGAAATTTGCTCCTACAAAACGAGCTTGGCTGCTTCATAGGATCTAGTCCAACCACGGCTACCTTCAGTAATGAAGGTGGCTGTGGTCTAACCCTGTGTCTTCAACCCCACGACTGTTATTATTGTGCACTGACCGTGTAAAGAGGTGCGTCCACTGAAATGCTCTTACGGATACCCTAACGTTAAAATCAATAAAGTGGCCCCTAATGACGAGGGGGATTTTAATGATATTACATCTTTATTCTTTTCACATTAGAACAATTTCGTTTAGTACGGTTATTCCTTTTTTTGTTATGACAAATGGAAATTACCTATTTTTACATATTACGTCGCTTTATATAAACATTTTTCGTCGCTTTCGACTCATAAGTCATTTTTTAACTCTTACGTAATTTTTAATGCATTTTTGCTTATTTAATAGATTTTAATATCAATTTAATGATACGTGCTTCAAACAATATTTACTATAGGCAACAAATGTTCCGGTATAGCCTACTCGATTTCTTCGCTCACACTATATTGTAATGTCAGCCGTTATGAGTACTATGTTCTCAAAGGTATCTATAGGTGTCATTGTCAATTCGGGCGATTTCGCGATAAAAGGCAGAAGTTTTCTTGAAAAGAACAGCCGGAACCAAAAGTTTACAAGCACATATTACTTAAACGAAAGGAAGAAGTCTCGATTACATCGGTAAAATATCCGACATGTTGCGTTGTTTATCTGAAGTGGTTTTGATAATTTACGTCGTTTTTATATGTTTTTAGGTCATTATTAAAACATTTTAAGAACATTTTATTGGACATTTTTGGCAATATTGTAGTTCATCAGAATGTTCCCCTACAACTAATGACATAGTAGTTGATAAGATTTACGTCATTTTTCTTTGTTTTTGGGCATTATTAAAACATTTTAGGAGAATTTTATTGATAATCTTTGGTAATATTTTTGGTCATCAAAACCCACCACTACAACTAATGACCTAGATGTTGATGCGGCATTAAAAAAAAAGAATGTCTCACACGTTCACCAGACAGGCAAATCCGGGGCTGTAACGGCGCTATCGATACGCCGGGCGTGAGTGGGGACCCTTGTCCTGAGATCCGAACCATGAGCGCAGCGACGCGTGATGTTGTAGCCCCTGGAGTCGCTGGAAGGGGGCGGCAGGCAGGGTGGAGTAGGGCTCGGCGAAACGGGTTGACCGAGCTACCCAGAGGAAGAAAGGAGTGACGGGGGCAAGGCGGGACAACGTGGCGGGAGGAACGGTGATTGACTAGTGACGCATCAACGGATGTCATTAGTCCCGTAAATGTAGTGCATGTTTTCATTGCGTGAGGTGACGGTGATCTTCCTGCGCTGGATGGTGAGATCCGGCTCCACCTTTTCTATACAATTTGAGACTATACCAAACATCCAAAGGGAAAGTAATATTCATTTTAACAATGACATTTAATGTATTATATATCATTTGGATGGTATAGTTGTAAAGAACCTGTAACAAGTATTGTATTTCAGCTTCTGGGTCAATGAACCCCATCTCGATCAGGTTTTCTTCCAGTTTCCCTGATCCTGGAGCAAATGCTGAGATGGCTCCTTGTGGACATAAATGTAACTTCAAATTAACTTCTCCCCATAGTACGTCACACACCTTTTAACTGGTTTTCACATAAATAAAAAATAAATGAACTTACCTGTCAGCTAGCGTGTTTTCTTCCCAACCCAGTATCTCACCAGTGTGGCACGTCCCAGAAGGGACAAGCTCTAATCCCCGACATGTGTGGTAGTGTAATGCATGTGTATGTGTATGTGTATGTGTATGTGTATGTGTATGTGTATGTGTATGTGTATGTGTATGTTGTTGTGTTGTGTATGTTGTGTATTGGTGTATGTGTAGTGTGGTATGTGTTGTGTATGGTGTAATGTGTATGTTGTATGTGTAATGTGTAATGTGTATGTGGTATGTGTATGTATGTGTATGTGTATGTGTATGTGTATGTGTATGTGTATGTGTATGTGTATGTGTTATGTGTATGTTGTATGTGTGATGGTGTATGTGTATGTGTATGTGTAATGTGTTTGTGTATGTGTTATGGTGTATGTGTATGTGTTGGTGTTTGGTGTATGTGTTGTGTATGTGTTGTGTATGTGTATGTGTATGTGTATGTGTATGTGTATGTGTATGTGTTGTGTATGTGATGTGTTGTGTATGTGTATTGTGTACTGTGTATGTGTATGTGGTATTGTATTGTGTTAGTAGTATGTGGTATGTGTATGTGTATGTGTCTGTGTATGTGTATGTGTATGTGTTGGCATGTGCGTGAGCATGGATGGCATGTGATGTGAGTGCTGTGTATGTGGTATGTGTAATGTGTATGTGTATGTGTATGTGTATGTGTATGTGCATGTGGATGTGATGTGTATGTGTATGTGTATGTGTTATGTGTATGTGTATGTGTATGTTATGTGCATGTGTGTCATGTGCATGTGCATGTGCGTATGTGCATGTGCATGTGATGTGATGTGATGTGCATGTGCATGTGCATGTGTATATGTATTGTGTATGTGTATGAGTGGGTGTGTGTATAAGTAAAAAGGGTGGGCTGGGCGCAAGAACGGGGAAGGCAACATCAAGCGCGGTCCACGAGTCATTTATTAGGGTAAAATCAGATCAACCAGTCGTTTTGATTCTCCTCTTGTCATCAGCTGAATTAGATCTAGCTCTCTAGCTAGAGTCGAAATTCCTGTCACCGTGGGTATACAAACATATAATCACACGCACTGCAGTGACATCAGTTGATGCTCTGAACAATCTATTTGGAGCGAGTTAAGGCCGGTAGAGTTGAAGCAGAGAGAGGTGTGGCAAAGCGAGGCGACATGAGGTGATGTGCAGCAAGACAGGGCTGGTGGGGCAACACATGGAGGTAATATAGAAGAGGCGGAACGTGCCTGATGTTGATTCATTGATTGAGGATTTCAGGCGTGTCAACTGCTAAGGTCATTTGTTCCGTAAGTGTAGTGCATGTTTTATAGCGGGAGGTGGCGGTGATCTTCCGCCGACTGGCAAGATCTTACTTCGCTTTAAGACGATTTTCTCCAACCAGGTATCTCCCACCACCGTGACACGGCCTCAGCCGGGACAAGCGCTAAGATCTCGATCGGTCTCTCGACTTGTGTGGCAGTGCGGTACATATAATATGTGAATACGTAAGTGGTAAGAATAGGACAAGGAAGAAATGAAAAATCGCGTGCGGTCCGCGGCCTGTTTGTTAGGGTATTACTCCAACATTTGATTGGTATTGAACGGAGAAACCATGGAAAAGTACCGATCAGTGCCGCCAACCGTTAGACTTCTCCAGACAGCGGCTGAATAGCTATGGAGTTTCTAAAATCCTGCCACCGCCGTGAGTAGAAACAAAGGTTCTCCCATTCAGACGCACTACAGTGACATCGGTTGATGCCCTGAGCCACCTCAGCCGTTGGAGGCGAGGCTTGTCGCGGTGAATGTAAAAATTGGGAGTGGGGGCGATGGGTCTCGGAGGTTTGCAACGGCAGCGTTGCCCGGGTCCCCTGAGCAGCGGAGATGGCGGTACGATGGAGATGGTCGCTGTGGCGGTGGCGGGAGTGCGTGAGCGGCGGGGCTTGTGACGGGGGCGGGGCGGCGGAGGCTGGCAGGCGGGGCTAGCCGCGGGTTCGGAGCGGCGGGGTGTACGGACAGGCAGCAGCGGTGGCGGGGATGGCGGGTGTCGGGGGCGGCGGAGGTAGTCGGAGGCGGCAGCGGTGGCGGGAATTGTCTCCCCGGTTTTGGCGGCGGGGTTGTCTTGTAAGGCAGCGGGACAGGCTTTTTGGTCGGGGCTTAGTGCAGGTTCATTGGGTAGGTCTCTGGTGCGGCGGGCGTGCGGCGGGGGCGCGGAGTCGGGGGGGGCGGCCGGGTTAAGTCGGACGGCGACTCTTGGGGGCACGGTTCTGGCTTTTCCTCCCCGGGGTTCGGAGGGCTTTCTCCCTTTTATCAAAGTGGGGGCGGGCGGCGGGCGAAAGGTGGCGGCGGGGTGCAGGCGGGATTTAGGTGGCGCGGGGGTGGCGGCGGGTGTTAGGTGGCGGCGGGAAAGGTGGCGGTTTTGGCTCTTCCCAGAAAAGGGAGGTGGCGCGGGTGGCGGCGGGGGGTGGCGGCGGGTGGCGCGGGGGTGGACCGGCGTGGGGTGGCGGCGGGGGGTGGCGGCGGGGGTGGCGGCGGGGGTGGCGGACCGGGTGGCGGCCGGGTAGTCTTTTAAGCTGGTTTGGGTGCGGCTTTTCTGGCTGCTTTGGGTCTATTTAGGTAGGCGGCGGGGGATGGCCGAGCGAAAGCTGTTGGCGCGCATGGTTGGGGCGTTTGCCGAACTTGTCTCTGTGGGGCGGCGGGGGCGGCGGGGGGGCGGCGGGCGGGGTGGCCGGCTCTTCTGATCGGTGGCGGCGAGGGGCGACGGGTTTGGCTGCTTGGTCCGGTCGTGTGGCGCGGCGAGGCTTGCAGCGGTGGGTTCGACAGTGGCTCGGGGGGAACTTTCTTGAGCTTCCAGGTGGGTGCAGGCAAAGGCGCTGTGGGACGCCCGGTGGACAGTTTCCGGGCGCTGTCCGGCCGGGTGCGCCCCAGTTTGCGCTAATCCGCTTAGCGTTTTATAGGTAGGGGCCTTGCTCCGACGTCTCCGCTCCAGCAGCCCGTTCCGCCCCCCTCTTCCCCTCCCTAACCCCCCCCTCCGCCTCGCGCACTCGCACAGACTGCGTCGCCAGCTGCGCAGCCGATTGTCACGCGGTGCAGTCGGCGTCGCGCCAGAGTGGCCACTTGCGAAAACGACTTGCGATCTGATTAGAAATTAATACGGGATAATCGGAATGTCTGGTGAATAGATAATATTGATATTAACCTACGGGTGGAAAGGCGAAGGACTTTGGAGCGGTGTTGTTGCAGCTGCGCTGTTATTGAGCAACTCGACAAGCAAGTGAAGAATGCAACCTCCCCGTCTGGCATTGTAAATGTGCGTTTCACGACATACCTGACTTATACGGCAACAGTTGGATATGCAGATTAGACTTGGCAACAAAGAGAACTAGTGAAGTAGAAGCGATGCAAACAATGTCAAACATACGTCAAACCATTAAGAATACAGACTCAAAAGAATTTTACATTTAATTACACAATAAAGTTGATTACACTGAACAAAAACACAAAAAATTAATTACAAAAAATTTAAAATTAATAAAATCGTTCGATGCATCAGAAGAAAATGACATACTTCCCATAACCAACATGAATTATACTTCTACTGACTTAATAATTGCATTAATAAAATGCAATTAGAACCATGTTTTTGATCCATCTGGTTTTATTGATACTTACGAGTAGAAAATTAAAAGAAAAATTATAGTCGTTTTCGAGAAAATAATTGTTAAAACCTTGCGTTTCACGCAAAGCGGCTAATATTTTCGAAAAATTGAACATCGTCATATTTTAAGATCTGTTTTGAGTGAACATTTTCTTCAAGGAAACATTACTTTTTGCAATATTGTAGTTAAAAGCGACGTCAAAAACTTTTAACTTTAAAAATTTTCGAAAAATCAAATATTTCAACAAAATGGAGACCTACGACATTATTTTCATCGTTCTGAATGCTATCCGAGGACAAAAAATTACTGCCATAAAAAAATAGAGATGATGTTGAGGCTTCTTGTAATGTACAGCCAAATATCAAAATATCCATCTACACTTCGCATGGAGTAAAGATAGTTCGGGGAATATCAGTTTTGGAGAAATCGTTTCGAGAAATTCGTTTCGAGGAATCGAGAAATCGTTCGGTGCTAGTGAAAGTCATTTACATATCTACTGAGCACCTTCAAGCACTTTTCTTCGGAACCTGTCATTTCCGCTAAACTCTATCTCCCTGCGCTCTCCAGTATTCGATGTACCGCCCTCATCATTGGCCATATGCGTCCATAGTTTTCTATTCTCTAATCTTTTATCAACCTAATACGGATCTCATTTTCAACTGCCCACTCGTTGCCATCTCCGCTACACTGAAGATCACCGGTAAACGTGCCTCAGGGCATCAATGAATATCACCGTAGCGCCTCTGACCTGAAGGTCCTAGGTAGGATTCCCCATGTGACAGATATTCGCATTCAGCATGTGTCTGCAGGAGAATCCTTGCGAACCGTGGCTCTGATTGGTAGTTTTCCGTGGTTTCTACGATCAATACCAGGCGAATGCTGGAGCAGTACCCTAACAATCGAGCCACGGACCGCGGACGATCTTTTCTTCGTTTTCCTTGTCCTATCCTCACCCCTTTCTTACATTTCCACTTACATGCACCATACTACCACACATGCCGGGAAACCAGTCGGGAGCTTAGAAGTTGCCCCGGGTGGTGCGGTGCCGCGTAGGTGGGAGATACCTGGTAGGGAAAATCTTACTAGCCGTCGTGTAGTGGCGCGCCGGATTTCACCATCCACCGCCATTTTTCACCCCTCCCTGGCGGGGGGAAACATGCACCAGACTTACGGGACTGATTACCTCAGCAGATGACGCGCTCGGTATGATTAATCAATTAATCCAAGTTTTCAAAATATCGATGTTTTTTGGAAAATCGTCGATGTACTATTTATCATTGATTTTCTGAGACAATGTTTTTTGAATACCGATATTTTGTACTCTATGTTTTTACGTGGTCGGTACTATTAAAGTAAAATAAAAGAAAACGTTTATCTTCAGAGAAACGTGACCGCAGGTGACAAATAAATAAAATCAAATTCTAATATATTAGAACAAGTCTATATTACTTTTCAATTGTAGGATCAGATAATCCAAGTTTTGTTAATTAGCCTTATAATATTTGACTTTTTTGCCAATTAAATCTCAATTAATAATATTAATAACCGAGACTACTTTCAAATGAGAACCGAGACCACTTAAAAATGAAATCTCCCCTGCATGAACTTCAATGGTTACTAACCCAGTTTTAAAAACATCGATGCTTGAAAACCTCAATGGTTTTGGGTCGATGTTTTATTGACATAGGTATTTTTATTTTATGCATCGCTGTTTAGAAATTTTTTTGCTGTCTTATGTCTTGTTTAATGCTGAGTTACTCATGATCATTCCCGGAAATTCAATTTAATTAGTTTAATATTTTTAAAGAAAAAAGTTTAAAATGGGTTGTGAATTATGGTGGAGAAAGGCAAAGCTAATTATTTTTTAAGAATTTATATTATAAGAATTATTATTTTCGGTATCAAGAATCCACTATAGGAGTTTTTGTATTAAAAAAAAGCGACATTTTTCATTGCGGCGTTACAATACTTCCTCAATACTAAGTAGCATGCGAGATTTTAACCCGGCTGATGCACCTTGAACATGAAGGCCAATGCTCTCCATGAGAGATCCCCCTTATCTGCAAAACTGACATATCACACACACCGTAGTCTTTATCTCGTTGCCGCAGCTTTTTCACATATCTTTTCATTGCACCTCCTTATCACCTTGTGTTTATAGCCTACTTGGGAGGCAATTTTTAAACATGTACAGACATGACAAGGCCATGCAACTAGTCCTTCAGGATAGGTGGCTTTTTTATACACAGAGAACAAGAACAATTTTTTTCGTTTTTGTTGAATAGCTTAGATAAGTTCGAGTGTACTCGTCAGTTTTGATTTCCATTCAGCACGAACCTGCAAACATACGCGATAATAATCATCCGAAACTGAACATATATAATTTTCTGGAAATACACTCGAGTTTAAAGACTGCTTCAAAAGGAACGAAAAACCTAAAATTCGAAAAGAACGAAAAAATTTAAAATGATTTTAATTATCATATTTTCCATCTCAAACATGAATTTTTCTCGTGACAGATGACAAAGGTTTCGTTAAAAATCGATTTCACGCCTTCCGTTCCTCACGTTGTCACAAAAACATACCACTGTTTTAAAATTATTAAAAAGTAACTAATTTAAAAGTTTGCTATTGATTTATTTCACTAAAATTTAGTATTTTTTGAAAACTGGCTTTAAAAGTGTAGACAATTTCCTTCAAAACGAAAACGACGTCATAATTGAACGACTTTTTAAAACATTATAATATTTAAAGTGTCCATTTTTATTTGTGCGTAAGTCCGATTCGGTTCTTCACAGAACCGGGGACTGTCTTCACGCCCTTTTATGAGAGTTCGTGGCTGCCCAATTTCCTCTACAAATCTTATTTTCCGACTGTCGCGTTTCTTGCAAATGTATTTTCGAGATCGTCCTCCACAAAACTAAACAATTGGACATGGGTATAAACTAAACTGATAGTCATTAGTTCCGTAAGTGTAGTTCATTATTTTATCAGGGGAGGTGGTGGTGACCCTTGTTTTGGTGGATGGTGAGATCCGGCTGCAACCTAAATATCACCATGCAGAGATATTCCCAACAACGTATCCCCCAATGCACTGGGGCTGCAATAACAGTTTTAAATGTAGATTATGACAACCCAACATGCTAAGGAAGTAATATATTACATTTAGGAACAAGATTTGCGACACCATCACCGGACCAGGACAGAAGGACCCGCCAATAAAAGTTTTTAAGTCGAAAAATCGTGTATTACCGCCGCAACAATAGAATACATTCTCTTTACTACGTATGTAGCGGGGAAAGAAAGTGAAAATAAAATATATTTTACAAACATATAGGTAATACACTTTTTAACTGAATCTACTAAAATTTGTTTGTGTAAGTTTTAATATGACAAAGTACGGAAGATGAGTGTACTCATCATGAGAAATATATACGGATTTATTCTGTTATGATGCATTTATTATCAACACTAAAATATTGCAATTATAATTGGAGGTTATTATAATTTCAGATATAGTATGAATACACACTAATGATTAATTTCTAGTAGTATTATTGGTATAAATATAATTTCAGATAGAGAGAGCATTCAATAGATATATTTCAAGGCAAGGTCAGCTTTATCGATTTGGGGAGGAGTGGGGTATCGCCGCGGCATGGAGGTCAAACTTAAGGAAGATATTAAAAACCAACTTACTCGAAAGAGCAAAATAAACAATTAAAGAGTAGTCGCCTCTATAGCAAATACCGACGACGTTTGCTCAGAGACAGCATCGCCTCGGTCGCGGCAGAGTCTACAACCGGAAGGTACTAGGGTTCGACTCTCGGCAATGAGGAATTTTCGACTCTCGCTATACAGCTAGGCCCACTTCAGGAGCTGTCTGAAGGAGAAAACTAGCGGTCAGCTGCTCTACTAAATAGTTTTCAGTCTTCTCTAATCGGTAGTTCGTCGATGAACGTCAGCATAATGCTAGAACAGTATCCTAACAAACGGGCCACGGAATGTGCGCGATCTTTCCTTCCTCTTCCGTGTCTCAGTTCACCGATCAACGTCAGCATAACGTCAGCATTTCGACACTAGCTATACAGCTAGGTCCCCTTCAGCCGCAGTCTGAAGGAGAAAACTAACGGTCGGCTGCTCTAATAAATAGTTTTCAGTCTTCTCTAATCGGTAGTTCGCCGATCAACGACAGCATAACGCCGGAGCAGTATCCTAACAAACGGGCCACGGAACGCGCGCGATCTTTCCTTCCTCTTCTTTGTGGAAGGTGGATGGAGAAATCAGTGGAGAACCGTCCTCTGAGATGGAGGACGGGTGTTCGCTTTTAAGGTATCCTGATTCGTTGGAAGACCTTGGTCGCCAACTGAATTACGGCACTCCTACCACCGATAAAGTAAATAGTTAACGCCCGAGTGACGTACATATCGATTGAGATTTTTCCCTGAGATAGGTCCTATGTCTGATGCAATATCGGCTTGCTGTTGCATGCAGAGGCGGAGCTTATTTTCATGTGCAAAGACGAACAACTCCGTAGAAACAAGCACGATACGGTGTCTAGAGCAATTGATTGATAGTTAAAGATTTTGGGACCGTAAACTACGAAGGTCATTAGTCACGTAAGTGTAGTACATGTTTTCTCAGCACGAGGCAGTGGTCTTCCTCCGCTATATAGCGACATCCGGTACCGTCCCATCGTCGGCTAGTGGGGTTTTCCCTCAACCAGGTATCTCCCCCCATCGGGGGATCCCCCCAGCCGGGACAAGCTCTGAGCTCTCGACCGGTCTCCCGGCATGTGCGGTAGGGTGTATGGGGGTGAGGATAGGACAAGGAAGAGGTTGGAAAGATCGCGTGTGGTTCGTAGCCTGTTTGCTATGGCGCTGCTCCGCCATTCGGCTAGAGTTGTTCGAAGAAACCACGGAAAACTACCGATCAGAGCAGCCGGCCGCTAGAATTCTCCTGCAGACAGCGACTGAATTCTCCCTAGCCATCTACCTAGTGTCGAAAATCCTGCCACCGTCGAGACTCGAACCGAGTACTTCCCGATCATAGGCACGATCTCTCGGGGAAGACTAAAGCAAAGATCGACAAGTGTTATAGTAGATTGTTTCGAGGGTACTTCTGAAAGTTTTCCCCTCATAAGCTGTAATTGTTATCATAGTTTCTTCAACCCCTTGAAAGATATTATATTATCGAACAACGATAAAAAGGAAGATAAATCAATTGTAAAATGGAAGTTATGTTATTTACATGCCTGCGATAATCCAGCGATCTTCACCCGCCAGTTTTGCTATGCTCTCTAGTTCATGCTCTGTCCCACACTATCCCTCCCATCAGTACATACTTTCAACTTTGTTCTTCAGTTACACGGCGCCTAAATTCATCGTGACAATGAATGAAAGTTAATTAAGCAAGAAATTCTGTTGACTTTCAGAAACTTCTAACCATCTTTGGTGTATTTACACGCCGTTTTTGACCTAGTAGTGAAAAATGAAAGTATGCATTTATATTTTGTTTTAAGGGAAACTATTTTTTTCGGAATCTTACGTGGACAGTAACTTTTCTCTCGTTTTAAATGTTGAGTGTACACAATTTTATCAACGTTTCGGATTTCGTTATCTGCTTTCCAAATTCTTTGTAAGGGTACCGTAGTATCGAGGTTTATGTGTACTTCTCAAAATAAATGGTTGGGCAAAACAGACTTGAAGAATTTGAATGAAAATAATTTAAAAAGAACCGTATTTCTGACGGTAGTCCAAGTAGGTCCTGATTCCAGAAATCGTCAATAATGCGATGATATGTTTTGATATGCTATCAGGAGCAAACCAATGTTTCAAGAGCATTCGTGCTTGATTACGAGATGCCATCTTCAGATAAGTGATGTAGGTTAGTCACAAGACACACTCACGACTAGGAAATGTGGCCTTCTGAAGTCCAACCGATCCAGTTTTACCTACTTAATAAATGTCAATATCCGATTATTTGGAAGACGACTATTAAAAGGCCACACGGCTCAAGGCATGTAACTTCCACGTGTTCTTGTTCGTGATTTTATCTCCATTTTCTTCTTCAATTCTCCATCTGTTTTTTTTCTTTCATGGTTTTCTTTTCATCTTTTTTCTTGTTTTCCTTTTGTTGTTTGTGTTATTTAAGGTCTCATGAACATCTCGTTCATCAGCGATCACAATTGCATTTAACGGTATGGTAAATGTGAAGATCACATGATATGGTGATGAAAGGGGGTGAAAGGACGAACACAAAGACAATCATGCCCGAGGCGGGACTCGAACCGGCGATCCTTTTGTCAGAGATCGCTACAGCACTTCTACCTTAACGATCTCAGCCATCGGAACCGGTCTTCTGTTCTTATTTTTTCGTATTTTTTTAAATTTTTTCCGAGCGTTTATTTTAAAGTCGCTTTGTAACTGCTCTGTTCATCTAGCGCCCACTGTAATTTTTAATATTTTTTATATCTTTCAAGGTAACGCTAGGAGGATCACATATACGGATAGAATGAACACACACAGCCAGCCAGCCATGCTCGAAGTGGGGTTCGAACGTCGGTCTATCTAGGTAGAGTAGAAAATCCTCTCGTCGGGATTCGAACACTACGACCTGACAGAGGCACTGTTGTAACATCAGTTGATACCTTGAGGCACCTCTCCCGGTGTTGAAAAAATTGAAGAACGTGTTATACGTGTAACGTTGTGTAGAAGTGTGACGTATAGTAGAAAGTATAATTAATTAATAACGGATGGCACCGAATAAACGACAAATGATATCGAAGCAACAATTAAGAATCTTAATTATTCTTGGTGAGTGGTT
This sequence comes from Gryllus bimaculatus, assembly GCA_017312745.1. Taxonomy (NCBI): domain Eukaryota; kingdom Metazoa; phylum Arthropoda; class Insecta; order Orthoptera; family Gryllidae; genus Gryllus; species Gryllus bimaculatus. The sequence goes on from BOPP01000252.1 coordinate 444,883, forward strand.
ATTTATTTTACATTCTAGTCCATAATGTGAATCGATTCTATTTGAAAATAATTTCAAATGAAAATTTCATTGCATCTGCGCGAGAATATACAAGAGATGTGAAATTAATGGAAAAAGTCGTGAATCGATAATATGTAAGCACGTACATTAATTCAAAAACTGCGACAGATTGATTTTTGTAGGGAAGTGAGGTTTATTGTATAGGTATGGTATATAAAACTACAAAAACGTAGACGTCAGACATGTTTTCTTTTTCTTTAAAAAATGTCTTTTAAATTCCTGTGTAATACTCGTGTATTGTGAAAAATGAATACCAGAGACATTCGGGGTACTTCTATTTGATACTAACAGTTTAAAATATATATTCAGTAAAAAATGTAAACTTGATTATATCTCGCCTAAACACACGATGAAAATACAATTACTGGTTTTACTGTGAATCATAATTACGCAAACCCCGACCAATGCGATGCGGGTAATAAATGATTGTGATAAATAAATGTACGAGAAATGACGGGGTTCTTAAATATATACCTGATTATTAACATAGGGACATTGCAAAACAAAGATTTTTTATCTTTCTCTCATGTGTTTTAATAATGTACAATTTAATTGGATTGTTGGTGAAGTAGATACCTTTTTATTATGATAAATAAATAAAGATATTGTCAGGTATCAATATTTTAATTCAAGATTATCGCTACGCGATCGAAATGATCAAAAGTTGAATTAAAATATTGATACCTGACAATATTTTTATTTATTTATCATAATGTACAATTTATTTTTTCTATGACGATTTTAATGTTTTGCGCTATGTTTCAAGTTATTCACAACAGTTCCACGAATTCGGGAGAGACAGAAAATTTCTTTATTAAACCAACGTGAAAGACGTTTTTGTGTTTTGGTGTCTGTTAAACGGTCGGACGATTTATTCAAATTACATCGCCTAAAGCAAGTATCGCATTGTGAAATCTACCAAATGTAAAACTAAAATAAAAGTATTTTCCGTTTTTTAGTACCATCAACATGGAAGGAAATAATTTTCTCTCATGTAAAAATTGGACAATATCAAATTGTTTGGCAAAAATACTAACTGGACATAACAGAACAAAATGTAAATAAATACTAAATGTTTTATTTAAGGAAATGTAATACAAAAATACTTAAAATAAAAGTATTTTTATCTTGTATGCGCATCTTTCTTCTTTCGCTGAAAAATTATTTAAATTTATTCATTGCTTTGACGTAATCAATTTATGTTAAAAATATCCCTGGATAGAAATAAGTCGTTGTCACAGTCATAGTAAAATAGGTTGCAATCATCTCAAAAAGTACTTTATATCAGATAGTGTAACTGCTCAAAGAATTTGACTATAACTTCCTAATCACCAGTCGAATAGTAGACTATGTCCTAATTTATTTGTAGAGATAAAATGAAGTATCCCTGCGCGATTAAGATCAATGCATTGACATCAGAGCAATAAGCTGAGAGATGCCGTCAATTCGGAATAAGATAGGAACAGCGTGCATTGTACTCTTACGTGACATATGCGATAAGCGAAATGCTCTCGTACAAAGTCTCTGATTGGGCTGTTTATTAAACACTATTTACACTTGTTGGTTATACGCACAGTCGTCATTTTCACGGTTAATGTAGTCAATTTCAATAAAACGTTAATAATTTTAAACATTTACTTAGGCAATTGTAGACGTTTCATCGGGTAGAGTTCTCCGACCTCCTCAGTTCGTAAAATAAGTTATGCTTAGAATCTGGATCCACGTATTATGAAGATACAATACACAAGAGGTCAAAAAATCATGAACACATTAGTACACACCAACCCATAGAAGGTAATATAAATCATAATGCTTACAATTTTGTGTTTAATGGATAATAAAGACATACAATAGTTACATTATAACAAAACAAGTTCAAAATTAACATATTAACATATTGCAAAGTACATGAAAAGGTGACATGGAGTTACTACAACATACATTGATAGTATGACCGATGAAGGGCACAGCTCAAGAGAAACCAGAGAAAATATATTTGGAAATAATCGTAGGAAATCGGATGTGAATACATCGTATGGGTTCTAGACGCCATATGTACTTAATGCTTGTTACTTTCTGGATGAAATGGAGCTACCGCTTGCGCAGTAGAGAGGAAGTTATGCAATGCTAGGCGAAAAAAAAACGGTGAATTTCCTCCAGAACATCTTCCAGAAACCTTCTGGACGAAAAAGTGGGTAAATCCAGTTGTTCAATTAAAAAAAACTAACACGTGGACTAGCCAGAACTCATGTTTTGTGGGTCCTTGATACCGAAAAATCTAATGATGGAAAAATATTTGTCCGTCGTCTGTGAACAACGCTAGCGGCTAAACCGTTCAGCCGATTTTCTTCAAAATTAATAATCCTCACTCAACCTGGTTGATATCACGGCCCCTTGAATTTAAAACCGATATTTTAATTCTGGGGGATACTTGACATGAAGTCCTGGGACATTTTCCAAATTGTCAAAAAAATGACTACAACGTTTTGGATTTAATTTTGTTGTTGTTAATGTGAAGAACTTTTAAGAGAATAGTGAAGGTCTCATCTTTGATGAAAACCCTTATTTTTCGATAATTGCGAGAGTTCACTTTTTTTCGGAGTCTTTCTACAACTACCTTCATGAAGTGAGAAACTTTTTTCCTTGATGAAAACTGAACCTTAAAGATATATTTTGAAATAAATTGAAAATTCTTAATTGTTGCTAACCAGTTATCGATATATGTTGCTCAAATTGACTCATTGAACATAAACATAACCTCTCAATAGTTACGTTTAAAACGATTATAAAACCCACTTTAGTGTTAAAAATCGTTATCACGATAATTGTGGTAAGCCTCGTAGATAACTGCTGACTTTCTTTTACGATTACATTACTCTCTCCAATAGTCTCTGTAATCACCTCCCGCCGTCCGTAATCACGCCAGTAAAAACTTTTCACCAAATCAACGCTACTTTAAAACTTTGACACGCCAATGAATATGCAAATGGGCTAAACGCAAATTACAGTTCTCTTCGGTCCTTGTCGATTGGATTTTTGAAGAGTTCAATTATCTCCCGGCTCAAAAAACGAATAAAATGTCGTTGATACTCTTTAGTGCATGTTGACAATGGAAAAGTGAGAACAATTTTTCGTTTTGGAGGGAGACTAGTGTAGTGGAATAGATATTGTAAATAAATAAACAAGTTTTCCGTTTCCTAAGCTAGTGGTCCTGCAATGTCTCTAGCGTTGTCTCTAGCGTTATCTTTGACCAAACTTAATAATCACGTGACCTGACAAGTGAGATAGAAAAACAAATTTCAGTAAAACAATCTCTTGATTATGTTTCAATTTTGACCACTTATTACCGGCTAGAGGGAGAAAAGTATTGAAAATTGCATATAATAAATTTTATGTGAAAAATGCAGTATCGCGTTGACAGCTGCAAAACTTGTACATACACTGTTCAGAAAATACGAAATATGTCGTTTATTCACCGAGTTAGATTTTTCCGGAAGGGTCTGATTTTCCAAGATTGTTCTTTCCGATCTTGAAATACGTTTTTGACAAAGATGACAGGGGTTAAAAAAACATCTTCTAACCTTTGTAAGCACAACAGAATCATGAAACACTTTCATCCTCTGGGTGTGCAATGAACTGCTCCCCGGGTCGCTTTACACACTAGTTCTATTATGTGATGATTTCTAGGCGAATGTTGACTCATGCCTCTGGACTATGAATTTTTGAATTTGTGACAGCTCATAGCACATAAGAAAAAGTTCACAACGCGTAAGTCAAATCAACATCTAAATTTTTAAAAAAGACAAGTTTACTGGAAAAAATTGCGATTTGGTAAATTTGAAAGGTATCATATTAAAAATATCGACGTATAAAAATATCCGGCGTATCATTTTACTTCTTGTTACAAATTCATTATTTATTAATTTACTAAATTAACACTCAGAAGAACACGATATTGCTCGTGAGAAATTACTGAGGAATCGTTCGAGTAAACTATTTTCCATCTAAACCCGAATAATTCAACCCCTCTCTGCCGCATTGCCGATAATTAGCAGATGAGCTTCCGGCCCCAATACTGGAGATAATCAATTTCTGTCAGCTGCCACAAACCACAACAATCAAAGGCATTTTGTTGACCGTTACCCGCCATATTTGAAGAACGTGGAAGAGCCGATGACATTACGTGCCCGTAATTGGTATTTGATAATGAAAAGCGGGTTGGTTTCCCTTCGTTTGTTTTGTAAATGTATATCTGGCTCGCTTTATCCCATGCAGGTTGGTGACATAAATCTCCTCCAGCTGTATCGAATTCTGAACTGCTGACCACACGTCTTTATACTAAGGAATCTAATGATTTGATGATTGATTATATTATTGATTGATTATAATGATAACGATATGACTGATTTCGATTGCTAAGTGATTCCGGGCTTAGGTCATTAATCCCGTAAGTATAGTGAACGTTTTTTCCTCAGAAGGGGACTGTGATATTCCCCCGCTAGATGGTAAAGTCCGGCGCCGACCTACCTTCAGCTAGCGGGGTTTTCCGCAACTAGGTATCTCCTACCAACGGGGAACCGCCCCAACTGGGACAAGCCCTAGGCTCTCGACTGCTCTTTTGACAAGTGTAATAGTGTAGTTCATGTGAGTGTGTGTATAAGGGGTGAGGATTGAACAAGGAAGAAGAAGGTGATTTGGCGCGATGTCCAGGTCCCGTTTGTACTGCTCCGCCATTCGCCTGGCGTTGATCGGAGAAACCACGGAAAATTACCGATCAGAGCAGCCGGTCGCTAGAATTCTCTTGCAGACAGCGACTGAATCCGACCTAACTACGTAGTCGGTATGGGCAGTATGAGAAAGAGAAGAATAAGACAACCCATAGCATTTTTCAGTCAAAATCTAAACTCATCCTTTGTTTTTGGATTTTTTCTCCAATTCTTGAGTACCTAACAAAATCATAACCGACCTCTCAATAGACCGTAGCTTCATAATTTTCTTCTCATTTCTGCACGCACTGGATATTAGTGATATACATATTACTTTAATGTCTAATTTTTAACGATTATAAAATGTTACTGACTCTTTTGAAGGAGTCCAAAATAACTTTTTCATCCAAGATATAACTATTCTATGTTTTAATAAATACCGTTGATGCATACTCGTATTTGATGGATATTTTTATTTATTGATTTGTTTTATTATAGCAAATGAGTGAAGACGAATTTCAGTTTATAGCTCATGCTCTCTTGAGGTAAACACTGCGTGCGAGTTGTGTGCTGTAATACGAATGAAATATAGAATGAACAAGACCGAACTGTACGACAAAGTAGTTTGTTCTTTTTTCTCCATCCGAGCAAACAGTCTCTCTACTTTAATTTCAGCGGGGAGCCGAATTATTACGGTTCTTTTCATCTCGTTCACAGTTCGTTGGTTTGAATTCCCCGACAGACCTTCGTTTCAAACGACGTGCTTCATTTAACGTTTCTTTGCTTTTTTGTTTTATGGGCTCGATTATTGCATCACTCCGCGTTTTTGTTTCGTCGTCATTTGTGAAGTCTCGCCCACTCGGTTTTCGCTGAAACTTTTTGGTTAGAAATTGTATAATGAGAGCACTTTTCAGTTTTGTGAATTGTCGTTTCCACTTATTATGTACCGGTCTGAGTGTTGACGTACATTCAATAAAATATTTAGTTTTACAAATGAGAATATTAGAATTTTGAATAGTTGACACAAATGAACCGGTAAGTAAGTATATACTAGTAATCGAGAAATCGGCGTTTGTTCGTCGCCAGCGGTCACACAAGCGGTGTCAGTCAACGCGTCTCGGGCTTGGTGTGAAACTGCTTTTGTTTGCAGTTTCTCTTAGAAGTTTCTAAGAAACCTCTGAAAAAAGAGTATTCTAAAAAATATACAATAAATCACTAATGTTTGATGGTTTTAAATGCACCTCCCGAGTTCTTTGGCGAAAATTTCAAAGGAAATTATTTGATGTTTATTTTTACTTACAAATGCAATGATTTATAAAAAAAAGTTCGTAATGTAAATATTAAGGACGTGAGGTAAATTAAAAAAAATGTTTATGCAATTGTAAAATAATGGAATCTCTGAAAAAAAATTGAAGATGTTCCAGAGGCTTGATGTAAAGTACCCCAAAAGTGAAGACTTTTTTCAAATCGCATAAATCGAAGGAGGAATATTAATTTTGGAAAAATTTCTAATAATATTTTAAGCGCTATTGTTTTTCACAAACGTACGACAGAAGGACAGACAGACGTTTCAAAAAACAACATTTTTTTTAGGTATCAGGGGACCCCAAAACATGTGTATCCGTTCAAATCTCAAAATAATTTTCCGCAGCATTAATACATTTCTCTGCACTACGTATATTACTCCGTTAATATGTACGTGTACGAGTAAGTGTGTTTTATTAGGAGAGGGTTAACCACCTAAAACACTGCTTATGTAATTTTAAGGAGCCAATGGCCCATTCTACTTCTCAAAACGAACCGATTGGCACTACTGTAAGCCGAATACTTATTGAATATTAGGATAGTCTCCTAAAAAATCTTTCATTTAAGGGGTTTGTCATTATGTACAGTGGTGAAATGCTTTGAATAACTGTACCATCTTTCCGGCAAAACGAGAATCCTTAGGGCATTTTTTCTTAAACCTCACGATAGATAAACCTTAGTACCGCACCTCACCGTTTTTCTTACTTTCTTTTTCAAGATGAGAATGGTATTCTGATCTTCAGTATATCGATCGCTCACCAGTTAACACTTTTCTATTGACCTTCAGTCGGCTTCTCAATCTCTTATCCTCCCCTTCGAAATTTCATTGACACCCTAGGCCTTGTTACCCACTCCGTTGGAAAGCCTTGCTAAAGACATTTGTGCCATGTGGAACCCAGTGTAAACGTTTTTCGTGAGGCGCTAAGGTAGCGTAGGGCATCAACTGACGTCACTGCAGTACCTTTCACCGGGAGGACCTAAGGCTCGAGTCCCAGAGAAGGGAGGATTTTCGTCACTAGGTAGGTAATTGGGTTGAGTTCAGCCCTGTATGGAGGAGAATTCTAGCAGACAGCTGTTCTGATCGATAGTTTTCCATAGATTCGCCAGGTAAATGCCGGAGCAAGTACCATAACAAAATGACCACACGACTGCTCGCGATCTTTCCTTCCTCTTCCTTGCCTTATCCTCACCCCTTACTTACACACACCTGCATGCATACACTACCACACACGCCGGGACACTGGTAGCTTAGAGCTTGCCTGGATGGGCAGTGCCTGGCTGTGCTGTTTACCTCCTTTGCAAAACCCCCGCAAGCTGACTTGTAGATCGCTGCTGGATTTTGTCAAACTACGAGGAACATTACTGCCACCTCCCGTTATACAAACATACACTGCACTTACGGTACTAATGATCCTTGCAATTGACGGGCCAGGAAAACGAAATAATAAATCAGAAAACGGTTTTGAAAATGTTATCGACCCCAAGGAGTCCCTACCGATCCTGTTGGAAACTCTTGCACTACACGTTTGCAACATTTATCCTGGACCATCGCGTAGCTTTCTCGCCATACGGCGGGGGAAGTTCACCGGCAGTTCGCATGATAAAAGATGCACTACACTGACTGATAATTGATCTTAGTAGTTGACGCGGCATGTCGACAATCAATCAATCCCGAGGTAACGGTGCTGACCCTATAGTAAACCCTTGCTCTAGAAGTTTGCAACATTTATTCTGG
>BOPP01000252.1:483897-503605 GCA_017312745.1 Gryllus bimaculatus
GGGCCAAGCAGGAGATCGCAGCTCTGCGGGATGCCGCTGCTAAACCGCTCGTCAATATCTTCCCTCGTCCGATGTTTAGGATGGAATGCTTATTACTTATCATTTTCAGATAACGGTGTGTGGGTTTGGTGAACGAAAATATTTTATGGTTGGATCGTTGGTTGTTAGTGATTCCGGGCGCGTCAATTACCGAGGTCATTAGTCCCGTAAGTGTATTGCTTGTTTTTGTGGCATGGTATTGTATTATATAAATTTGAAAATGTGTTCACGTATTGTAAAAAAATTAACTACGGAAATTTCGCAATTAAAATTGGGCCAAACATACTTTTCAGTGAGCGAAAATCAAAAGAACGAAGGCTGCGATATGGCACCTTTAAATGTGTTAACCTTTCACTCTAATGGGACGAATATCTGAGCATACACTGGACACCAACACACTTACAGTCTCTTCTGATCTGGGGTCATCGGATCGCGAACCCCTTCGTGCATGATTGATTGACCCTTGTCTCTTATGTATAAGGCGGGACTCGAAGCCGCGACCCTTCGGACCGAAGCGCTGAGTCAGTACACGCGCTTAGCCACCTCGGCCATCTAGATCGTCTAAATGTGGTTGTTTAAAACAAATAGTTTAATGCAACCCGCATTGCGTCTCTGTATTAAGGAATTGCGTTTCAACGAGACGAAGAGGGGCTGGGTTGTGAAAGGCTGTACGGATCCGTGTGTAACGGTTTGTGATGGGACCAGATGGGATTGAGTCAATTTGGGCTGGTAGGAGTGGAGTGGTGGAGTGAAGTAGAGTGGGCTGCAGAAGTGCATGGGTGGAGTGGAGTGGAGGGGAGAGGAGAGGAGAGGAGAGGAGAGGAACGAGTCGTAGTAGGCATTCGGGATGGTGGAGGGCTGGGTCGAAAAATTCCTTACTCTTATGGATGGGTTAATTGAAGTTATCTTCCGCAAAAATATATTTACTTATGAGTTTGTGAAGGATTTGGGCACATATTTCGAGACAGAAGAATTTTTTGTAACCTTAATTTTTATTTTTTTTTATTTGTAATGTTGTACTCTATAATATCAACACTCAATTTTACAGCCTGATAATGGGCATTTTCCTTAAACAATTGCAAAGAAATTATGAAATGAATTAAGGCTTCAAAAAATTCGTCTTTCTATAAATATGAACTCTAGCCTTTCACAAACTCACAATTTATCACAAGACAGATCAAAAGGTGGAAATAAATATCCATTTATACAGCATTGTAGGCTTTCATGGCCGGAGTCAATATTCTTCATGTCTTCCGGGCTGATGGTCCGTGGTCCAATTGGCTCTGGGATGCCAAATATCCATTTACACTAAATTAAGGTAATTATTTTATTTAACTGCAGTATTTCATTTTATCCTGCGAATTAACAATTATTGTTTTGTATATATTCTTTTACCGAGCGAAGTGGCTCAGAGCGTAGCGCGCTGACTTCGCATTCGGGGTTCCCAGCCGTCAGTACCGGCCATCCTGACCAGGGTTTTCGTGATATTCCACAGTTCATCCATTCAGACTAATCCATTCAGGCTGGCACGGGTATTCTGAAAGGCTACGGCCGCGAAACCGGCGTCGCTAACCTATTTACTTAACTTCTCTCCGCGATGTCACGAAGATTAACCGAATTCGAGATATTGTGGGTTCCTGGTTGGGTGACCAACTGGAAACCCCGGGATATAGCAGCACCGCCGAAGCCAGTTGCCCTTTACGGGACATTTAATGGCTAAATGCAAATATATTATTTTGTATATTTTCTTTTATTCATATGATAGCGAGCATTAAATATGATCTAAAATTCCTCTAAAGATCTATACGGGAATGTAAGGCATGAATTTACTGTAAACAGTTTATACTGGAAGATTACCTTCAAACGGAGTGAGACTGTGACACACGGGGTAAGAAAGTGCCATGCTCAATTTCTTGAGATATTCGCATCCTATGACCATACATTCATTGACAGGTATAAGAAATTTCATATTATTTGAACTAAAAAAAGTATTTACACAGCAAGCTAGAAACAGCAAATGTCTTATAGATGTCCAAAGGATTCGTATATCTCAAGAAATGGATCGCCGCATATTCTTACTCCATGTCACACAGTCTCGCTCGATTTTTCGGTACTTCTCTTTACGCGTTCATAGGGGTTTTCACAAGATTTCTGCTCTAACCACCGATATTATATCACTTTTATTTTATCCTTTAGATAGATTTTTTCATATCTAATAAATAAGCTTCATAAATAAACGCACAATTATCACATTCGGTTGCTTCCACTAGTCAGTTTTATAAATTGTGGTGAATTATATGTATCTCACATTCTAAATGGTATGTTACTTTGAAAAAATATTACGTATTCATTATTCATGTTTTTCTTTGCAGGTAAGCACCCAGACGTGTCTTATCGGTGAAAGAAATCTGACGACAATCTCATTTTTCGTAGTCAAGGTTTACTCACGACAGCGTCCAAGGTAGGTGATTGGAAACACTTCACCTAAAGTAGCCTTTCTCGCTAGAATGTTCTTCATTCTGTTGAAGGAAACCTTTCTAATGATAGAAAGTCAACATTTGTTCTGTCTTACCTGTCTTGACGTACCAGACCTTCGGCAACCTTCGACTGCAGATGTATCTACGCAGTAGTTAGCTCATTCATCGCCAATATATTTACTTGCACTGCGCAAAGAAACGAGAGTTATGCTTTTACCGACGACATTGAAATTTCGTTTTGTCCTAGTAACATTTGAATCTACCAATGGATTGTCTCGACTGCGGAAGTAAATTTTTAATTTTCTTCGTTGATATTATACGGATCAGTGCTTCTCAACCTTTTTACTTTCTCGCTACTGCTTACACAGTAGAGAGAACGTTATGAAGTACTGCTCGAAAAACGGCGAATTTTCTAATTACTACCTCTTATTACAGGGCCATGATACCGAAAAGTGGTTAAATATAGTTGCTAAATTTAGAAAAAAACCTCTAATACGTGTACCCAGAATCCCTGTTTTGTAGATTGAATAACGGCTGAATGGATTGAATAAAAAGGCTGGCTCTGTATGTCCCTCCGTCTGTGAACAATGCTAGCGGGTGAACCATTCAACGAAATTTCTCCAAAAGTGGTATTTCCCGATCGGTCTGGCTAACATCGCGGCCTCTTGAATTTGAAACCGATATTTTAATTTTGGGGGCACTTTACACGAAGCCCCTAGTATTTAAAAAAATATAAAATTGCCACGAATAAAGCACGTTCTTTCATTTATCTTAATGAAAAATGCACTACACTTACGGGACTAACGATACTGGTAGTTCACGCTTTAGGAATCACTAACAATAATTTTTTTTCATATTGCCATAATTGTGAAGCATATTACTTGCAATGTTATTAGCATCATTTTATTAATATTCATTACTGTATCACATTACGGGTGAATCGTTTAACATCATGTTTTGTCAGGTACTGTGTATGAACGAAAATTAGTGATGGTGTGAGAGACTGACAGGGAGAGAGAGAAATTGGGGGAGAGAGACATAGGAAGTGAGAGATATGGATTGAAGAGTGTCTGAAAGGGAGTGGAGAAATATATACGTAGTGAGAGTGTTATGGAATGGATAGGGAGAGTCAGGGAACGGAGGAGAGACGTAGCAAAGAGAGAGGGGGGAAATTGAAAGACCCACAGGAGTGAGGACAGTCAGAGATGGAATGGGGAGAGACAAAGGGGGAATAGGTAGAACGAGAGGGTAGAGAAAGGGAGCGAATTAATAGAAAGGGAATGGACAGTGAGGGAAGGTGAAGTGAGGGAGGGATAAGTGAGAGAGAGAGATTGGGAAAAGAAAATGAGTGGGAGTGACAGAGAACGTGGGAGAGAAATATGCGATGAATAGAGAGCGAGAGGGAGTGAGGAATCAGAGAAAGGTAGCGGAGAGAAACATAGAACGTGGAAGAGAGATATATGCAATGAACAGAAATCGAGAGTGTGTGTGGAACAGAGATGGAGTGGCGAGAGTAGGGAGAGGACGAGAAAGACGATCAGACCGAGAGTTGGAGTAGAGAGAGACAGAGAGGGGGTGGGAAAGTTGAAAGACAGCCGACTGTGCAGGAAAAGTGTGTACAAAGGGGAACAGTGTGAAGTAATCGGATTGAGACCCGCCGCGGGGGCAGGGGAGGCGGGCGACTGATAGGGCGACAGGACGAACGTGGGCGACGAGGGTGACGAGGCGGCGACGAGGGCGACGAGGGCGACGACAGGGCGACCAGGGGACCAGGGCGACCAGGGGACCAGGGCGACGCAAGGGCGACCAGGCGACCGCGACCAGGCGAAGGGCGCAGGCCGACAGGGCGACCAGGGCGACCAGGGCGACCAGGGCGACCAGGGCGACCAGGGCGACCAGGGCGACCAGGGCGACCAGGGCTACGAGGGCTACGAGGGCTACGAGGGCGACGTGGGCGACGAGGGCGCGAGTCGGGCTCTAAGATGCCGCGCCGGAGCCTGGGGCGCGAGGCGTCTGTTTCTTGCTGCCGCGCGAGAGCACGGCCCCGGGCTGCTGCTCTGGGGCCGCGCCTGTCTCCAGGTGGAAACGGGGAGGGGGAGAGGGAGGGGGCGGGCAGGTGCCGCGAGGAGGAGGAGGCGCAGATCGATGGAGGGCGCGAAAGAAGCAGCGCGCCGTGCACATCCCCTCCCCTCCCAACACTGGGCCCGAACGACGCCAACCGCACGCGCAACGCCCCTGATGAGTTACCTCAGAGCCGTTCCACCCGTGTCCCTGACCGGGAAGTCCTAGGGTTCGAATACCGACGGTGGCAGACTTTACGACACCAGCTCTACAGCTACGTCGAATTCAGTCGCTGTCTGGAGGAGCATTCTAGCGGCCGGCTGCTCCGATCGGTAGTCTTCCGTGGTTTCTCTGATCGACACCAGGCGAATGCCAGAGCAGTACCCTTACAAACGTGCCACAGACTGTGCGCGATCTTTCCTTCCTATTAGCTATCTTATTTTTTCTTCTTACATAAACGCACACTTACGTTCACTACACCACCACACATGGGAATTGTGAATGTGAACGGGCTTGGCCGGTGCCCTGCTGGTGGAGATACTTGGTTAACGAAAACTCTACCAACCAACGTATAAGTCGGCGTCGGATCTTACAGTCGAGAGGGGAAACACCACCTCCATATATAGCGACAAAATACTCCCTACAGAAACTGACTAATAATTATAGTAGTCTGCAATGTATATTGTAAAACGATATAATGCACGTTAAGGGTAACCACCTGACCTATCTATACTTTGATGCATTGAAAATATTTTGTACAATTTTTCTTTCTAAGACTACGATAAAATAATGTACTTCCGCACTGTGTCGGATGCCAAATTCCCAAAATTTCATATCCTCTTGATTCAAATTTGTTCGACTACAGATTACACAATGGGAATATAGAATTAACATCACACTCAGGAGAGGCTATAGCTATCTCCCAATACAGATTCATCCAGTGTAAAATACCAATGTCCGAGAATAATAGTTACCAAATACTAGAGATGTAGAAAATGATAACGTTTTGCCAATGAACATGTAAAGAGAAATTTCATATGACTGAGTTTGCACGTACGGTTTTTGCCCCTGACTGTTTGGCAACTATTATGAACAGATGTTCTGTGACACGTCCTGTCACAGTCAAGATTTCATGGACCCGTCGTTCGTCTGTGCGGAAAGGGTTGCCTATAATTCAGGGGTTACTATAACATGTGTAACTTCGTACAAAATTTTCCACTGTGTAAGTTGTAACGTGTATAATGAAATTATGTCCCGCAACAGCGTATGCACCCGGAGATGACCGCCATCGTTGGTATCTCAAATAAATTCAGCTGCCGCTATTTTTCACTTACCCAACGTCGCTGTCCGTTCACCCCTCTCCTGAGGTAATTTTAAATAAAACACTTTAAGTTCCACCACGAAATATATTGTTCGTGATTTCGGGTTACCACAAACAATCGGCCAACTATTTCTTGCTCCGCTTCCGGGGATATCTTGTTCCGAAGCCCAGAACGGCCTATTTCTTAAATACCTCCCTCGACAGATGCACGAAAATACAAATTTTTTTTTTGAGTTCATATTTTGATCATCGTGAAAATACCCAGGTGCACATGCGGTCACGGTTCTGCTGAGTACAAATGAAACATGGATTCTAATTTCCTTTACATTAATTCTGTTTTTTGTTAACTTCTTTAAAATAGGTGAGTAAGAGTATAAATTAAATGTAACAAATAAAAAAAATATGTATCATGAATATTGCTTATATCTTTACAACCGAGCTACCATCGAATCTGTTATCATTGAATTTGTTATCATTGTGAAGAGGAAGGAAGTCATTGCTTGATCGCTTGGGTACATGGGACTGCTTTGCCGATATGTTTCGATACGATGGGCTCGATGTGCCAATACAATTTTGGTTTAATAGTTGCGTACTGTTAACATTTTTATCCCCAAGATAGACCATTTTATATATCTATACAATATATATGTGTCTCAAAATAAAAGTTACAAACTTTTAGCGCATGTAGAGGGGTATAAATGATCACTACTAATGAATGTTTTGTGCTTTTATTCGCCTGGCATTTGCGCATGATTTTTAGGTATCTCTATATTCACAAACATTCACGTTGTAAAGCATCACAAAAGTCAGGTTGTAAAGCATTTAAAAAGATTTCAGAGTCTGTCGAACATAGAAGCATGTGGGACAGTTTAAATATCAGGGACAAATGATACTTTACATGTGTTTGTAACTTACAAGCAATTTCTCACAATTGATTTATTGGAAAAAGCAATCCTTTTTTATCACGATCTATATTACTTAGTGGTTTAAGTACTGGACGTGTCAAAATAGATGACCAAAAACCTTGAAGTTTATAACAAGAAAGATATTTGAGCTTTCTACTCAAAACTTGTAAGTAGTTATTACGCGTGTTTATACATCCCGATTCATTGTTTTAGCAAATGTCCTCCACACTCTTCACCAGGAAGAGCACGCATCGGATTTTCAAACAGGGCTATGAGTCCTAATGATTTTTTATTTATATGGGATGTCATGGGAATGATGTATCTAATATATAAGAACAATGTTTTCTTGTTGGTTGGTACTTAATGTGCTGTCGTATTGTTCTTTCGATTGCAATAAAACTTTGCCTATACTCTTTCCACACGTTCTAGCAATAAGTTGACATAGTACGATTGGAATATATTCCCACATAGACGCATAGTCATAGATTGATGATTTTATGCTGACTCAAGCGCCCTTGAACAGGACAGGACTACGCAACCCGCCGCATCCTGAAGTACGAGTATTTAGGTAGTCTTCATAGCATATGCTGCCCCTGCGATTGTGAAGTTTCGTCCGGGAGAGTCGGATATACAGAGAGAGAGAGAGAGAGAGACGGAGGGATATAAAGACAGACAGACGCAGAGAGAGAAGCGGAGAGAGAGATAGAGAGAGAGAGAGAGAGACGAAGTGGCAAGGAGAGAGACGGAAGACAGTGACAGGCACAGGCACAGTGAGAGAGACAGAGAGAGAAATGGAGAGGGAAGAAGAAAGAGAGAGATGGAGAGCAGAAGAACCTCTGCCTGGTTCAGCTAGTATTTTATATGAATACGTATCAGTTATACTTCTATAGTCTTTGGAGCGCATATATTACCCATATACATGGAGAACACATCTCTATCGCGCGACCTTCTACGGAACAAATAACGCATTAATGGGTCTCGGTGACCGAGAGCTCCGCCGGGTAAATTCGCTCGCTTGTCCTGGTCTGGGCGCACTGTGCGCCGTCGTTGGCGGCGGCGGAAGCCAATTTAATTCGCTACGCAGCCTCCGCTGCGTGGCGCGCTCACTCGCCGAGACTTCGAAGCCAACGCCCCCTTCCCCCCTCCCCCTCCCCCTTCCAGCCGCCAGGTCTCGTCTCGCACCGCCACACCTCGCGCCCCGCTCCACGCCCCACTACGTCTGCGCCGCGCCCCAACGACCGAGCCGGCTCAGGGCAACAGCTGTTGGCCCTGGAGGGTCTCCCATCGGGAGGTTCCAAGACAGACGGTGGCGGCTTGATTGATTGATTGATTGATCGCCAATTGCGGGCGATGTAAACTGTTGATTGATTGATTGATTGATCGCCAATTGCGGGCAATGTAAACTGTTGATTGCCTGATTGATTGATCGCCAATTGCGGGCGATGTAAACTGTTGATTGACTGATTGATTGATCGCCAATTGCGAGTGGATGTAAACCGTAGATTGACTGATCGCCAATTGTGGGCGTGTATCGGTGTGTGGTGTCAGTAGTCCCAGTAAGTGGTAGTATATAAAAACTAGCGAGCTGATGTTTGATCTAGTCCACTGTGAATTGGTGAGTTTGGGGTATAATATCATGCCGGCTCCGGGTTTCTTACGGCCTAACTGCGTATACACACCACCTGCGTAGTACCCCCCCCGCTGAGACAAGCTCTAAGCTCCCGTCTAGTGTTGTAGTTTAGTGCACTTGAGTTTAACTGTAAGTAAGAGGAAGGATAAGACGAGGAAAAGGAAGGAAAGGTCGCGCGCGATCTGTTGCCATATTTTTAGAGTACCGATACAGCTTTTGCCTGATGTTGATCGGAGAAGACACGGAAAACTACCCATCAAAGCAGCCGACTGCTAGAATTACAATCCAGACAGCGACTGAAATTGACCTAGCTCATGTCGAAATTTTGCTGCCGTCAGGACGCCAACCCTAGAACATTAGCTAGATTTCTAGGCCTGATTAAGTCGCTGTCTGGAGGGATTCCAGCGGTAGACTGCTCTCATCGGTAGTTTTCGAAGGTTTCTTCAATCATCATCGGGAGAATGCCGGAGCAGTACTCTAACAATCGGGCAATGGACCCCACGAAATCTTTCCTTCCTCTTCCTTATCCTACCCTCACCCCTTATAACACATACACACTACACTACCACATATGTGTAGAGACGATTCCAGAGAATTGAGCTTGTCTTCACTGGAGCGGTGCGTCGCGGATGGGAGATCCCTGGTGAGGGAAACCTGAAGAAGCCGTCGCAGGTCGGCGATGGGTCTCACCAATCAACGAGAAAGAAATCATCACCATCTCCCGGGATAAAACATCGACTACAGTAATGGGACTAATGGCCCCAGGATTTGGCGTTCCCGAAAAAACAACAACAATCCTTTCAATCAATCAAATCCATCGTTACCTGTCGATATTCGTCCGATCCTTCCCCGTTCTATCTCTTCCGTGTCCGATATTCCTCTCCGCTCCCGTCTCCACCTCACTCTCGGCCGGCTCCCCGCTTCGCCTTCTAGAGCCCGCCACACGCCAGCAGGGCACCGCCCCAGCCGAGAAAGCTCCAAGCTCCCGGCCGGACTCCTGGCATACGTATCAGTGTAGTGAATGCTATTTTAAGTGTCTGTAAGGGTAGGTCAGCCGATCCTGTGGTCGAGATCGCTAAGGCAGAAGTGCCGTAGCAATCTCGTACCGAAAGATCGCGGGTTCGAGTCCCGCCTCGGGCATGGTTGTATTGAGTTCGTCCTTTCACCCCTTATCATCATCATCTTCATCATCATATCAGGGAAGGCAACGGGAAACCACCCTGAATAATTTATCCCAAGAAAATCCGTTATGGGTCACCTAACTTCCGTATATGGAAGATAGGACCGAAGAAGAAGAAGGGTATGTCAAGGAAAGATCGCGCGTGGTACGCAGCCAGTTTGTTAGGCTACTGTTTTGGCATTAGCCTGGTGTTAATTGTGGACAACTATTACCAATAAGAGCTGCAAAACCGCTAGAATTTTCCTGCAGTCAGCAACCGAATACGACATAGCTGACCAGCTGGTGCCGAAATTCTCGCTATCGACTACACTAATAAGACTAATTACCCCAGCATCTGGCTTTCTCGGAAAAATCGATGCATTGAATCAATCAAACCCACCGTTTCCTGGTAATATTCCCCTGATCCTTCCTCCCCCCCCGTGTGACACTCCCCACTTCCCACTCCCCATCCTGTCGCTTCCATGTCCACTCTACCTCTTATTCGTCTCTGCTTCCGACTCTACGTCAGCCTCAGCCGGCTCCCCGCTGCTCGCTCCGCCCCTCCCAAAGCGCGCAGTTCGCCGCGTCCCCGCTTCCGAGCGCCTCCCCGCTGGCGCTGTGCCGCTCCGGATCTATAGAGACAGCTCGGCGCCCAACGAAACGAGATTTGCAGCAGCGCCAAAGAAGCAACAAGCGGCAGCTTCTGAGAATTCCTGCCCGGCCCCGGCCCCGGCGCAGAGTGGAGGGCGGGATATATTCGGACGCGCTGGCTCTCTCTCGCTCGCTTTCTCGCTCTCGCTCGCTCCCTCTCGCGCTCTCGCTCTCGCTCGCTCCCTCTCGCGCTCTCGCTCGCTCCCTCTCGCGCTCTCGCTCTCGCTCGCTCCCTCTCGCGCTCTCGCTCTCGCTCGCTCCCTCTCGCTCTCGCTCGCTCCCTCTCGCTCTCTCTCGCTCCCTCTCGCTCCCTCGCTCTCTCTCGCTCCGTCGCTCTCTCTCGCTCCGTCGCTCTCTCTCGCTCCCTCACTCTCTCTCGCTCCCTCGCTCTCTCTCGCTCCCTCGCTCTCTCTCGCTCCCTCGCTCTCTCTCGCTCTCTCTGGCTTTCTCTGTCACTTTCTGTCTCTCTCTCTCTCTCTCAACCTCTCACTCGCTCGCTCACACACACTCACATACGCTCGGGCGTGAAAAGAGAGAGATAGAAATGGAGATATTGAGATGGAACAAGTGAAACCAAGACAGAGTCAGAGAAGGGAAGGAAATTAGGGGGGAGGAAAGTAAAACATGGAATTCGAATGTGTGCGACAGAAACACACAGAATGAGGGAGAGTTGTAGACAGAAAGATACGAAAACGAAAAACACAAAGTGAGAGTTTTCTTATTTAGTGAAGCACAGAAAGAGTGAAATAAATTACAAATGGAGAGCGGCAGAGAGACAGTGGGAGGGAGGGAGAGGAAGAGTGTGAGAGATGCAGGAGGCAGAGAAAGATAGATGGAGAGGGAGAGGGAGAGAGAGAGAGGGAAGGAGAGGAAGAGAGAGAGAGGGAAGGAGAGGAAGAGTGAGAGAGAGAGGCAGGAGGCAGAGAAAGATAGATGGAGAGGGAGGGAGAGAGAGAGAGGGAGAGAGAGAGAGAGGAAGAGTGTGAGAGAGGCAGAGGAAGATAGATGGAGAGGGAGAGAGAGAGGGAGAGAGAGAGAGAGATAGAGAGAGAGAAGAAAAAAGAGAAATGCAAATTTTTGTCGAAGGGGAAAAAAGAATTCCGTGTTTAAGCGGCTTAAAAATCAGTGTGGCGCTCTTCTGATTTAGTTCTTTCCGTCGAAAATCTTTCACACACGAACACACACACACACATCCAAACGCATGCATACTCGCACACCCTCGTCTGCTGCAGAACTCTCCCCGGCACCAGTCGAGTGGGGATTATAAAACGAGCATGCGGAGTGTTGGCTAGACTGCAGTTTATCAGTTCCACCTTCGAGTCCCGACGATGGTAGATTATCTAGCCATGCACATATTCCAAAATAATCATTTTCATTTCATTTATGTGGAAAAACGCAGTTGTAAAATTTATTGTGTGTTTTATGATTGGATGAAACATTTTTAAATCACGAATTTCGGGTTATGTTAAATGAATTGCATGCTTTGAAAGAAAAAAGAATTGCGCATTTGAATCAATATTATATATAATATTGATTTTATTATATATTTATTTTCAAATTGTAAATCTAGAAGCAAAAATGTAAGTCAAATATATGATCAAAAATTTTGTGCAGAGAAAGTATACCACCTTCTGTTGTCTTCGTACGCTTGTGATTTGGTTTAAATAAATGACCTCACATTCATCAATATTGTGTGTAATACATAAGCGCCTGTTTAAATGTTGGTGACATTACGCAAATAATATTGTAAACCAAAATTACATTCATTCCAAAAATATTTGAAAAAACATAAATACTCGCACCTTAATATTCTGTGTCCCTAAAATGAGAAATCTGAAAAGGCCAAAAAAAGGTAAAAACACAAAAGCGACACAGATTGGCTGTTTGTTGCGGAAAGTGTCAAAATAATTTACAAAAATCTGTCTGTTAACCTTCCCGATAGTGATGCTTGGTACATGTCTTTCATAAATTAAGAAACAACTTAATACATAAAAGTTAACTTTTTCGTTTAGAAAGATGTTTGAGTATTCTAGTCAAACAAATTTCGTGCGTTTTGTATTAAATAATACGAAGTGTGCCCCAGACGTATTACTTGATGTTACTAACCTCTTTTATTGCATGACCATAAAATTTTAATAATATATTTAAATTAATAGAAAGAATTTGTCTTATCTGTTGCAATACTCATTTCCAAGACCGACGAATTTTGTCTTCGTCTTTTTATGTGATCGTTTTGTGTGTCGATCTACCAAAGTAGCATATGTTTAGTAATGCGAGCTATCGTGTGTTACAGTTAGCCAAGGGAAGATAGCGTATCTTTAAGTTGGAATATTACATATTCTTAAATGGAAAACTAAGTGACTGAATATAAATATCCTGTAATCGTCTGATACATATGTACCTTAAAAATTAATGACCAGTGATTAGTAATATTTGTGTTGCCACACTTATTTGGGTGAAGGTTAATAGCATTTTCTGCTATGACCTACTACAAACAGAAATGTACAGACCTTCATAAATAAAAAACATTGCAATTGTTTTCAAAAAATACTGAACCCTACTTTACAAGAATTAATGATTGTATTTTTCCAGAATTTGTAAACCTCTCTTATATATTTAGTGTTGGAGAATAAGTATAGAATGACATGGAACAAGAACTTTGGGATTTTCGTAAAGGTCATTTGTTATGCTTTACTGTATTTCGTTTTTATTTTTCCTTTTGCGTAATGCAATCGCTACGGTTCAGCTAGTTATTAATCATGTCTAAATTAATTCCTTCTTTTATCATAAGTTTCCTTAGAACAGGCAACCAAGTAGACACCTTTTCAAAGCGGGTTGCATATCTCAAAGATTTACATCCTTTTTAACAACAAGATATTTTCTGTTTTCTAATTTCATTTTTTTAAAGCAAAAACATTATTTAATGAATGTTATTAATTCTAAGAGTATTTGTTAATTTAAGTATGCTTTTAGAAGCAGAAAATATAAACACGAAAGAGGAAAAGATGCGACGCGAAAGTTGTAATGAGAGAGAGTATGCTAGTTCCTTCTATAAAAATATATCCTCTATCATATATATATAGTTATGTTACGACAGAGAAGAAAATAAACAATAAATGAAAAATAAAGACATGTAGTTGCAGAATACTAGAAACGTTGGAACTAATATTGGAAATTAATTAAATCCTTAATTCTCCCCTTAATTTGTATTTTTGTTATTGCCACAAATACTCACCCATCACAATATAGAACACGATCATTGAAACTATCGAAAACGACAAGATTTGAAATTAAGATAAAAAACGCCATATGGGTACTTCATGCGTGCAAAGCCTTTGCTTCGTCTTGATTCTCAGAGATTCCACCGCTCCGAGCTTCCATCAAGCTCAACATGAAACTCTTTGGTGTTGATTAATTATTTTATGTTTTCGGACGCGTCAGTTTCTATTGCATTTGTCCCGTAAGTGTAGTGTATTTTATACCACGTGCGATGGCGGTGTTCCTTCTCCGCTGAAACGTAAGATCCGGCAGCGACTTCTTTTGATTTACTGATTAATTAGTGATTCCGAGCGCATGGACTGCTAATGTCATTAATCCTGTAAGTGCAGTGCATGCTTTTTGATCGGGGATGTGGCGGTAGAGAAATACCTGAGTCACCTAGAACTAGTTATCTAGTGTCGAAAATCCTGACGTCGGAACATGAACTCTAGAACCTCCCGGTCAGAGGCACTGCAGAGACATAGGTTGATGCCCTGAGCCACCTCTCCCAGTAACTTCGCTCGTAACCTAGCTGTGTAGGCAGTGTGGCAAATGCTGCCACCGTGGGGAGTGTAACCCTAGGACCTCCCGGTCAGAGGCACTGCAGAGACATCAGCTCGCGGTACCGACGACAACTTGCGGGGTTTCCACTTCCAGGTATCTCCCTCGGCGCGGCAACGCCATAAGCGGAACAGGTTCCACTGTTCAGATTTGTATGGTAGTGTGTACCAAACATTTTTGTGCTTGAGATTTTGAAGTGACGTGATAACTCCGGCAGTGGTTTTCTAGAGACACACAATCGCAGCAGATTTTCAAGAGGCGAAATATACCCTCGTGGCCACAAATGCAGAATAATAAATGAAGGAATTAGATCTATCTTAGCCGTTCTGGCAACCAACTTTATTATTTCACCTCATTAAAGTGGTTTAATGTATTCAGATAGTAAAGGTATCGGTCTGAATAATATCAAATGCATAGCACTGACCTCTGTCCAACTGTCAAACATAAAGAAGAATGGTAAAACCTATAGTGTATGTAAGTGTAAGAATGATTCTCCGAACTGATTGATATAACTGATGTTTATAAACATTTCCTATGGACAATCTATTAAACAATGCATTACGCGTGTCTACCATGTAATTTAGGTGCTTTGTAGTACACACTGAAGCAAAATTAAATAAGAGAATTAATGCGTGTTATGTTCAACATGCGGCATTGCACTCTTGGGAACGATAATAAAATATCAAATAACGTTTCAGTTTATATGCGCCGTAAAATATGTTATGGACACCAGTACATGTAGCCATGTTTGCAAACGAGAGTCGCATTGAGATCTAAACACTCCTAAATAGGTCGATATTGATCAATTACTCCGGGTAAGGTTTGTATTGCGTCATATATTATGAATTTATATTTTATGGCACGTCTTGTTGTAAGTAGTAACTACTATAATATGTCCCACGAAGGCTTGAAAACTTCCAATTACGAAAAAATCATAAAAGAGCTAAAAGAAGAAATTTCAAATGATCACAATGAAACCACATTCGGAGTGATATATCTGCAAACTAAGTGTGGTTAGTAGTTCTATAAATAAGAGTATGAAAACATTTGGAATTGAAGGTATGTATACTGAACTGTATACACATATAACAATTTTTTCTAGTAGGTAATTCAAAAATACTTATACATTTTTCTTAATTTTTTCTTAATATTATGCTTTTGATCTGAGAAATCATAGCGATATGTATATTCCAGAGTCAAAGTTCTTTCATCGGACTAACAAACAACTCATGTTTGGAAATCAATTCTCTACCCTATTGATTTGCAGAATGATTTTCCCCAAGGACTTAAACACATGTGTACAAATAGTAATATTAGATATTACTTTGCAATACACGGAAGTATTATCGAAAAATATAATTTTTATGGACAAGAAGGATATGTTATAAAAATGAAGGACGAAAGAACAATTCGCAAACGTGGGAGACTGATTTCCCAAATGGAGAACGGCTGTAACCTAGGATAGAATCGGTCAAACTAACCGGAAGTGAGAAATAATGAATGTGTTTAAAAGTAATTTATTTTTTCACTATTTAAAAGAAAATTTGTGTAATTATTGATTCTTAATCGATGGACAATTTTGAGATTTGATTTTTTCGCAGAGAAATTGCGGTTGTTTAAAAAATATAAATACATTTTATAATCATTCATGCGATGATACTAGTACGGTAAAACGTTATTCGAGTCAATTCTCGTACTTCACCACGCACTACAACATGCAGTCCCACAATATCCGTTTTCGCACCTCTGCTGTAATCTGAACCTCAACGGTCTGGCCTAGTAAATCATAAAACAGCCCTAGTAGCTCGTAAAATGGACGTTTTGAACAAGAGAGCAAGATTACCTTACAGACCGTTAGCCACGTTAACTTCGCGCCAT
This sequence comes from Gryllus bimaculatus, assembly GCA_017312745.1. Lineage (NCBI taxonomy): Eukaryota > Metazoa > Arthropoda > Insecta > Orthoptera > Gryllidae > Gryllus > Gryllus bimaculatus. The sequence goes on from BOPP01000252.1 coordinate 499,838, forward strand.
AAATCATTGGCTATCACCCCCACTCAACTCTGGGATATTCTGCGAGAGATTCTTCTTTGGTAGTGACAGAACGCGTCCCAGCGTTTCTATGGTGACCGCTGGCGCTTAGCTAGTGGGGTGCTAGTTACTGCAACCCACGCCAGTTGGCGTTGCCGATGTGGTATCAGCATTGCAAATACATTCAGCAAAAGAAACAACCGTTTTCAATCGCGAGTGTCTGCAAAAGTATTTAGGGCATTTAGTGGTGCCTTTGGTATTCTTTGCATTATATTCCCTTTGTAAATTATTCACGAAACTATCGAGGAGAGTACATAAAACAACGATGTTGTACTGTACTTTCTGTGCCATTGCATCGATTTCACTGTCTCATTCCAAGTGTTTGCTAATTTATTGATCCTACAATTTGTATTTTGGAGAGTAGTGTCTAGAGAAATAGTAATTTCATCAACCCAAGTTCGCATCAAAATATAAAATCCAAAAATATATCAATGCTTATAGTTTTCAAAATCTATTTACCACAGATAAATATTTTACTGAATCTGATTTTAAATTTCAATTAGTGATAAAAGGTGAAGAAAAAGAAGAATCGGACACAAAGTAACAAAACTATTTTGATAATGTTTTGCTGGTTCACAATAGTAAAAATAGAATACACTAGTAGATGTAGTACCCGGCGTTGCCGGGGTAATTATCACAGGTAACATCACGAGTGCTTTTTAATTGTCGATAAATTCTAGATTCGCGAAACAAGGAGGGATGTAATCTGACAATTTCCAAAGCACGAGTGGTATTTAATAGGACTATTCCACGAGTGAAATTACGACCAAAAGAGTTCCAAATATTGAAAATATTTAAAAGCGTATGTTATGATCAGAGGTTAAGTTACAGTTCATATGATTTTTATTGGACATCGACATAGCGATCGATGTAAACCGCCTCCTAAGATAGATGAGTCACAGTTTATGATTGGCCTGTAAGTAGAAGCGGTAAGAAAAATCGGATAGAAAAAGCGATGAACTTTTTGAGATTAACGGCCCTGATTGGGGGATGTTATTGAAATTGAACACTATTGGCTTTAATTTCGCCAGTGAAATAGTCACAATTTATTAGACAGGAAGTGGAATTCCATTTATTTCCATCCTGCGGCGGAGCATACTTGTGTCTATTCTATTGTATCCCCTTTCCGTCCTGCCCCACCCCTCTCTGACTTACCCGTTCACCTCGCTTCCTCACTCACTTTTCATTAAAAATACTTATTTTCCAGGTTGTGTTTCCACCCCCAAAGTTCACTCATTTTCTAACTAAAAATAATAAACAAATCAAAAATACAAATCTAAAATGCATATTGGTTTCTTTATGTATTTATTTATTTATTTAACGTCAAAAACTGTGTGTGACGTACAATTGGGAGAAGTATATTCTGTGCAAGTTTTCTTACATTTTGGAATCTCTACCCTAACCCACTTATGTTCTTACAAGTTGAATTCTGAATACTGATGAGATGAGCATTTTTCCCAAGAATTGATAAGAAAATATTATTTAAGTGTAATAAAAACTACTAAAGTACATGTTGTCACGTATATCAACTTTAAATATAACGAAAGTGTCTTTATTGAATTCAAGTATGAGATTTAGGGTCGTTAATAATTAGTGGTGACGGTAAGGTGTTATTAATCACTTAGACACTTAATATCTCAGAAATCCGAGATCCCAGTGGATCCCAGCTTTACGTGTTTTTCCATTATCTAAAATAACCTCCTTTATTTTTTTAACAACGTTGAAACTCAGTGCTGGCACACATTCAATTCCACCAAATACCGATTTCCCATTACTCTTTTACTTCGATTACATTTCTTTTTATTTTCATCAATTCAAATAATCATTCCTTCACCACCCAAAGGTACACTTTCTACACTATAATAAAACACTTCCCGACAAAAAACATTCATCTTCACAGTTTCACTATAACACGTGAATCATTCGTAATATGTTTCACTTCTTTTCGTGCAACTCGCAAATACGTAATAACCATGGTTAATTTCCTACAACTAAACCAATAACTGTTTCAAGTAGAATACATGTGCACATTTATAGCTTTTTCTGACAATATCAAGCACAGCAAAATCTCCTTTTTCCAATCATATCTTATCTCTTGTACACTTAATACTTACACTTAATTCACGCCTAGACAATTATAATCAATATCTGTATAAACAACATTATATATATATATATATATATATATATATATATATATATATATGTAGTATTTGTGATGTATTTTAACAGATATATATTGTTTGTATTTTAATTTTTTTAATTTGTATTTTCATATTTTAGAATTATTTATAAAAAGAGTAAAAAACGGTCAGAATCATTCTAAAATATGACAATTTGTTATTAGGCAATTAAATGTAAAAACAAACAATATTTCCTACCCTACCCTATAGACAATCCTAACCTGTAAACACGTAATTCTGTACATTGATGAACTCAGTCGCAGACGTCCTCTGGCGGCGTGCAGCTAAAGTACTGCACAATGATGCACTCTTGAATCTAATGTAGAAGTTACAGATATATAGACATGTTAGGATATAATACATATATTTTCACATTTCAGTGATACTTTATTGTTATGCATTAACTTAAAAAAATCGCATTCTTTCACTAAACCTTTTGAATGTGACTATAAATAGAACTTCACCAACACAGTTGTATTACGGAAGTAGATATGTAGAAAAAGAAGAAAAATATACCAGGACACTGGAGAGAAATATTAAAAATTGACACCTAATGGAATTGACTAATTTAAATAAAGAAATATATTTATGTATTTAACTATTGGTCGTTAACTCATTTACACAAACTATTTTTTGGTAACTGTAAAACATATTCCAACATCCTTTAAACGATTTCACATTGTTATGATATTATTGGATGATGCAAAACGTAACTATGACTTTTCAAAAGACTCTCGTAATGAAACAAGCCCATCAGATAAAACGATTGGCACTCTCTCCAAAGCAAACAATCGATAGGCACAAAGGATCGAATAAAGCCAACGTCTTTTGGATGCCAGCCCCGAGTCGGTCGTTCGCAAAGACATAAAAATCCCGTCTCTCAAGTCGAAGGACGAACGTAAACATCCCAAGTCGTTTCCTGCTGTGAAACATCGATCGGTCAACTTTTATCGTCCAAGAGGACACAGAAAGCAGTTCAAAGGACCCCACACGCTTCGTTTTTAATTTCTTAGGCTATTTGTTCTTGTGTTGATGCCTGTGTGAGATGTTATTAGCATTGGAAATATTATACTTTTAAATTTATATCTTATTTAGTTTTACTAAGTTTGTAATTTAAATACAAATAATAGAAAATACCACAGTAATTGTAATTAATTTGAATACGTCAAACATAATAGCAAGAAATATATTATATTAAATCACTTGTCCAAAGTAATCGTAAATCACGTGGTTTGTTATTAAATTCTTAGAATTATTATTTATTTCTAGTGCTATGAAAACTTGTATTATCCATTTGCCAATTTCCCCAAATTCGACTTTGTCGCAGAAAGCAGTTCATCGCTGAAATAACGTAGCTGAAAACGTATTTCTTTAGCGTTTGTTCTTGCAAGTACCCATCTTTTTATTCATAGTTTGAAATCAAAATAGAAAATAATATCATAAAAACGCGCTGCGATTTGCGTCTTTCCTCTCTCATGGTAACCTTCGCCCTTTTCTCTAAGTCAAACCACCCGCCTTCATAAAAGTG
>BOPP01000252.1:510300-524568 GCA_017312745.1 Gryllus bimaculatus
TTTTTCGCCCTTAAAAATCCACGGCTTCGATCGGGTTTGAACCCACCAACTTGGGTACAACAGTCCAAAGTATTCATCATTCATCAATAATCATTCAATCATCATTAATAATTCATCAATCATTCATCAACCATCATTCATCATCACTCACTTTGGATATATGAAATAGAGTGGGAGGATCGAGATGTCCGACCCCCTTAATTTCCACCACTCGTCGGCGCATTCCGGTGCACTGTGAACAGGGGGTGATAAAGGTTGGCGGGAGTGGGGGAGGGGGGAGGGAAGCGCAATCCGCAGAGGGAAACAGCAGCGCAGAGACGCCGGCGACATTCAATTGGACGGACGCGTCGCCGCCTCCCCTCGCCTCGCCTCGCGTCGCCTCGCGTCGCGTCGCCGCGCCTCGCTCGGCTGCTCGTCGCCCTGGCAACGCCACCGCACACACACACACACAGGCTGACTCCAGACACGCCGCCTCCGTTGCCCGCTTCGCTTTCCTCGCTCTCCGCTGAAGATTCTCGGAGGAACCTCCTTTCGAGAACGACGAGGGGAAACAAGTAGATTAAAATTCGTTCTTTTATTGTTTAGTTCAGGAGAATTTCGACATCGCTCTTTTATACTCTCCTTCATTTATCTCCTTTTTCGTCCTATCTCTCTTCTTTCACCTTCCATGGCACTTTATTTTTTTTCTACCGTTATTTCTCTGTCTTCCCCTTCTTCCCTTTCTCTCTTCCTTCTGTCCTTCCTCCCTTGCTCTCTTTCCGTCTCCATTCTTTCCTTTCTCTCTTGTCCCTTTTTATCGTCTTTCCTTTCTCTTTCTCTCCCTTTCTTTCCTTTCTCTCTCCACTCTTTCCTTTCTCTCTCCACTCTTTCCTTTCTCTCTCCACTCTTTCCTTTCTCTCTCCACTCTTTCAAGTATCTTAAAAACGGTTTGAGGAATCGAGATCCTGTTTGCTCCTTGTTGTTGCAGATGATGCTCCTTGTTGTTGCAAATATAATATTTCGTTTTCTTGTTAGCACCGTACGTAATTTTAGAGATATTGAAACAACTATGTTAGCATCAACAACTACAAGTAGCATCTCGATATCTCAAACAGTTTTCAAGATATTTGTTGTACCAAAATTACATGATCCAACCTGTATAGCCATTCCATACATTTCTGTTGATGTTGCAACTGTTATTAACTTGTCCGCGCCAGTAACATGAAAAAATAGAAATAGTAAAAAAAATATTCAGCTGACCCTTCTCACCGCTTTCTCCATCTTTTGCCGGAGCACATTGCAAGGCACCGTCTTTGTTTGGGAATGACATCCTCTGAGAGATACTCTCTGTAGCTCTGGTTGGGTTGGTTGGTGGATTGATTAGTGTTTCCGTGCGCATCCACTGCTAAGATCATTAGTCCTCTACGTGAATGACATTTCTTCCTCGGGAGGTGGCGGTGATATTCTCCCGCTGGATGATGAGATCCGGCGCTGACCTATCGTCGGACAGCAGGGTTTTGCCTAAGGAGGTATCTCCAACCACTAGGGCACCACTCCAGCCGGTACAAGCTCCCGACCGGCCTTCCGGCATTTGTGGTAGTGAACAGCATGAAAGAGAACAAGTGTTTAAGTAAGGGGTAGGATAGAGCAAGGAATGGGAAGGAAAGATCGCGCACGGGCCATGGCCCGTTTGTTAGGGTACTGTTGCGGTATTCTCCTGGTGTTGATAGTATGAAACAACGGAAAGCTACCGATCGGAGCCACTAGAATTGTGCTCCAGACAGCGGCTGAACCCGTCCTAGCAGTGTAGCTAGTGTTGAAGATCCTGCCTCCGTCGGGACTCGAAGCTAGGACTTCCCGGTCAGAGGCACAGCAGTCACATCGGTGCACCGAGCTATCTCTCCCGGTCGTAGCACTGATGAAAGACGGGATTTTTCGGGAGCTTTCCGCTCCAAATTTGGGGTTTTATTGTCTTTAATGGAGAATTGGGGAATTTCCTTGGGTTATTAGGTGGTTTTCTTCGCGATTTTATTTTGTTATTCCATTGTAAAAGGAAGGTGTTTGCACAAATTAACGAAAGAATAAGAATATAGCTTTCTTATTTGTTATATATTGGTCAATATTACTAATATCATTCATGAACAGCACAAAAATCTTAAAAAATAAGGTGTTGAGATAAATGAGTTTGAAGGTTTCACCTTGTATGCATCTTTCTTGCATTCACACTTCTTGTTCACATTGTTGGTGTAATATTTATGTCTAAAATATGCTGCTGTTGCTACTGATATGAAAGAACAACCTGCAATTCTGGAGAATGAATTAACCAAAAAATGGTATTTGGGGTTATGTCACTATTAAAGCCCACGAGCGATATATAATTATATTTTAAAATATTTATTCCGTATCCCGTGCGTTGTGAACATTATCACTGTCACTGCTGCCTGCATATTAATAAAACACCTCGGGTTGCTAGAGAGCAGGGGGGGGCGAGCATGCTTTTGCCCGAACGACCTTGCCCCCAGCGGGCATGGGCAGTCCAGATCGCAACTGCAATGGTATAGCGAGGTAATTTAAGAGCGGACATTTCGAGCGTAGCTCGATTAGTCAAGGTTAAGAAACCGAAGCATAGTAACAGGAGTTTTTTTATTTCAAATTGGTTAAACTAATGTATAAGTCAATGATTGCATAAATATATACACCTAGAACTCATTTGTTAACTTATTGTTTTTTAAAATTGCTCATTGCAAGGAGTGTAGACAATTCGTAATGAGCATTTAATGTAAATAAAAACTTTGTATATTCTATTTATAAAACATGAGTTCATTTATACTTGAAACGATTCGAGAAATAAGGAGAGAACATTTCAAATAGTGAAGAAATACCACTATTGTAGGTGGATTTTTCTCCTTGTGGAAGAAAATAGTTGTTTGCAAAAATAAACTGGATTCAAAAGTTCTAAATATAATGGTTGCAGCAGATTTAAACACGTTTTGCTGAACAATTTGTTAATTTTTTATAAAATGTTTATCTTTGTCAAGTGTTACAAATATAAGGTATGACCAAAGAAAATTTCTATAAAAACTTAACAAATGTGAGGCACAATAAAATTGAACTTTTAGTTATTACAACTAAAGGTAATTGATTTCAATCGTAAATCTACAGGTAATATATAAATTTTTATCGGCTATGAAGTTGCAACTAAATTCTTTCTTCGACATTACCAAATATTGAAAATGATCTCTCAATTTTAATGTCATCAGTTTCTGAAAGCGTTAAAAGTGCATTTTAATATGACCTCTTATATTACACGGAGGGGTTAAAGCACGTAAGAGTGGAAGATGGCTGCTTAACTACTGTATCGATCATTTGACCGTCAGCAAAACACGTTGCTGCTACGATGCGTTCAAGAGGCAGACTAGATTATTAAGTAGATCGAATTCACCCCCAACATTATATAAAAAAATAAACTGTTCAGCAAAATGTGTTCAAATGTGTTGCAACCATTATATTTAGAATTTTTGGATCTAGTTTCTTTTTGCAAACAACTGTTTTCTTCCTTAGGGAGAAAAATCACAGTACAATAGTGGTCTTCGATCGCTATTTGAAATATTCTCTCCTTATTTCTCGACTTGTTTAAAATATAAATGAACTTTGAAATGATAAATAGAATGTATATTCTATTTATAAGAAATGTTTATTACGAACTTTCTACTTTCTTCGTAATAATGTTTGTCTGGAGAATCATTGCGGAGGGCTACCGTGATCGGTAGTTTTCCGTGTTTTTCTCGATCAACCCCAGGTGAATGCCGGAGCAGCTCCCTAACAAACGGGCCACTGACCGCACGAAATCTTTCCTTTCTCTCTTTGTCTCTTCCTCACTCCAAAAAATCCTCAAAGAGTTTATTCTCACTACATAAAGTGTTAGAGGAAGTAATTCGCCACACAATGGAAAATGATGTATCCACTATATGATTTTTCTGACGCAAAATCGTTACTTTCCACTGCAGCAATACGAAACTCTCTATAGCACGTAAGTTCATTGCAGGCGGGAAAGTGAAAAAGAGATAAAAAAGGAAGAATGAATAAAAACCAAAGAGCGAGATACTGGAAAGATGGAAAGCCTGGTAGAGCGCGAATGCTCACGTCCGAGAGACCGAGAGAGGGATAGGACGGGAGTGGAAGGGTTTGAGTGAAAGTTCGACACGATATTGTCGCATGCAATGCACGCACGAAAGTGACGATCGTGTTCACAGTGAATAGGAAGAGTCGAGCGCGGGATGAAAAGTAGAGGGAAGTTCAAGGAAGTTGTAGCGCGTTGATCGGTCAGATGACGGAGGTATCCCCAGGCAAATAAATGCAGGCGTCCCCCAAGGATCACCATTCTGCCCCCACACTCTTCAATATCTATGTATAGCATAAATTACAAAAAAACTAAAAATAAAACAACAACAAAATACAACAAAAAAAACGTGGACTGCGCATGCGCGAAAAGTGGCGGAGGGGCAGATTCCCCATCTCAGAGACCCAACTTCCCCGTCTTGAGGAGCCACTGTCGCCTCGGCCTGGGTGGGCGGGGAGAAGACATTCTGGCCTTGAAGAACGTCTCGAACCCTAGAGAGTTGAAGCGGGAGAACTAAGTTGTACGCGGTCGTTGAGTTAAGTTGAGTTCCCCTTTGAGAGCAGATGAGGATGGCTTAGCCATGCCTCTCGAGTTAAGCGATGCCACAATGGCCTTTTTTCTAAGAGGTTGAGCTATAACAGATTTATCAACAACTAAATTCAATAAAAATATTTCAATTGGCGGACGACACGGCGCTATTTTCCTCAGGACCTAATCTTTACAAAATACGTAACACAATGCAACTAAATTATAATCTAATCGATAGCTAGACAACGAAACTAAAAATTCAATTTTACCCACCAAAAACCTCTTGCAAAATATTCATCATCATATCTTACTTTCCTCCCTCTCCCTTGACATCAACAACGAACGCACCCACAGAACAGCACAATTAAATATATTGGACTCAACATAGACCCGAAACGTAACTGGAAAAATCGTATACATAATAAAATCAAAAATTAATATACAAACTAAATAAAAATTAATCAAGCAAAAATAAAATTACTACAACTAAAAACCATTCACAAGAGAAATTCCTCACTACGTCTTAGTACAGCCATAATATACAAAACAACTTACGACCCCTCCCTTTTATACGTGCGCCCCATATGGATTATCGACACAAAAGACAATATCCACAAAGTACAAATTTTCCAAAATCAGTACCTAAACACTAACGATCCATTGTTTGTAAACAAGGGGCCAACTCCACAAAGAACTATCCATCGAACTCATAGCCAACCATATTAATTACCTCGTCTCCAAATTCTATTTTCCCTTACCACAAATCCCAACACTAATTGCGCTGAACCTCGTCTGAAATCCTACACAACCAACCCGAATTTAAAATAAATACCCATTTCACCGAAAATATCTGAAAATGACAATTAACACAGGTGTCAAATTAGCATCCTCACCCATGAATTAGATTAAGCATAGAATGTAAGTTAGTAGTAAGCACCCTAAACGTGTGTAGTATAACGTTTTTCTTATATATCTAATGATAATCAACAAGAAAATAAATGAATTAAAAAATAAGATGGAGGCGTGGGGAAGGGATCATTATAGATCGTGACACTGTCTTTGTGATCCTGAATAGGATCTCTACGGGATGTTACAGACCGTGTGGGGGTAAGAGCGTGGATGCGGGAATACCATTCTGGTTTGATTGGTTAGTGATTTCGAGAGTGTCAATAGCCAAGGCCCTTGTCCATTAAATGTAGTGCATGTTTTATCGAGGGATGTCGCTTGGGTCTTCCCTCGATGGATAGCCATTTCTGGTGCAGACATACACGTCGATTAGTTTTTTTGCCCGCAGTCAGGAATTTTCTCTAGCAGGTCACCGTCCCAGTCAGGGCAAGCTCTAAACTAAACGCGCTGGTCTGCCGTCATGTGGGATAGTGTAGTGCGTGTGTAAGTAAGGGGCGAGGATAGGACAAAGAAGAGGAAGGAAAGATTGCGCGCGGTCCGTGGCCCGTTTGTTAGGGTAGTATTCTGGCATTCGCCTGGTGTTGATCGGAGAAACCACAAAATCTACCGATTAAGCAGCCGATCGCTGGAATTCTCCAAACAGCGGTTTGAATACACCTTAACTATGTAGTTAGTGTCGAAAATCCTGTCACCGTCGGTACTCTACTAGGACCTCCTGCCCACAGTCTCTGCACAGACAACGGCAGTTCTGGCTCTGTACATGACAAGTCATCGACCGCCCATGCTTGAATTGTAGGGGACTCTCCGATAAGCGGAATAGAGAATACGTGGCAGTGTGTGTGTGTGTGTATGTGTGTGTATGTGTGTGTGCGCGCGTGTGTGCGTGTATGTGTAAAGACTGATTGAAAGCGAAGTGGCATTCAGTTAGGGAATTGTTTGACGCGGTCTTTATTGCATTGATTGTTTCCAGCAGAGCTACTGGTTTTACTCCCGTTAGTGTAGTGTATGTTTGTTGATGTTCATCCCTCACTGTATGGTGAGTTTCGTCATCGACCGACATGTCGGCGAGCAGTAAAATCGCTCCTCCAAATATCTTCCCCACTGGGGGGCACCGTCTCAGCCGAACATGCTCTAAAATCTAAACTGGTCTCCCGACATGTTTGGATGCGATTATGACGGAAGAGAAAGGAAGGATCGCGTGCTGACCGTGACCCGGTAGTTAGGATAATGCTCCGGCATTCACTTGGTATTGATTGGAGAAACTACTGAAATATACCGATCAGAACAGCCTGCCGCTAGAGGTTCTCCTCCAGACAGCGACTGATTTCGATCTGGCTATGTAGTTAATGCTACCGACGGTGCTCGAACCCAAAGATCTCCAAGCCAGAGTCACTGCAAGCACAGGAGTAATGCTCGCTTTCAGACGAGACTTCGACGAGGAATGCTTGAAATGTAGGGGTCTCTCCGATAAGCGGAGTGGAGAGTGACGGAGTGTAAGTGTCGGTGTGTGTGTGTGTGTGTAAAGACGGATTGAAAGCGAAGTGGCATTCGGGGCGGTGGAGGGGATTGTCGGTCGCGAGCGCGGCTGGAGGAGAGAAGAAGAAGAAGAGGAGGAGGAGGAGGAAAGGGAAGAAGAGGATGTGGTGGATGCTGCGGCGCAGCCTGCGATAAGGCGCTTTGTGCCCCAGGGAATTAATTGGCCTCTCGTGCTTTCTCCGTCCCCCGGCCCGTTCCCTCGCCCACTGCCGCCAAACAGCCTTATTATTACCCGCCTCGGTTTACGGCCCGCTGGAGGCGCTTCTCGCGGCGCTTCAACGAACTAACAATGTCGCCTACGCGATACAGTGATGGACGGAATGTTAATACGCTCCACGTATTTTTACGGCAGAGCGACCAGAAGGTTCTAATACTGTGGATGAATTCATGATGCGAAGACTAGGGAGTATTCTGTTATGATGGATGAATATTCATTATGGTATTTCGTGGAGCACAAAGATGCATTGGCATTTTAATATAGTGGTCAAATATTTATGATTCAAAAACAACGTTTAAAGAGTTTTTTAAAATGATCATGCGGTGGAAAATTAAAATTTTTAGAATATTAGAACAATGTTCATTGAACTTTTTTTAATGTGAAGATAAGCACCAATTTTTATAGACTATGATATCTCGCTGGCGTAAACCTGCTTGTTAACTAAATAATTGTTTAACACAAGGAATTACTTGCAAATTGTTCCAAACTTTTTATTATATTTCTTTTGTAGGGAGTGAAATTTATTGTTTAACAAAATTGTTTTCGATCCGACCGTTATTCAGATGTTATAAACAGAACCTGCCATAAGAGGAAGGGTTCCTTGGTGTAGAAAGTCTTGAAAATGCAAGGTATTTGAAGTTCGCGAAGTTGAAACTGGAAATCTACTTATCTTAAATAGAATTAGAAAAATAAGAGAAACGTTTGCGTGAATATCTTGCGAATTTTCTAAGAATCAATATAGAAAAGACGGAATTACAGCAGTATGTTTAGCTATTGGTAGTGCTACAAATGGCACACATTTTCTCGTACTAGTTAGCTTCCTGATCTCTGCTAGCTTTTTGGATTGGCTCCACCTTCTTCCGACCTGTTACCTATCGACTTCTAAGACATTTTATTCATTATTTCGGACACCTAGAAGTCCATACAATTGAAATAAGAATATTACAAAAGTGTGAAACCTGGTCTTATATGTGAATTTTCGTTATAAAATTTGGAGCAAATTTTGAGCATTTGTTGTTTTGAGAGATTATGAAAACGCGCAAATTGGAACTCAAACTTTTCAGTGAAAAGTTTGAGTTTTCTAGAAACACCATAAGAAATCATTGCAATAACTTGTACTTTCAAATGCAAAATGCATAAAAACGCCTGTAATCTTAGTATAAACAACACGAGATATATTTATAATCTGAGGTCAACGCCAGCTTCTAAACCGTTCACCACATTTTGTTCAAAATTGATATTCCTCGGTGTGTCTAAACGATACTTTGGGCTCGATACTCGTGGCTTTGTGAGTTGGAAATGGATATTTTAGTTTTTGAGGGTTCTTAACACAAAACCACAATTTTTTTAAATTTTCTAAAAAATTGCACAAATTTTTTATTAAACTTTGTCCTTGGATAGGGTAAAAAACGCTTAATAAAATGGTGCACGTCTCATGTTGTTGAAATTACAGATTATTTTGAAAATTACAAAAGTGCAATGTTTTTTAGACATCTTCCTACAACTATAACATTGAAGACATATTTTTTGTAATAAACTCTGTTCCCTAAAAACGAATTTTTAAATACGTTCGTGTTCAATTTTGCGAAAACATGAGTAGTTTTCGTGTAATTTTGTGTCAACTGTAGGCAAGTTAGAAACATTCACATTTTTTCTCAAAACCCGCACTAATTTTTTTCTTTAAATTTTCTTATTATATAATTTTGATATCATACCTTATTAAGGGATAATAAAAAATATGGTGCTAGTCCCATTCTCGGGTATCTTTCCATTTTTTTGAAAGTTGCAAGCAATTTTACATAGCAAAACTACAAAACTGAAAATGGAGATTTCTGCCTCGAATAAAGTCTGTTGTAAAAGCTCATCTTAAAAAAAATTGTTCATGCCTTTTTTAAAACAAGAACCTGTAGTTTTTACGAAACTTGCGCTTGAAATGTAAGCAATTACTACAAAAAATAATTTCCTCAAAAACAGCTCAACTTTTTTATTTCCTTGTTTTCGGCGCGTAGAAGAGATGCTTAAAAGAATGACGCGGGTCTTATTTTCGTTGAACTATCTGAATTTTAAAATAATTTCAAATGTAGAAATAATGCGAGAAAGTTTATGCTGTTGTTGCAGCACTACTTTTCCTTATTTTTCAACCACTATTTTTTTGTTCCGAATACAATGTTTTAGAATAAATGAAAATACGTTTGGTTTCAAATGTACGAATATTCCTTAAATTAATCATCGCAATGACTTCTGTGAAATTGAATAAAAACGTAGTAATTACTTTCTGTGTTCTTGAAGCAATGCCGGAGAAGCATTGTATGTAGTAAAATACTCTTGAGGCGTGTACCGGTAAGTGGCGCGATTTTTCATATTGTAGGCAAAAGTTATGTAGCAAAGCTTGTGGACTTGCAATCTTTGTTATTTACAAAAAGTAGAGACGTCATCTCGAATAAGATATCCATCTTCTGATTCAATATGCATATTTTTACGGTAATGGCCTTTGTTAGTTATTATTATAAAGTCACACAGTTATTAGTATAACCTCACACAGACTTGCCGTCGCCAGGTGACGAATTAGATTCGATTACAACTCGCAGAACAAAATAATGAATAAATTAATAGAAAGTACTTATCTGCGGTAATTTAACGATATTAAACTATAGTGTTTGTACCACAAAACCGGCGAATATCACACATTTGGGGCACACTTTCTTTTATTTAAAGGAAAAACTAAGTTTAGTAGAATGCTCAAAATGCCTTCAAAACAAAAATTTTTATTATTATTATTACTATTATTATTATTACTATTATTATTATTACTATTATTATTATTACTATTTTTATTATTAATATTATTATTATTACTAAAAAGGAAGAGTGAAAAGAAATAATGCAACCGAACAAGCAATCCATCTTTCCAGTGGGGAAATGAAGAGGCGGAAACAGAAACCTGTTGAAAAAACAAAAGGAAATGCTCGGAGATAGACCGCCAGCAACCAATCTCCCATCGGCTTCCCTCTCCGTTGCCTTCCTGCCCGACGGGGACAAAAGACGTCCGGTGCAGGTCCTGGGGTGGTGGTAGGGGGGGGGCGCGTCTATGGAGTCAAAGGCTCCGGCCGGCGGGAAATCCGGCCCGGAAACCATCGCCTCCTCCCGCCTCCGTCTCCGTTTGCCCCTCCCCCTCCCCCCGCCGTCCCTCTCCGGCGGCAGGGCCGGCTCCTGAGCGAAAGCTGCGAGAGAGAGATTATCGCGGAAGCAGACAGATGAATGGCGATGCGCGATTGTTTGGGAATGTTCCTTATATTGGCAAAACCGCAGAACACGGACATTATAGAAGTGCTCCTTCAATGTTAATCGATGGAAACAATGTTGCTCATAGCATAGGATGGGGCCAGTGAAAGATCTACATGAACTGCCCGCTGTCATAAGATTTTTACCTATGAAAATGAATTGATTTAAATTCATTGCTTTTACTCATTACTCAACTTACTACAAGTATCATATTCGTAACTTTTAAGCCATATTGTGAACAAAAATTGAAGGAAAAATAGGCTTATAAGTAGAGGCGTATTTCGATGACCTAAAACGTGATTGATCAAAAATGACCAATAAAATGCTCTTAAAAATGTTTTAAATACGCCCTAAAAGCAAAAAAAAAAAGTGTATACAACTTGCTATTGATATGATCAATGATATGATATTGATGTAATCAAGACATGTTCCTTCCGTTCACGTGACCCCAGCTTGCACAACTTTAGGTTGCACTGTTTTTTATCAGAAAATCTCTTTGGCTATCGCAAAATCGACCGAATCGACACTCGGACTGATGGGCACCATAGGATCTAGAAACCTTACATTACATACAACTTTAGATTGCATACATTGTTGCAGAAATGCTATGAGCAAGCTGACCCGGTTAGAAGATTGATGGGATTTGTTTTCTTTGGAATTTAGAAGCCCTCATTTTCAGCCCTCTATTTACACTACACACTAAGCTACACACGGCCAGGTCGTCCTCACGCTGCGATTTGTGGTGTATGGCTAGTAGTGGTCCGATTTCTGTAGGAACTGTTCTCAAAACTTGAGGAAGGCGGTGAGTAATGTAGTTGATCAACTGACCAATGCAATTTATAAAGAGCGCGGTGGCAGAAGAATCAGACGATTTGGTCCACGTTGCTAGGTTTACAAACGTCTCCCGCATAGCAATCTAAATCCAACATCTCGTTAAAAAAATATATCGGCTGTTATTGCAGTAGTGACGAATAACATATTGTACACCACGGGATTGGTTGGTTATTTTGTGATTTCTGGCACGTCAATAGTTATAGTCATTAGCCATATTCGTGAAGTGCTTGTTATAATCTGGGTTAGGTAGGGGGATGTGCGCCATTTCTCTGCTGGGACCTGAGACCGTGCGTCGACCTACACTTCGCGGTTCACTAAGCTCCTTCCACATACGTACGTCAGCTGGGTATCGCACCAGACAGGACATGCTCTAAGCACCCGACTTGTCTTCTGGCTCGGGCGGCAGTGTACGTCGTATGAATTCGCGAGGAAAGATTTGGAAGGAATGATCGCGCGCGGTCATGGAATAATTTGAATTGAATTGATGCCTTACGTATTTTACGTGGAGGGACTCGGGCCATCGTGCTCGCTCTTCCGTCTGACCACGCAACTTTCGCTACACTCCTTTCACCCACTAGCTAGAAAGGAGGTATGTCTTGGGCGACGAAACAAGTGATTTGAATTAAGCTCAGAGGCGTCATTTTGGCTTGAAGATCTTTTACATGCAAGTAAACTACTTACATGGGACAGCAGGCTTCACTTCCCCTCCTGCAGAAGGCAGATGAAGGACTTTTCGCCCTTAAAAATCCCCGGCGTCGATCGGGTTTGAACCCACCAACTTAGGTATAACAGTTCCGTAGATAGTTAGCGTATTGGGCTAACACATATGACACTAGATGGGCGAAAGAATATGTGATATGCATTGTTTTAAAGTCACTTTGTATAAGATATTCATTTGCAGAATAATACTCCATGTATTGAAGACGTTCGGCTGTATCAGAAAGTACATAGGTCGTATTTTGTTCGTAACAGAGGTATTCAATGGTCATTGTAAACAAATATTTGTACAACGGAAAATATTTCCTGTTACAATCTTATTTTTATATTATAACTTAATAAATGTCCAGATTAATTCTCATAACTATAATTCATGATGTGATTTCCATAAAGTAAATACCAGAAAAAACTCAAATCTGGAAATTCTTAATTATTAATTGTTCATTTATATTGACAAAAAGGGACACGTTTTCACGAAGGACGATAATTATAAAACAAGCTACCTACATAAGCTAGTGTACTGTGTATTAGCACATTCAAAAACCAACTGCTTAAATGGTTAGCAAATTGACCTTTACATTAAATTAGCGAACGATTACTAAACAGTTTCTGTACGTTAATAAATTACAATAATGTTTTCTGAAGACAATATAAAAAATCTCTTATAAATTTATAATGCTGTTATTCAAAAATATAGCACACACATCTCGTTTACATTATTGTTTTATTACGTCCGTACAAATTTGAGAACTCCCTTCTAACGTCGCTCGTTTTCAAAACTTGTACTCGTGCAATAAAGCTTAACATTATAAACGAATTGCCTAAACAACTATTGTTAAATTGGGCATATAAATTGAATTGAACAGAATGACAAAACGAAAAATCTTCAATAAACAGTACATTTTCGTTAGTCTCCGTCATATTGGGTGAAAATACGTTGCAAACGCATCGCTGTTTGGATATCAACTTACTTCCTAAAGTAGTAGCATTTTCATTCTGGAACAAGGTTACGATGGTCATGCCGCAAATGTGCCATCAAAGGACATTAAAATCTTTCATTTTGATGGGAGAATAGAAGTGAACTGTTATTGAACAGTTCCGCTCTAAAACTCGATTACTACGCACTCACGCATCATGAGTTATTTTGTACCACAAATATGGTTTTCTCCCATTTTCCAATATTCCGCCTGATGGAAGATGCCAGCCAATGCACTCGATGTCAATCAAAAGCCTGTTACATACCCCGAGTATGACACTACTCGAATTACATGGATTGAAAGGATGTGAAGTATAGGGAATTGAAAATAAAAATCCGCGAAATAGACATGCAAGACAAATGTAATACTCTTGACTTTCATTACAGCTAATGGAACAAGATTGTTTATTTTATTAGTAAGATTGTAGCCGTCAATTACTGTACAATGACATTCTGTCACTGTACCTCTTTATCACCTACAAATTTTTTTTTCAGTTTCCTGGTCGCTTCTGACGATGGCACAACAAACTATTTATCCTGATGTAATCTCCTACTTTTTTACTACGGATTTTACTAAAAATTGGAATAAAATTGGAACAAAGAG
The DNA here is from genome assembly GCA_017312745.1 of Gryllus bimaculatus. Lineage (NCBI taxonomy): Eukaryota > Metazoa > Arthropoda > Insecta > Orthoptera > Gryllidae > Gryllus > Gryllus bimaculatus. Next base: position 524,000 of record BOPP01000252.1, read on the forward strand.
TAATCAGACACTACAATGAACATAAAGATAATTTGAGAGAGATACCTTACTTGCTCGAGAGGTAATATTTTCCTCTCTTAGATAAAGTGTCTAGTCTTGCATAATAAAATTATTAAAATGATGGTTGGGGTTCCGTTAAAATTTCTAATGCAATGTATACAAAAACTGCACGTCGCAGGGACACATTATTGTGTACTTTATCGTTATAGAAACGATAGTGAGATAATTTTTATTTTCTCGTATAGTGTATAAATAGTGCTGGAATGTATAGACAAAACGCGACTTTACATGGAAAGTTTTTTATTATACTAGTGAATATAATTACTGTTTGTAAAGAAAAACGAATGGTTTAGAAAATCTCATTCTGTCCCTCTCTCTCAGTCTCATTCTGTCCCTCTCTCTCAGTCTCATTCTGTGCCTCTCTCTCAGTCTCATTCTGTGCCTCTCTCTCAGTCTCATTCTGTCCCCCTCTCTCAGTCTCATTCTGTCCCTCTCTCTGTCTCATTCTGTCCCTCTCTCTGTCTCATTCTGCCCCTCTCTCTGTCTCATTCTGCCCCTCTCTCTGTCTC
>BOPP01000252.1:524587-537435 GCA_017312745.1 Gryllus bimaculatus
TTCTGTCCCTCTCTCTCAGTCTCATTCTGTCCCTCTCTCTCAGTCTCATTCTGTCCCTCCCTCTCAGTCTCATTCTGTCCCTCCCTCTCAGTCCCATTCTGTCCCTCTCTCTCAGTCCCATTCTGTCCCTCTCTCTGTCTCATTCTGCCCCTCTCTCTGTCCCTGCCCCTCTCTCTGTCTCTGTTTCTATCTCAGTCTGTCTTTCTCTGTTTATCTCTTTCTTTCTCTCTGTCCGTCTCTCTTCCTCCTTTTTCTTTTCTTCTTTTTTCTTCCTCTTTTTTTTTCTTTTTTCTTCTTTCTCTGAACAAGCATGCGGTTATTGTTGGGCTGTCTATTTCCTTCCTCTCTATAATATCCACTTTCTGTCTCTCTCTGCCCCTTCTTTCCAGCCTCTTCACCCGCGGACACTACGAATTTTGTTCGCAGCGGCCCCTGCACTCCTCTCCCGGGGGGAGACATTCACAAGCTGCGCAGCGCGTGCGGTGGCAGCCCCTGCCCTTTCGGCGGTCGCGCGTTGTCCGCGCTAGAGAGCAGCCGTGTCGCCCTCCCCCTCCTTTCCACCCCTCACCCTCCCGCGGCTGCGTTCCCGCCCTCTCCGCTCCGGGCACAAACACGAAACGGCAGGCGCAGCGATGTTGCAGTTTTAATGATGGTGAAAATAATTGACCTGGATGGAGCGGCGACATAGTACAAAACACGTCAGGATCGGGGTCGAACTGCTAAGTGTGAACATACGCTAATAGTGTTTTACAGTGCTGACTATTTATAAATACGCATTTTACTTTCTCGCTACCACTTACGTAGTAGAGAGGAAGTTATGTAATGCTGCGCAACAAACAGCAAATTTTTGGCAGAAAAACTCGGTATAACTGAGCCCTGGTAACGAAAAAATTGATAAAGATTTGTGGATCGTTGAGACCGGAAAATCTAACGATGGTAAAAGTCTGCCTTTCCGTCCGACCATCCGTGTGTGAACAATGCTAGCGGCTAAACGGCTCAATTGATATTCTCCAAAATAGAAATTCTCTTATGCATCTGGTTGTTGTTCTAGCCCTTTCAATATGTAACTGATATATTCATTTTGGAGGGTACTTTACATGAAGCCCTCGAGTCATTTTACAAATTTTCAAAAAAAAGGATGCATCGTTTTTTATTAAATTTTGTTGTTGGATAGTGTTAAAGGCGTTTAAGAGAATGGTGCAGGTCTCATTTTCGTTGAAAACCGAAAACATTGAAACTTTCAGCGTCTTCCTAGAACTACAATTATGAAGATTGAGATTTTTTCCTTAATGAAATGTGTTCCTTAAAGATATATTTTGAAATAAGGTCAGGAACAACTTTTCGAAAATTTGAGTATTTTTTCGCGGTATTTTGCTTGAAAGTACGGGCGTAAAAGTACGGGCATAATTTGTAAAGTACATTGTTATAAAAAGACTTTACCTATATCATGAATCTTTTTAATAGATAATCTTAAGCCATCGACTAGAGAGATACATTAGCGTGTATTATCTCGCATAATTTGTAACCTGAAGAATTTTCGAAAATTCAGTGTTCAACGAAAATGATACCTTCGCGATTTTTAAGCGTTCTTTTCTCTATCAGAGGGAAAAATAATAAGGAACGAATTTCAAGGTGTTTTTGAGAATTGTGGGGTGAGGCGGAGAGGAACGTATGTTCGAGTCCAATATGAAGCTTTTTTTTAATGTTGAATCAATCTTCTTCATATTCTGAATATTGGCATGCAAGTATTGGGACTTATTAATTCTCTAACAGACCCACATTCTCAAAGAATTCCTCAGCAGAATCTTTTCTCTCACCTACTTCCTAGCTGAACCGTTAATCCTGAGCGCTATTTTTCGCAGGGTATGAGCTTCAACACCGTGTGCGAGGGATGGCCGGCAAAATGGCCAGGGCTTTTGAAAGCAGCGACTGGCTTCATTTGTGTGTGTGTGTGTGTGTGTGTGTGTGTGTGTGTGTCTGGGTGGGGGGGGCGCTGGACGCCGCCCCTCCTCCACAGCCCCCTGCAAACAAAGGCACCTCTCATCTCCATGCGATATTGCGTGGAGCGCGGCCCTGCATTGAAAAGTCCTCGGCCGAGTGGACGGAAACTGCAGGAAACGCCAGGGAAGGATTGAAATCTGGGGAATAATGACGGTGGAGATGACCAGAAACGTGCGAATAATAATAATAAATAATAATAGTAATAATAAATAATAATAGTAATAATAGTAATAATAGTAATAATAGTAATAATAATAAAAAATAATTACGTTATTGTTATTATTAACTGTAATAATAAGAATAACAACAACTGATGAGGCGACTCAGGGCATCAATTGATATCACTGCAGTACCTTTCACCGCGAGGGTCTAGGTTCGAGTCCCGACGATGGCAGGATTTTGGACACGAGCTCGAATTCAGTCGCTGTTTGGGGAGAACCGGCAGCTATGATCGGTAATTTACCGTCGTTTCTTCTATCAACTCCAGGCGAATGCACGAGCAGTATCCTAACAAATGAGCCACGGACCGCGCGCGATCTTTCCTTCCTATTCCTTGTCCTAACCTCACATCTTACATGTAATACATTACCGCACATATCGGGAGATCGGTCGGGAGCTTAGAGCTTTTCCTGGCTGGGGCGTCCGGCGCCCCGGCGGTGGGAGATTTCCGGTTTGAGAAAACTCCGCTAGCCAATGTTTAGTTCGGCGACGAATCTCGCCATCTGGCGGGGAAAGATCATTCACCACATCCCGCGATAAAAACATGTACTACACATGGGGGACTAATGACATGCAATTATCGCGCCCGGAAATATTAAACAATCGACACTAGCTAGATAGCTTGGTGGAATTTAATCGCACAACAAAACAAGGTAATTAATAAATGTCAGAGGATAAGTGTTCATTTAATTAATTGCAATGTGTGAATATTTAGTGTTTATGTGAAAACAAGTGGTTAATAAGAGCAAATTATATCACATCTACTCCTCACAGACTTTCATTCACAGAAAAAAAACGAAATTTGATTGATTATTACGTTTAAACTTCATTTTATATTTAAAACAATTAATTAAATATGAAGATGATATGAGAATCTCAATTTTTAATGTTTTGCCTTATTCTTGCAGTTAAGGAATGCTACACAAAGTCCGCTTCGATTGTTCTATTCTTGAATACGCTTAGGAGGCAATAGCACCTTTCATGACCAATGGTATCTATACGTTCAGGTACAATCGATCCATTGCTACTACAATGTCCATCTTTCTGAACCAAAAATTATATTAAGATGACGCACTTTTGGTTCCTGGCTGTGGAATATTTTTTTCAGACACTTCATGTACTGCGTTGTAGAAATATCACACCCGCTGTTTATATGGGGCTGTTAGGGATTACTTCGCAATATGGCGAAAGTACACCCCAAAACTTCGAAATTGGAGATTTAGACGCGGGCTTAAAGTGAAACACATCTGTGGTGCTTTCGATATTCAGTTCAGACACTTGTGTATATTACTGCCAAAGAAATGGTCTCCTTCATTTAGGAACATAAAACTCGTTTTATTAATATACTTTTACCTCCCTCTTTCTCAATCTCTCTCCCCCTCCCTCTTTCTCAATCTCTCTCCCCCTGCCTCTTTCTCAATCTCTCTCTCCCTCTTTCTCAATCTCTCTCTCTTTGTCTCTCTCTATCTCAGTCTCTCTTTCTTTCTCTCTGTCCGTCTCTCTTCCTCTCTTTATTTTCTTTCTTTCCTCCTTTTACTCCCTCGAACAAGCAATGCGGTTCATTGTGCATCTATTTTCTCCCTTTCTCTCCTTCTCTATAATATCCAAGCTTTCTGTCTCTCTCTTTTCCAGCCTCTTCACCCAAGACACACGATTCTGTTTGTATACTTCATAGCTTATATTTTCTTTCAGTATATAATATCGTTCAACACGCGAACAACATGGATACTTGTCTAATTGACTCGTCTCCTTTCCCATTTCAACCTACGAAAGAGTAGGAACAGACTGACGTACTGGTAATGCACAAAGAAAAAAAAAGACGGGAAAAAATGTACAACCGTGAAAATGGGGATGCAAGTGGTGTCTATTGGGCAATGTATGATTTTTGTTTTCTGAAAGCATTTTTCAACACTCATTCTGTGAAGCATTGAAATAGTATTTTTGTTGTTTGATGAAATTCACAATGTAACAAGGTATTAAATATCGGGACTTCGGGATTACAAAACTGAGAAGGATTTTGAGCAAGAAAAATTTCAAGAACGCCTAAAATCAATTTATATTTTTTTGTAGATGCGTGAGAACTACTTGTATATTGCGTTCTTAAGTCGCATACTCTCGAAAATGGTGGTTTGTTGTCGCCAAAGACATTCTATGTTATCTTGTTAAATGTGAAAAGAGTACCTACCCTTCACATAACAAAAGATGGTTTTATTTCATCCACACCACCCGCGCATTAACTCTATTTTGACATTTGCGTAGGCATGCGCAACCTAAAACTAGAGTCGAGGCTAACTACAGTTTCGGAAGCACCTATCTGTTAAATATATTCCGGGCCTCTCTTCACCTCTCTCTCCCTCTCTTCACCTCTCTCTCCCTCTCTTAACCTCTCTCTCCCTCTCTTCACCTCTCTCTCCCTCTCTTCACCTCTCTCTCTCTCTCTCTCTCTCTCTCTCTCTCTCATTTTAGGGTGTTTCTATGGAAGGAGGTCAAGTTTAAATTTGTAGCCCTGCAAGGATAGATTTGAAAAGATTTTTTGGTCGGTATTTTTCCACTACACTACTGTATACAACTTACAAATCCCAATGTTTCAATAGTTTTTGAGTGTCATTTCACTTTTTTAAATGGATGAAAAATACTGTGTGTAATATGTTTTATAGAATTCCAAAAAGTAATAAAATGATATGAGAAATAACGCTGAAAACAACAAGTCAGTAATTTTTTGGGAACTGAAATTAACTCGAAAACTCTATACTTTCAAATTATTAAAGTCTAAATAGATTCGTAGGTAACACCTTGTCAAAAGTATAATAAAAAATATAACCTGCAGTCAAAATGTGCAATAATTTTGTGTATATATTAGTATTACAAACAAAAACTTAAATAAACACGTCTTATAAGTTTATTTTTGGGAAAAAAGTGAACGGGTGACTACAGAAAAACAAGCGTTGACATTTACAACTAAGTAAAACGCCATTTTGTTTAAAAATTTAATACACCTACACAATAAGTAATTGAATAATTACTCCACCATAGATAGGGTAATAATATACGGGTATACTAATATGTTTATCCGTTTGTGATCATCACTTAATTACAAAATATATTTATGCGTTATATGACATTTTATAAGATTTAACATAATTATGAAAATAAAACGAGGCTCCTTTCAAAATTATCAGAGGGACCACGGCCCCTGCATGCCAATAGACACTTGGTGTACTTAATGACGATATCGATCGTCTTGTCCAGTAATTACGAACCACAATAATTCAGCAACGCCTAAGCAGCCTTGAAAAACCTATCGTAAGTTGTTGGCGGCCCACAGTTCCGTCTTCACAGAATTGAAGGTATGGTGAGGTCGCAAATCTATTTTTCGCGTATTACGTAAGCGAGATTGCATCGGAGACCGTTATGAGCGCTCGTGCAGTTTTTAAAACCTGAAACTTTACTGTCTCTAACTTAAAATCTGTTTACTGTCTTTAACCTAAAACCTACGGCTAGTGCCCGGTAGTAATGCGACATCGATAACAAAACACATGTTAAAAATTGTTAAAAATTGTTGCACACATGTTAAAAATTAAAATATCGATGTTAATACGCATCCATGTTTTTAACATCGATGTTTTAAAGTAGGTTTAGTAACTTCTAACATTAGATTCGTGCGCAGCATTTAATTTAAAGGTGGCTGTGCATCTCAATTTATAATTAAAATTTAAATAAAAAAAATATAGAAAAACGCTTCTCCATGTGGGAAATACGAGAAAAGAGCAAAGAAATTCCAGGGCATCAGTATTGTCTCGGAAGAATGATAGTCTGCGCGATGAAGGTACAAACTGCGTTCCTGTGTTTCGAACACAAACAGACGGCGATACCATTAGTTATTATTTCATGGTTTAATTTTTAGAACATTATGATTACGAGAATTTTTATTCTCGAATTTTATTCTCGAAAGAAAAATAGAAAACTTAAACATCAAGCACAAAACATTGATGTTAAAAAAATTGATTTCAATACATCGATGTTTAAAATATCGAAGTTTTAAAAACATCGATATCAATGTCACATTCCCCTACTAGGATTTATTTAACCGTGCATTCGAAGTAAATCAGCTGTTCATGGTTTCATCCAATTGGGAGCTTATATGTGCTTACAGTCACGTCACTAACGTGAGCTTCAATCTCCCGATTGCATGAAACAGCAACAACTGATTTACGTCAAGTGCACGACTAAATAAATCATACTGTAGTGCACGGGTTAAGCCATGTCAAAATTAGAGTTTGTCAATCCACGTATCCCAGTCACCCAACCAACAAGAACAATGGACCAAAAAGATGTTTCGTTCATTTTGTAAGTGTTCACATGATTTCGGTATAAAGTATTTGTAACACTTAAGTATGGGTCATTTGCATTTTTATGGTATCATTTATGGTATCATTTGCATTTTTTTTCAAATAAGCTAACATTTGAAAAGTTCACAATAATATTTGTTATTAAATTTGTACTTAATCTTTGGTTAAATGAATTAAATATTTAACGTTTTTGATATGTAAGTAATGTTTTAACAAGTTGCGTGGAAAGAATGAAACTTATTGACTGAAGACTTATACAGTCTATTTGACCCTCCAACACTAAAGATAGATTAGTATTCTGATGTGATAATGGCCTTTCGCATCACTATTATTGTTATTGAAATGATGGTAGAATAACTTCTTTGATTCATTCAAAGATTAGTTCTTTAATTTTACGGTTCGCTGATGGTATAGTAATGTGTTCATATAACCAAAAGGGCATAGTTTTTCTTTTGTGAGAATAGAAACGGGTGAGGTTCGAACGTTTCTATCTTCTGCACATTAGTTAATACATGGATTTAAAAAAATACTAGTAGTTTTGGGTCTTGAAATTTCGTAAAATACATTGCAAAAGTTCAACTATTTATATGCATTTATTTTTTGCTACTTACAAAAGAAGACCACCGTTTTAAATACTTCAAAATAATAATTTTATTATTTTTTCTTTATAATTACTTTTATTTTTATGAATTATTTATTTAACTTTAAAAAGAGGTAACTGTTCAATTTACAACGTTTATAATACCCCATTGAAAGGAATAAATAAAATTTTATATTAAATACAATCAGGTACAATTCATTAAGAATTTCCTAACATGTTGTGAGTTGTATTTAATGATCAATAAATTAAGATTATGTTGCATTACAGATCTATTGGATCCTGAAGATATCGGCGCAGTTCATTTGGTAGTTGCTGCTTCGTTTGACAAGGTAAGACAGGATTTTTTTCTTTATATCTTATCTCTCTGAAGATATACGCGTTTTTGAAATGATTTTGAAATGTAAAACTTTTAGTGTAGTATCGAACGTTTGCACACAATGTTGTAGGAGAGAAATGAATCATGTTGATGAAAGTTCACAACACAGTAATACAGTAATAAATATACTAGTATTCAGAAAAAATGCACAAAAGCAGAGAGAGGGGGAACGGAAAGCAGTTTTTCATTTAACTTTAGAACTACGATATCGGCGCAAGATTGTAAAAAAATGGAAGCTTTACCAGCACTCTCTCGAGATGAACACAATTTAGGGTTTGGTGGAAACCATTTCAGACTGTAAAGTATAAGCCAAAATTTATAATCACAATGATTGTAGCATGATTCGTGAATGTGTGACATTTTAGAAGAAGAACTCAAAATCACGGAAGTATGAATAATAGTGGCAGTGTTACACTTACTTATTCTCAATTAGTATAATTGAGTGTTCAATGTAAAAAAAATGAAACTTACTGTTGAAAATATAATTATTTTTTTAGCATCAATTTGCTCTTTTAAAATGCAATGCTATTTGACGTCGCCCACTTTAATGTTAATGCCCGGAAGTTCTTTATAATTCCTCTAGTCTTAAATAGCGGCAACCCGTATGACTTGAGTGCGCATGGCTGTGCCCATCTTGCAAGGAGATATATGCATTTATGCGTTTTTGACGCAGCCTAGCGCCGAAACCCTGTCTCTTGGATTCCGAGTTCATTGTCTAAATCTGCATCCTGAACCGCCGTCCACATGTACTTTGCGTTTGTGCATGATTTCTGAAAAGTATTTTATAAAGACATTATGTAAAACTGTAAGTATAAATGATGTCTTTTATGTTTATCTTGAAGGAATTCATTTTATTAATATTATTTGTTAACTATTAATGGTTTAATATACTTTTGTCTGCTTTTGTACGTGCTGCATTATTGTGTAAATGCGTTTTTATGTTTTTAATGTGCTACAACTACTACCGTAAATTATAAAATATTCTCAGAACATTTACAGAAACGGTTCAACTACACACAAAAATTCGTCCTACAGAGTGAATTCAGCTAACAAGAGCTATTAAAAATGGTAAACTCAATGCCGAGCTGATGTTTTGGTTCCGTAAGTTTAGCATCGTAATATGGACCATACTCAGAAAATATGGTTAATATCGACTTTAACAAGTTTCCGATATGCGATTTAAAACGTTTTATTTTGTTAATATATTTAGCGGCTAAAACATTAACAAGTGTATGGGACCTGCACGTATAATCTGTGAACGTTTTATCCCGCTCCAAAATCTCTACCATATCTATTACTATACGTAGTTGAATTATGAATAAACGTACCAACGATCAGGACTGACAATATTTAAAAAAACAGAAGTTTCGTCCACATTTAATAGAAAACTGCATCGGAAAACCAACAATATATTCGAATTTATAGTATTACTAACAAAATAATTAAGCTCCCTGTCGCATTCGTCTCGCAACAAGCTCAAGAAAATGTACCCAAGCAGTGAAGTAACATTCACTGTCCTCGAGCAAAGCAAGCGACCATCGCAGCATTTCCTCAATGGATCAATCTGGAGGTGACTCAGGGCATAAACTGATCTCGCTGCAGTCCCTCTGACCGGGAGGTCCTATGTTCGAGTTCCCTGGTAGGATTTGCGACTCTACTTTGTCAGCAAAATCGAAATCAGTCGCTGTCTGGATGAGAATTCTAAGCTCTGCTGCTCTGATCGGTAGTTTTTTTCGTGGTTTCTACAATCAACACCAGGCAAATGCCGGAATAGTACCCAAACAAACGGGGCCCCTTACTCTCAACCCCTTACCTACTCACACTTACATTACACTTACATGGACTAGACTACCACACATGTCGGAAGACCGGAAACCTAGGAGATAGGGGCTGTGCTCACTGGTGGGAGATACCTGGTTGTGGAAAATCCCACGAGCCGACGGTAGGTCGGTGCCACTAGAAGAAAACCTGATTGAGAAGGTTTTCAGGATTTCCGACTCATAAAATGTTTACAGCGCATACTGACTTACCAGATCGTTTCGTACAAACGATCTTCCCTGAGGCAAAACACCTGCATACAAGGCGCCTTTGTATTTCCCGTTGTAATTGATTCTTTTTGCATACAAACAGTGCACAAAAAAACCTACTGTACGAGTATGTAACTGTCCCTGTCACTTTGACACGCAAGAGAGAAAAACTGTTACTGCGTCTCAACGTTCACGGTCCTTTGGAGATTGTAGACGGAGAGAGAAGGGAACGAATCCAAATCGTCAAATAGCTGCAATTTGACGAATCAAAGTGTAAATACCAGAATGGTTGTGTTTTAGTTTTGGGTTCTGGCCTCTGGAGAATAATTCTAGTGGCGTTCTGCTCTGGTGGGTATCTTCCTGAGTCTTCTCCGTCGGTACCAGGTGAATGCTGGAGCAGTTACCAAAAAACGGGCCACACACCGCGCACTATCTTTCCTTCCTTTTTCGTGACATATCATCACCCCTTACGAACACACAATTAAACTTCCTTGCGTTTAAATTTCCGTATTAGTAACCAGTTAAGAGTCTAGAGCTAGTCCCGACTGGGGGGGGGGACCCCGCTTGTGGAGATACCTGGTGACGGAGCTCCTTGCTTGCCGACGCGTAGCTCGGCGCCGGGTCTAACCAACCAAAGGGGAAATAACACCGCCACCTCTGATGAAAACATGCACTCCGCTAACGGGAGAAATGATACCAGACGTTGACGCATCCGAAAACAATGAAACAGAATCGATGATTCATTATTTCGTGGTTTTGGATTTTTACCCAGTTCCTGCGTAATTAAGGAAGCCATACGCACCTGACCGGAGGCTGCATAAACTTCATTCACATTACGTATCGCTTGACTAATAAATAATATAGATTAGTGTCCTGCAGCAGCAAAAAATGCAGCTTAACAAAACCACACAAATTACTTCACCAAAAAGTAGCAAGCTCACTGCTCAAAACTGAAATATAAAATACTCTCGTATAACACTGCAATAAATTAATTATTTTAACAAAAGGAGACGTCAAATAAGACTGTTAATAACATGATGTATTGCATTTTGTGCAGCACAAGAGTTTTTTTTTACGTACGAAGAATATCAAAAAAGGTGCTGTAGGATAATGCAGCATATGATTAGCAAACAAGTTATAACATGGTGCTGTGATATCCTGAGAGCCTTGCAGAAAAATATCTTCACTTGTGTCGCAATCAGTGATGCACCCTAGTTAGAAAATTCAGTTGCTACGCTCAGAAAGAAAATAGGCGGAATAATGCATTCGAATATTTGTATTTTTTCGGCAAAATCCAAATTATTTCATGGTGTTTAACTTTTTAGGAATTCCTGCGGTTCTAAAGCAAATACTCTCTCACACAGAGATTGCATAGTTTTCTTTTAACTCCTGCGCGCATTGTAAATTAGTAGTATACATTATGTGGCCAGGGAACGTTTTTTTAAAAAAAAACACTCTCGTCCGGGACTCGATATTAATATTGCTTTCAACTTAAGTTGCTAGGCGTAATCGACACTGTGAAGTGCAGCGCGTTTGAACGACCTCAGTCGAGGGCGATTGTTTTAGAAAGGTAAAAAAGTAAGACAGCACCCTCGCAAGGCCATCTGTGATATTCGTCGTGCCACAGCCGAACGTGCTGTACGGCGGGAGATTGCTATAAAACGTTTAATGGCAAAGCGGATACATACCTGGCTTCCGGGCACACATTCTGAGATAGATTGATATTTGGGGACCCAAAAATAACTCGCTTTTGTTTTCTATGATCGTAGGAATTTTTATTTTACGCATGCATGGATTTCGCCTTTTCTACAAGCATCTGGAAAATGTAACGTCACAGAGCAACGAATATTTTTTTAGACAGCCACTTGTACAACTTATTATTTTTAGGGCTTAGGTGATTGCTAAAATTCAATTTTTAGAACTAGTGCTGAAAGTAAGACGATGCTCAAATGTCCAAACAAAACAACAATGTGTTATTGCAACAATGAAAACAAAATACTTTCGTCTGACTGCATCACTTCCTACCGACCTTAACATTGTTTACAATTAACTGATATGTAATAATATGAAAGTCGGTAGGACTGTCTAGAAACTAGTGTATGACACGTGCTAAAAGTGATTTTATTTTGCTCGTATTATTCTGTCACTCACAACATCAACCTCGTGTCAAGAGCTTCCATACTCGGAAAATAAAATGCCATTTTTACCATCTGTATAATACATAATTATTTTCTAACGAATGGGGGGCTTTCTTTCGATTACGGTGTGGAGTAGGTATGCAACAAAGATGAGTAATAACATTCTTATAAAAAGGGTGCTTTGGAGAATAAAATGTTAATATTTTCTGAGAAAATGTATTCCAGGACGATCCTCATTGGTTTTGTCCTTTTTCATATAGATAAAGGCAAAACCACATCATTATAGATATTGATTCAGACAATCATTTCATATACTAAATATATAGAAAAAATATTCTGTGGTCGGAGAACAAGGCAAACGTTGTACCCAAATTCGGCTGTTCTAGAAATATTACAATTCACATGGGCGTGGCAAAGAGTTACATATTAGGCCGTATTCTGATATAGTCAAAAAGATTTGTGGTGAACTAGAAAAAACTTATTATATTTCATTATAATTTTGAAAAGCATCTAACACATGTGGAGCGTTTCAAAAATAAATTTGGAAAACATCTTCAACGAGCAAAGAAATTATTGGAAGTTTGTGAAATTTTGAGAATATTTTTATTTTATGGATATTTAAGATAGAAGTTGGTAGACACGGTGAGAGGTGCCAGAAGAGGTATAGTTTCTGGATGAGGGAGCGTGGGATGTGGGGCGTGGGACGTGTTGCGTAAGGTGTGGGGGCGTGGGACATGGGGCGATGGGTGTGAGGTATAGGGCGTGAGAGCGTGGGGTATGGGGCCTGAGTCGTGGGGCGTGGGGCCTTGGTTTGTGAGCGGTGGGTCTGGACAGTAGTATGGGCCGTGAACTGTTGGATCATGATGATGATGAAGATGATGATGATGATGATGATGATGATGATGATGATGATGATGAGAGTCGATAGTAGCCGGTAAGCGTGAACGATACTGAGAGATTGTGCGGTGTGTCTGGAAAACGAGCTCGACGATGGATGTTGAGTGTGGATTGAGAAGAGAGTGGAATTTTGAACGAGTGTTAAGGGATTAGTCAATGAGCAGCATGCGAGGGAATAGATCACATACTTATGAGGTACATTGCACGGCAATTGAGTACAGCTCGGTAGCATAATTTCAC
>BOPP01000252.1:543072-593299 GCA_017312745.1 Gryllus bimaculatus
AATAAATAAATAAATAAATAAATAAATAAATAAATAAATAAATAAATAAATAAATAAATAAATATCCACTAACCGGAATAAATAAATATTCACTTATTCCTGACAGACTGTTTCTGGCAGGTACGCCTAGATACACGAGCATTAGCATGTGGTTCAGAATTCCTTCGGAAAGCATGGGTGCTTTTAGTTGCGATTATGCCATGGTTGTGTTTTTAGTTCATTATGTATAACCTCTAAATTTCAATTCATTCCTAAACCCTTGCCTTTACCAAGAACTAATGTTTTATTTATTGGTACATCATGTATGACCTCTAATTTTTAACCTTTCCCAAACCCTAGCCCGTAACGAGAAATAGCGTTTCATTAGTTCTTGCAGCCATTTGCGAATTAACCTCTTAATCTGTGAAAAGGAACAAGTTCCACACTCGCTTCATGTCGTAAACGGACGTTGCTATTACGAGATCATCTCAATCTCATTAATCATATGTCCGCACAACATGCAGATGTATTGGTAATTACAATTTATGTATGACTCCAACATTTATTATTCATGAGCCTATAAAATAGCAGCAAATGCATATGCAGTGGAACATCTGTACGTAGACGAACATTAAATCACATGCACCGTCTCATTTTTGTTTTATATTATATTAAATGTTTCAAAAATATTCTTATGTGAACATAATAAAGTTGAAAAATAATTGTAATAAATATTCAATAGTTATCAAAATTGTAATTACTGACTTCTAATAATGTCGAATTTTTTGACCCAAAGATGGGAGTAAAGCCAGGTTCCAGAAAAGTTGTCTGACAAAATATTTTCTTCCCCATTCGTCACACATAGTTTTACAGTTTTTTATTAAATAAATATAATATAATATAATACAGGATTAATTAATTATCGAGGTGTGTGATTTTTTTGTTTTAATGTTTGCCTAAAAGCAAAGAAACTTACATAATTATAGTCTAAATCCTTTAATATTAAGCTCGTATTTCAACTTTAAGGAGTTTTCTTAATCGAAACATTTTTTCGATATATCAAAATTGAAATCCATTACGCAATAAAAACATTAAAATTCACATCCGTTTTTTATCCCTGATCAATTAATGTAGTCTTTTACAAAATGTAGATGAAATTCTCTAGAGTGGCTATGACATTGCAACGGTTTCTGGTTGGGACAACAGAAAAAATATTCAAAAAAATGAGCTCTATAGAAAGATTTTTCATACGTGTTGATTGAGATGTTTTGAGTCTACAATGTTTATGTACAAAACCATGTTCACCCTTGTTACGTCTTCATGCCTTGTAGAGCAGTTGAAGAAAAAATTCATCTGGTATCTGTGTAGTAGTAGTTCATATGGAGAGCAAGTGAAGATAGCACCTACTGAATGGGTTTAATGGTACCGTGTGCTTTAACAACATCTCCATAGTACTTCCTGCGTTTGTCTCCATCAACTAATTTGTATTGAACACTTAACTAGTTTTTCTGCTCTATTTGAAATAAAATCAACTAGTGTTTGAAAATTTGAAGCATCTACTATTAATAACCATAAGTAACCAGAAAAACTGAAGCATCCACTATTAATAATCATAAGTATCTTTTGCGCTTTTACATTTTAAACTACTACTTTTCAACGTATACTTTTGAACTTCTTGCATTTACATGGCAGTGTTTAGAATAATTTTGATTCGTTGTTTGGGCACTAAGCAATTAAAATTTGTGTTAGTGCGTTATGAAATATTTTTTGTTGGTTACGTTCTGTACATTTTGTGAAATGCAATTTTCTAGTGTCTAGAGCATGAAAAAATTGTTGTAAGTCATATTACGGATCTCATTAACTTTTTCTGTCGGTAATTTTCAATAATAATTCGCCAATGGAAAGTGCTTGTTTTGTTAACTCTTCCCTTACACACTTGATGATCTTGTTAGAGAGCTTCTGATTAAATAATACTGTAAAATTCACCTATTTACACTTTTGACTAGTAATACTTATTTGTGTTGTGCAACGTTACTCCTAGTAAATAGATAAAAAGATACTGAAGAAAAACGGTTGTACTAAAACCACATGGATAACAAGTTTTTCTGAACATTGCAATGACCATGAAATTACGAGACGAAGGATCATTCTCAGGTACAATATTACACAAATTTTATCAACTGCAATGGCTAATTGGCATTATCGTTGTTTTTACAGCATCGTTGATCTTGAGGTCTCAGACTTTGAGCTCCGGCAGCGAAGTATTTTTGACACTAACAACTTAGGTAGGTGGAATTCAACCCCTGAGTGGAGGAGAATTTTAGCGGATGGCTGTTGTAATCATTTTTCCGTGGTTTCTCCGATTAATACCAGAAAATGTCCGCGCAGTATCCCAAGAAACGAGTCACGAACCGCGCGCGATCTTTCCTTCCTCTTCCTTGTTCTATCCTCATCTCTTACTTACAAACATACTCACTCACATGCTCAACACTCCTACATAGGACAGGAGACCATTCGGGACCTTAGAGCGTGTCCCGGCTGGAGAGTTTGGAGAATATCTGGAAAGAGGAAAAACACGAAAGCCGACGTGTATGTAAACGTTGAATGTCGCGCTCTACTGAGGGAGGAGCACCACACGGGTTAGAACACCCACTGAACGTTCGAGACTAATGACATTAGTACTTCTCCCTCTGGAAAACACACAATATTTACACTTCATTTCTGAATATGTCTTTTCGGCTTCTTGGGGAGATGGAGCTTAAGTTCCACAATTCCTTTCCTTTGGGTAGGCACTGTTCCCACCTAACACGTGACGCGATCATATCCCGATCACATCAAACGGCGCGTTGATGCAATAGCTTTGTTTCTCTTATATCATTTTCACAAACGATTTCCGGGCGCGTCAACTACTAACGTCATTATTCACGTACCTGTAGTACATAGTTTCATTGCGGGAGGTGGGTATATCTTCCCTGCGGGATGGTGAGACCATCTCTAACCTATACGTTGGTTTACGGTTTCCCCAACTAGGTGTCTCCAACTAGCGTGGCATCGCGACGGCACCGACAAGCTCTAAGCTTTCGACAGACCTTCCGGCATGTGAGGTAGTGTAGTACATAAAAGGATAAAGTGTGTAAATGGTAAGGTTAGGAGAAGGAAGAGGAAAGGAAGATCGCGCGTGGTTGATTGTTAGTAATTTCGGGCGCGGCAACTACCGAGGTCATTAGTAACGTAAGTGTAGTGGATGTTTTTGCTCGCGGGGGGGGGGCGTGGTCTTTCCCCGCTGTATGGCAAGATCCGGGGCCAACGTACCATGGGCTAGGGGGTTTTCCTTAACGAGGTATCTCCCACCAGAGGGGCACCGCCTCAGCCGGGATAAGCTCTAAGCTCCCGACCGGTCTCCGGGCATGTGTGGTAGTGTAGTGCATATTAGTGTAAGTGTGAGTAAAGGGTGATGATACGACAAGGAAGAGGTAGGAAAGATTGCGTGTATTCCGTGGCCCTTTTTTAGGGTACTGCTCCGGCATTCGCCTGGTATTGATCGGAAAAAACACGGAAAACTACCGATCTGAGCAGTCTAGAATTCTTCTCCAGACAGCTACTGAATTCGACTTAGCTATCTGGCTGGTGTTGAAAATCCTGCCCCCGTGGGCAGTGTAACCCTAGGACCTCTCTGTCAGAGAGACTGCAATAATTACCCCGAGCTACCTAGGCCAGGGCCTGCTTCATAAACCAGAATCAGCTGGGTTCGGTAGGAAACGGTTTCAAATGTTTGGCGTTGTTACTCTTTGCCATTTCGCGCACACAGCGCTGTCCGGCGCAACAAAGCGATCGCTTATCTCGCCGAATGTGTGTCTCTCGCCGCGAGGAGGGGGGGGGGGTGATTTCGCGCCACCCCACCCGCGGCGCGGCCTCAACGGCACCTGGTCGCAGCGCGCGAGGGCAGGGGCGCCCAAACCGCAGACAGCACGCGAGGGCCCTCTCGCAGCCACCGGCTACAGACGGCTTGGGCTTGAACTGAAGTTAAGGTGGAATGTTCGTGCCAGACGTTAGTCAAACAGTGAACCAGTACTACTAGTAACAGTTACTTTTAAACAAAAACGAAGCATTACTTTTGGTAAATAAAAAGAGGAGTATTAAATACTTGCCATAGAAAAAAAATATGTATTAAAAATATTAGTCTCTCGCATTGTTTTTCATTTTCATAAGTAGGTAATTTCTAATAAAGATTATGTTGTCTTCTGCGAAACCTTTGCTTTCTTTCTGTATTGGATATTAGTACATATTGTTTACATTGAAAGTGAATTATAAAGAGAAACAATGATGATAGCTGCATTATTTGTGTAGCATAGATTCGTGGCCGAGAGCCAGTACTTTCGGTTGAATTTCGCAGCACTTTTTTTTATCAATTACTCCTTAGAATGCCTGGAGAGGTATTTTACATTTAATGTCATCTGATCTCTCAAAAAAATTACTACGTTTTGAATGAAAGGAAACGGTACTTTCCCCTCGTAACATCTACAATAACTTGAAAAAACGTTTGAGCACGAATGTTTTTCAGAAGGGTCTGTAATTATTAAAACGTATTTTAGTAAACATATTAGGCCAGTGAGGACCAAATATTTCTGATCTTCAACAACAGAGGTTTAACTTTCATTTAAAGTATTTTAGTGGTATTCTTCGCCGTGGACGATCTAATGAACATACTACCTTCAAAAAACAAAAAAAATATTTTTAATAATTTAAGCAAGTGAATATTTCGAGGTTCCGGTTACGGAATCTGCTTAGGTTACAAAACCAGTAAGTGTAGTTCATGTTTTATTCCGGAAGGCGTCAGTGATCTTCCCGCGCTGAAAGTGAGCTCTGGTCTAGACTTGAGGTGCGTTATTTCCCACTTGAGGCATTTCCCCATCGAGAAGCTGTAAGTTTCTGACTTATTTACTGAAGTGTGTGGGAGTGCAGTGTAGTGCATATACATGTAATAGTAAGTACGTGTGTGTGTAATAGGAGAAGAAAGAACAGGAATGAGGAAGGCAACTCGAGCGCAGTCCATGACCCATTTCTTAAGTTACTGCTCCGGCATTCGCGTGATATTGATCAGAGAAACCTTATCAGGTAAACCATAGACTTGCAGTTTAGCGACTTTACATAGGCAACTGATATTGTCACTGAAAAATTGCAGCCGGAGATTACTACTTTGAACGATTTCCGATTTCGTGGTATTGTGTACTCGATTGATTGACCACGCTTTACGTTACAAAGTATGTAGAGCAAGGACAAGGTTAAACATAGATGTCAGGTATTGTAACGCAAAGTGAAAGATAAACAGACGTTTGAAGTGTGCTGATATTAAATCTATCAATTCTTGAGATATATGACAGTTTTACTGTCGAATAGGACGATACTTAACCTCTATGAAAATGTAATGCACGTTTTGACCATAAAAGAACAGAAAACAGGAGGTTAAATGACAAGAAATGTAAATCGGAGGCTAAGAAAAACGTTTAAAGTCTCCTGAAAATCTATTACGATGCAGCTGGTGGTATTATAATGAACTATGATCGTAGTCTCAACGACATACAAATGTACGTTTGTGTGTGTTTTGATTTAGCATTGTCGTTTTATAGTTTAATGTGTTTTGGCAACACTTGGCATGCATAATCATAGAATAATCTACCTCGTCCGAAGAACGATTACATTACTTTGGTTTTTGGCTATGGTTTTTATGATGGTCTTAGAAGCAGTAGCAGCAGATTTACAAGTCAAGTCTGACATGAAATAAACAATTTAATGTCAGCTGAAATTAACTGCGATGCTATGCGACGACATGCAATGCCAAACGATGCAATGCGATGCTGTGCGATGCAATGTTGTGCATCACCGGATCCAGTATTTTTTATTAGTAATTTCTAATGCGTGTAGTTATTGAAAGAAAAACGCGCAGCCTACTGTCGTGTAAGGGGTGTCTACGGTTTATCTAGATACCGAGAAATTCCGCAAAAATACAAAAACCACGAAGCAGCTTCAGTTGTGGCTCAAAAATGCAAATTTTTGCAAATATTTTGAATTATTCCGCCTCTTACTGCGCGTACGAACTACATTCTCATATGTAATTCGCCCCTGTTTACGAAACAGCAGACAACATGCTACATAAGGCTCTAAGGAAGAAATTAAATATTTATGTTACGTTAAGGGACAGTAAACTTCGGGAATTCTTGGTACTCGTATGTAACTTTATACTATGTTGAATTTTATATTATATTACTTTTTCAAAGTATTTATAAAGACAAATCGAAAGAAAGATATACACTTTCCCCTTGTTTGGAGGCTGCATATGATTTCATGTGATATCCAAAAACTAGGGAAAACTCCAAAACAATGAAATGGTTTTTATTTTGCAAATATTTGAGTGTATTATTACGCCTATTCTCATCCGGGGACTACCGACTGAATTCTTGTACTGAAAATGACACTGCTTGCGACCCAACTGCCTTCAGGTGAAAGCAAGATTCCAAGGAAGATGCCGCACGCCATTGAATGTTTACGCCGAGTATTCACGTGTTGCGTCACGGAGCAAAAACTTTTTGATATTCTTGATACTACATAAATAACTGTTGTACGGTAGTAATATTCTAGTCGTACATTATTGCATTATTCGCAATAAATTGAATTCTCCAAATAGAAACGTGATTCGAGAGTATTTTGGTTGTTGTTCTTGAACAATGTGCGTGCCACGTTTTGTAAAACGTTTCTGCTGACTTGTTCTAAAACTCACTAGTTTCGTCTATTCAATTCACTATTATTTTAATTTTTCACCCAGTAGAATATTTCAGACACTCCAATATTCTCGTTATAGAGAAGCGGAACAATGCGAAGGTAGTATTGTTGAGAAATTCAGAAAATAAACTAGTTGCACTGTGTGTGAAACCGAAACTTTCCCTCGTTCTACACAGCATTACTAGTTTACTCATTTAAAGAAAGAAGTATACGACGTCATTTAAAGATGCAAGTTTCACGGATAAATTGAGTTGTGAAGGCAATCTTTGGCTTTAATATTGGAGGTGTTGGTCAAGTAGGAAACTTAATTTGAGCTTCGCAGTTTTCAAAAAATCCCAAGGCTTTACTGCAAGTCACAACTGTACAATGATTTTTAAAAATTTACTTTCTTCTTTTCCAGCAAAAAAATTGCTTACTTTTCCAGAAAATTATAAAAATGTAAGCAAGGCTTTATGGAAAAGTATCTCTCATAATTAAAAAATATTGGTGATACCTGTAACGACAGAACTTTCTCCTGACGTATTTACCATGTTTCAGCTTTCAAGTATTATAATTTTCTTCGACTCAACCTTTCATCCACGTATTCATTATCCCGACTGACTAACAGACATCAATTTTTTGGGGTAGAAAATCGCGTGTATATCATCGCCATTAGCATCAAACTGAACTATCTCTTCAACACTATTAAATGTTGTTGAATAATCCTTTTTATATCTAACTAAATAATGTTTTAATTCTGATGATTTTAATTCTAATTACTTACAAAGAGATAGCGTGCTTTACAAGTAGTACCAAATATGGCTTTACATATTTATAAAATGAAAAATTATTCATATTGGACAATAATATATCTAGTGGAAATATAAAACGAAGTAGAAAGAATGAGCTAATACCATAAAAAATGATCTATTTACACTTTCTTTGTTCTAAAATGACAGAAGTTGACAGGAAAATTGTAAACGTGTTGTAAAAATTTAATAAAGGCTTTACGTGCGCTTAAATCAAAACGGATAGTGTTGTAAAATGTTAAATAATTAAAACAACATTTGAATCATTTCAATAAAAATATTGTAGATATACTTCAACCCGTACACACCTGCAAGGTGCAAAACATGGAAAAAAAAATATGTAAAAAAAGCTGTTAGTTGTGGCGATAGCAAATTGGCAAACCCTGCGTTTCTTTGCAATGACGAAGAAGTGAAAGGACAGTTCGCTTTATCGTGAGTACAATCTCAAATATCCATTTTAATATATCGATTTAAGTGTCACCTTTTCCGCAGTGTAACGGTGAAAAAGGCGGTCTTTATTAATCTTAAACGGTGTCCGATAAATAACATAACAGGATGCAGAGGCTTTAAAAAAAAACAAAAACGAATGGACATTACAATGCGAAAAATTGTAATCGATTAGTATTTGCATAACTCATTCACTCGTACACCGTTATGTACAACTCGCAGAAACTCCAAACTCACCACCCCAATGTCACTTGGGTACCTTCGTTCAACTACTACAGAAAAACTGACATGATAAGATTTTATTGTTCTGGGTGCGCCAACTACTATGTGCATTAGTCCTGAACGTGAAGTTAACGTTATATCCCATGATGGAGGTGTTACTATCACACGGAAACATGACATACGGCTGCGTCGACTGACACTTTGGCTAGCAACATCTCCCTCTCCAGGTATCTCCTTCAGCGCCAGAAGGGCACCATTCCAGACGGGACAACCTCTGAGCTCCCGACACATGAAGTGGTCTAGTGCAATTAAGTGTAAGTGTATGAAGAATACAAGGAATAGGAACGAAAGATCGCGCGCGGTTCGTAGCCCGTTTGTTAGGGCACTGCTCCGTCATGGTATCGAAAACAACAAATCAGATCAGCCGGCAGCTGTGAATTCTATTCCAGATAGATACGAATTCGATCTATATATCAACAGCTGTGATAAAAGAAACTGCATCACTTTTCTCACAGATGTAATCTGCAATATAATTCTCAAAATACACCATTTGATTCGCAAAAATGGAGCGATTTATGAAGGTAATGAAATCAGAGACATCATACACTATGTAATCAAAAGTATCCAGGCACATGGCTGAAAATTAATTGCCATCGGTAATGCTGAAATTGAATAGGGTGTTGGACCGCCCTTAGCCTTGATGTCAGCTTGTACTCTCGCAGGTATACTTTCAATCAGTTGCTGGAAGGTTTCTTGGAAAATGGCAGCTTGTTCTTCACTGAGGAGACTGTACTGAGGAGAGGTATCAGTGAGGCCTGGCACGAAGTCGGCGTTCCAAAACATCCCAAAGGTGTTCGATAGGATTCAAGTCAGGACTCTGTGCAGGCCAGTCAACTACAGGGATGTTATTGTCGTGTAACCATTCCGCCACAGGCCGTGCAGTATGAAGAGGTGTTGAAAGATGCAATTACCATCCCCGATTTGCTCTTCAAGAGTGGGAAGCAAGAAGGTGTTTAAAACATCAACGTAGGCCTGCGCCGTGATAGTGCCACACAAAACAACAAGGAACTTTGGGATACTTTTGTAAAATGAACTGCCAAAGAAAGCATTTGATTCTTTATGGATTTAATTATTAGAAATAAGTTAATAAGAAGTCATTAAAGTTGTGAGGAAGCATATTCGAATCTGGAGTAATTGTAACATTGAACAATACATTTAAGAGCATTTATTTTAAATGGAGTTTTAAATGCGTATATTGTTTTACAGGAAGGCAGTAATACTACATAATTCATATGTTGAAATAAAAACTTGTTCATCTTCTCATCTTCATTTCTTCAAAGTCTCAGCGGTGGTTGGGGTTTTCTTCCGGTGCACACAGTTCATGATGATAAATAGGACATTTTTTGAGAGAGATATATAGGAAATTATTTGGTTCAGGTCCAAAATTATTTTTATTATTTATGACTGCTAAAATATATTTTTTAAATTAAAGTCTTCACCAGACTGCCTGGCACTGGCTTAGAGCTTGTCCGGGCTAGGGCGGTGCCGCCCTGGGAGAGACATCTTGAAAGAGAAATCCCGCGAAGGCGACCTGTAGGTCGGCACCGGGTGCCTCTGACCGGGAGGTTCTAGGTTCGATTCCCGGTGGTGGAAGGAATTTTGATACTAGCTTGTCAGCTAGTTCGAATTCAGTCGATGTATGGAGGAGAATTCTAGCGGCTGGCTGCTCTGATCGGTAGTTTTCCGTTGTTTATCCGATATATCGGAACAGAACCCTAACGAATGGACCACGTACCGCACGCGATCTTCCTTCTTCTTCCATATCCCATTCTCGCTACTTACTTTCACACACACTAACACGCCCTACCGAAGCACACATGCCAGGAGACCGATCGGGAACCTAGGTTCCTGGCTGGGGCTGTTCCCGTTGGGTGTGCGATACCTGGTTGGGGAAACCCCGCTAGCTGACGGTAGGTCGGCTCCGGATCTCGCCTTACAGCAACCTCCTGACCAAAAACATGCACTACACTTATGGGTCTTATGATCCTGGTAGTTGGTTCTGGAATCACTAACAAACAATCAATCAATCAAATCTGAAAACCGTACCCAACCACTCAGCCTGGGAAAAAACACGCCACCTCAAAACATTCACTTCGCTAACGGTGGTAAAGACCGTAACAGTCGACCTGCCCGGAAACATCAGTATTAATCAATCAACAGTCCGACTAGCCCACAAAGGCACTTTTCTCCCCCACGTCGTATACAATCGTACCAACACCTCGTCGGATCCAAATGAGGGCTTTGAGGTCGTGCGGCAGTCTGCTTTCGCCGTTGCCCTACATGGCACCGCACAGCTGCCCCCTCCGCCCCCCCCACGCCCACACGTACTGCAACAGGTGGCCTTGCAATGCACACAGCCGCGGCGGCAGGCAACGTTGCGTAAGGAATCTAGCAGGCGGTAACTGCGGAAGGAAACAGCGTTTCAGAGATCGCGTGCGAGAAATGTGCACACTTCCACTCGTATTCCGATACCCCTCCCCTCCACCAAAAAAAAAGAATAAGCTCGTAAGAGAACGAACGTTTCACCTATTAAATGAACGAACAATCGAGTACTGTGATGGGTTGCTATGGGAGTAGATTTTGTTTTGTTATTTATGGTTGCATCAACACCTAGGTCATTATCGACCACTATTGCATTTAACGGTACGGTAACTGTGAAGATACACAAGATGATATGGTGATGATAAAGGGTGAAAGGACGAACACAAATACAATCATGCCCGAGGCGGGACTTGAACCCGCGATCCTTTGGTACGAGATCCTTACGGCACTACCGCCGTAACGAAACCGGCCATCCGGACCGGCAAAAGAGGTAAGTTTGTTTTGGAGAGAACCTAGCTATAGTTCCAAAGATATGGACACATGCCAATTAAGTCATTTATAAAATGAAATACCTATTTAAATACCCAATTAGTAGTATCTTCAAGTTTTTAGATTGGCGAAATCATATGGTGAAGGTAATATATATAATTAATCGATGCTTAAAGAATACAGAACAAAATGTCCACGAAAGCTGAGCAGGTTATGGTTAACCGATTGATTATCCATCCAGAACGTACGAAAAAATATATTTTGTTTAAGCGTCTTATTTGTCATTCCCCAAGAGAGAGGTAAAAGGACAGCGACATTGGGTAAATGGAAAGCAGCGTCCACTAAAAGTATATTGACAATCTCCACGATCGTGGCGCCTATGGGAGCATACGCTGTTGCGGGACACACGTCGATAGATACGTAACAGGAGGAAGTAAACGGTCTTTCAGAGCTCGCGTGCGAAATGTGTCGACAGCCACTCACGCATTTGATTCTGAGTAACACAACAACGATCCAGCTAATAAAAAGTTAAAGAATTCCCCCCCTCCGCTTCTCGATCTTCTTCATCCTCTTCATCCCGAGCTTGAGGGTCGAAAATGCACAAACATCTCAGGAAGGGCTGAAGAGACGATGTAATTGCCACACTGTCAAAGTTAGCCTTGCAGAGGTCATGTGTGAAATGTCACTCACGAATTACAGTTTTAGCGCCACTTTTTACAGGGTCATTGGTGTGTTGCTAAAACAGCACGTTTTTCCTCCCCGTATTTTCACGCTAAATTAGGCGAAAGGTACTGAAATTTTCGAAAAATTGTAAATGGCATTATGTCAAAATCTAGCTTTATAAATATATATTATTAAGAGAAAAATCTCGATCTTTTATATTTTAGTTGTAGGAATACTCTAAAAAATTTTGAACTTTTGATTATTTCGAAAAAAAAGGGTTAATAGCGAACACGATACATGCACCATTGTCTTAAAATCTTTTACTCTACCCAGCAACAAAATTTAATAAAAAACGATAGAGAAATGTTTTGAGAATTTTGAAAATGTCCGAGGGCTTTTCGTGCTCCTAAAAAGTGTCTCCAAAAATTAAAATTTCGGTTTCAAATTTCTGGGACCGCGATATCTGCCAGATCGATAGTGGAATATCAGTTTTGAAAAAAAAAACAACAAATGAACGGTTTAGCCGCTACCGTTGTTCACAGAGACAGACAGACGTTTTGCCGTGAATTGTTTTTTCGGTATCAAGGACCCACAAAACATGGACTCTGGCTACACAATGTGTTAGAGGATTTTTTTCTATATTTAGCAACAAGATTTATCCACTTTTTCGATACCAGAGCTCGAGAATAAGTAAGTTTTTGCATCAACAGTTTTTTTGCGCAGCATTACATAACTTTCTCCTTACTCCATAGGGGCAAGGTGAAAATACATAAAATAATAGAAATTCGCTCCGTAGTTGTGTTTCACCGTTTCCTTTGAACCCCAGCTCTGAATGTCACGAGATGCAATGTTCGCAGATGCGCCTTCTCCTTGAATTTGTTTCCTGAATGCTGTCGGGATTCAGTGCCGTGAGGAACACAAACGTACACCTTTTGCCTTGTGTCAGGATAGCTCCGAGTACTATTTGCAGGCTAGTCAATGACGCGAGCAAGGTTACCAGCTTGCTGCACTTTGCATCTACTACGTCCAGGATAACTGCCGCGTGATATAAAGTAAGGGTTGTACAAATTGTTCCGGGGAGGGGATAAGTGAATGGATATCTGAACCTTCGTAATCTTTTGAAGTCATTTGACAGTTATGAGGCCAATATCAACCCTCATTTCTTCAACTAACTGTGAATATTATTTATTAAAATAAAATATCTCTGTCATATTTGAACATAATTTAGAGTAAAATTAAACACATTCTATTTAAAAGATCTTGATTTCGTAATTGTGTTTACTCCAGAGCAATAATTACATTAACGTTGTACGAGCAGGTTAGACACAAATATTCGTATATCTAAAAGGAGATATCCAGGTGTATGTGTTATAGGATGATTCAGTCCTCGTTGCTAATGCGACAGAGACAAATCCCATACGTAATGTACAGACAGAATTTGCCAAAAATTGAATACTCATCGTCGTTTAGTTTCGTAAATAACTAATGTTAAACTTTCGACTATGCGCTTGTGATCGTGTAACACGGACTACGTTAAGTGAGCGAGCGGCTGTACATCGCGTTAAGACGTGCCGCTTCTCTAGAAAACTCCGTTATTAATTCTGTCCGCTAAGGCCCGAATGCGGGAGCAAGGCAAACAGCGCGCTATGTAATCGCATTACAATCACTTGGATAAGAATTAATGCAAAGAGATTTCGACCTTTCCATTTCCAAGCGGGTGCAGCATCTGCGCAGCAGAGACTTAGGTCGCTCTGAATTCTCCAACTCTCCATTTCCTGCGAAAATGAAATGAAACCAGGAATTTCTAAAATCGTCCTTTAGAAAGATGTATCGTGTTTTGAACGAATTGGAACAATTAATGTGCATAATTTGCATTTGTGGGCCGAGAAAAATTCACTTGTTGCACTTGGTGTAGCTTACCAAGATTGGTTCTCTGAAAGTGTGTGGGTCGTCGTTATGGATGAATTTATCGTCGGTTCTCACTTCTTACCCGAGTGTTTCAGAGACGTTCAGTGTCTGAATTTTAAAACTGACTCCTTACGTTTTTGGATGCCCTACGTTCATCTCACAATCCCACTGGTATGAACAATGTCACCTTTCATGATAAAACATGCACTACACTTACTGAACTAATGACCACAGCAGTTTACGCCCCGATAACACGAAATATTCAACCGATCAATCGTTTTCCCACGAGACAGCGAGACGCGGAGAGACGCATGGAGGACGGCCGTCTCTTGCAGACGACGACAGCTTTACGATCCGATCGGCCGCGCTTCTCTCTCGCCGCGGACGGCTGGCGACGGCCTGGCCTCGGCTCGCGACTCCCAGCGCGCCAAAAGGAGATCTGCCGCCTCGTTACCACACGCGGTACAGCCTGGATTAACATTACCCGCACCCCAGGCTCGGCATCCTTCACGCTGCTATGGAGCGGCCGCGATTCGCTTTACGGTGAGGACAAATGGGGCGCTCTTCTCCTTAACGAGTGCGGGTTAACGCATTAACCGGATTGAGACGGCTCAGGGGATAAATGAATGCCACTGCTGTGCCTCTGACCGGGAGGTTCTAGCGTTCCAGTCACAACGGTGGAAGGATTTGCGGCTCTTGCTGCACAGCTAGGTCGAATGCTGCCGCTGCCTGCAGGAGAATTACACCGGGCGGTTGTTTGCTGTGTTTTTTCCGATCAATTACAGATGAATGCCGGGGCAATACGCTAGCAAACAGGTCACGGACCTCGCGCGATCTTTCGGTCCTCGTCCTTGTCCTATCCTCAACCCTTACTTATACACACATCCTCACTTGCACTGAACTATCACACATGCTGGAGATTGTCTCGGCTGAGGTGGTGCCCCACTGGTGAAAATACCTCATTGGGGAAAATCCTAAAGCTGGCGTGTATGTCGGCGCCGGATCTCGCCGTTCAGCTGCAAAATACTACCACCTCTCGCGATAAAAAAACGTGCACCACACGAATGGGACTAATGGATCTTGATTGATTGATTAGTGATTTCGGGCGCGTTGATACCAATTTAACGTATTAAAGACTAGTGTCCTCGTTTGAGACGCAAGTTCAATGCTTTAACTTCTTTTTAAAGAAAGGAAAACGCTCATGTAATTAACATTTGGCGGTTTGGAGTGATCTAGTTGTATAGTTTAGCAACACATCAAAATTCCGGCGATAAAAGTTACAAGCAGATGCTATCTGATAGCTCCAACAACAGTTTCCATTGGCACCAAGAAGACCCAACTATTCTGCTCATGGACACAACAACGAGCGCCATATGGATGAGCACATGTAGCGACGGGTTGAGCGAGAGCCTTGTACCTCTTGAAATTTTTGATTTAGCCCTATGTTATAAAAAATACTGTCGTCGAGATGATCAATTCATGAGTTTCCCCTTTCCCCCTTTTTCGTTTCCAATCTCACAATTTAGGGGATTGATACACAACATTTGGGGAAGACAATTTATAACCCTGAAAATGGTTCAAAGTAAAACCAATTCTATTTATTAATCGTATCAGCTATTATTTTATTTTCCTTGCCTTGTTTTTCATTTACGATAAAATAAGTAATTTGTAAATAAAAACGTTACTAATCTATTTGACAATCTCTCTCCATTCATTTGAAGAATATGATCATACCGTGTGAAAGACAGAAGTCAATGACAATAGAAATATAATGAAAAAATTGAAAAAAAATCATCAACAAACACTTCAGCAAACCAGGAGGTAAAGAGAATAATCAGAATGTGTACATTTCAATCGCAGCGTGACGCGACTACGAAAATATTAGCAATACGGATATTGTAATACGGGAATCGCAATATTGTGACGATTCAAAACTGATAGCATGCTGTTTCAACCGTAAGAGTACTTTCTGAAATATAAGTTTGGATGCAGTTGAAACGTGAAGTAAAAACTACGAAATTCGTAAGGAAAGGTTTAATTTCGTTTGGACAGAGGTAACTGTGACAATTTCTTCAATACTCGTTAATTCTTTCTCCAAGTAACAATCTTTGTCACTTGTGTGTCGTCTCTTTTCCAGAACACTCTTGCCTGACAAAAACTAGTGATAGATGAGGTGATGTTTCGTAGCAGCTTCTATTAAAATGCTCTCCCAACTTTTCTTCGACTATTTCGCCGCATGAACAGTAGTTCAAGTTGTATTATGTTTATTTAACAACTATACATTCTACGCCAGCATGTCTTACTGCGGCCGCACGTGCTACTTGGCCGTCTGGGAAACCAGGAACTCCTGCGAGCAGACGCAACTCTGCTACCCAGAAAGGGATGTATTCGTGCAAGATGAAGCGGCTCGAAGCGCGGTATAGTATCTTCATGCGAAAATATGTTTGTGAGATTTGTTCTATGAAACGACCGTAATTTGATTGTGTATATTCATTACTAATCATTACTATCTCATTTTTTTATTTTCTTTTTAAATTCTGCCTTGTGTAAACATTTTGTCCAATTGACTTCTTTCCTTGTTTTTGTATTGTGTCGTGATTTATTCATTCATTATCAAAATTTCAATTATTTTTATTCAGTAATTTGCTGTACACAGCAATAATATAAAGACTTTAATTTATTATGTTAAAAGTTCTCGTTTCTGGACCGACAGCACTATTAACAGATACAATATTTCTCTTAAACCTCGTAATCTGAATGTAGAAACTTATTGCACTTCTGAGCAAACACGATTAAAATAAGATCCTTTTGATTCAAAATGTTTCATATATCTCTCAACTGACAATTTAAAATCTAACTCATTACATTTTAATTGATAACTTCTTTGTTTCAGTAGAGGAAATGGGAATTAATATTGTTAAATTTGGACGGCCCGTTGCGCTGTGGTCAGACTGCACGCTTTCCACCACTGGTGGCCGGGTTCGAGCCCAGGCGGTTCCAAGTCGAATTTGTGGTTGGCAAAGCGGGTTCGCGACAGGTTTTTCTCGGAGTACTCCAGTTTCCCGTGCCAATTTTGAATTGATGCCTTATTTTTCGTGGCGAGACTCGGGCCATCAGGTCCACAGTATCCATTCCACCGTATCGCTCCATCATAAATTCCCTACCCTATCCTGTTGTTAACCATAATTCCGCTAAGGATAAAGGGATCACAGCAGTACCTAAGACGATAACCTAAGAACTAGCTGAGAAGGGCTGCGGCTACCTCAGCGGGTTGTAGATAGGATCAGCGGCATAGATAGGAGAACTAGAGAGAGGGGAAATGGGGAGGGAATCCCCCTCCCAAGACCCTAGATATCGATAGTAGAGAGTAAAAAAGTAACACCAGGCGGAACGAGGGGCACAGCTTGAAACTGGCCCCCGACGGCGAAAAACGGTTTTTAGAGTTTAGTTTTTATATAGCTAAATTTGACGCAATGAGGGTCGATTTACTTGTTATCAAACGACTGTCATGGATCAAATGACGTAGCGCTAGCCAGGGGCATTTTGTAAAACCGTTACTTTTAAATCTCGTTGCCTAGTTGCTCTGGACACATTGCCCACGAAATCGGGTAAGCTGGTTGCTTCTTCCGCAATCTTCACACGCCTGCCCTTAAAAGATCACGAGGTGTTTATTCTGCTACACTCAATAAAATAAGGCATTTGTTTTAGTTTTATTAAATAATTGGACGGTTTTGCCGTTTCGTAGAGCAGGTTACCAAACGTTTGTAAGTGTGTACCGGAATAAGTATATTTATTCTTTTAAAACAATGATTTACAAAGTGCGGAATGTTCCCACTTTGGGTAAAACGTAATCTTTGAATCTTGTTTAACTTAAAGTAATTACTTATTCTTTGATGATGCGGAAGATGAAAAGGATTCGCTTGGAAAAAAAGAGCACAAGCATTTTTAGAACTGGGACGGACATGTATCAACAGCTCGCCCACAACATCATGTGAATCTATAACGTTTCATAGTAAGCGTTGACAAGCTCTGGAGATATGAAACAAACCAAACAGTTTTTTTAAATTCTTCATGAATACCATCTGATCAATAAATGTTGAATATTAAACATTTCATTTGAATGGGTGAAAACCACACGGTTTAAGTGACATTTCATAAATCATGAGAAAAAACGTGTTTAAGTCTATACGTCAATGGAAATTTTTTTTTTTTCGTGATTTTAATGAACAATTGAAATGCCGTGCTTTTAATGATGAAATAAAACATCACTACTTTACAGTGATATTGACCAAAATAAACAAATTTCTCATTATTTATAAAATGTCACTTATACCGTTCTGGTTTTCACCCATTGATTTACTAATTAAACAATAGGTAATTATTGCACTAGTTTGCCTAAAATCGTTGGTGATAACAGATAGCCGACCAAACAAAAACGATTACTCATCAATGTTTTTCGGATTCTCTGAACAATCTCACTCTCTTTTCAGCGTCACGGACACTAACATTTGAAACTTTTAAAGTGTATCTAATTACTAACCACATTTTATGAAGACCTATGAATTGTACTCTCAATCAGATCTTAAATTTTATTGAAACAAAAGTTTTGTACATTCAAAATGGAAGAAAACGTAGAGAAACAAACATCGCATCAATTATTATATAGAATTGTTTAACACTTGTGAAGTCACAACACTCAATTCTTTACACAGCTTTCTCCCCTTCCACCAAACCAATCATCTAAATATTCAACATGACAGCCTAGATCTCTCAACGCGGATTTAGCATCGTACTCACACTGAGCGTAGAAATTTCTTAAGATAACGTTAATCAAATCTTCCGCCCCCAAATCCAAGAAAACCGGGCATATGTCGCGGCACCGAGACACCATATTCCTTATCGCTCGACAGCCTTGTTTCTGAACGTTCACGTTCTGTATATGCTTTCGCATTCCATCGAGAATCGCAAGCGGCGCATCCACTTCACAAAATGCCTTGCTGTTGGCAGCACTGCGCAGGGTGAGCGCCGCTATACACGCGTTGCCACACGCTGTCAGCTGCGGAGAATCCTGATGGCGAAACATGGAAGAAACAACCAAAGGAGCTGCACCAGCTTTCACGATTTCGACTCGAGCTTTATCATTTCCTGCGAGAGCCTTCAGTAGTTTTAGTCCTTGTCGACTGATCCTTTCGTATTCGGAAAAATTCGAGAATACTTCTAAAATATGCACAATGCTTTCGCCGTCTCTGATCTGTAAAATCCGCTCGCAAAATTCGTTCCTTGTCACGACAGCTGCGAGAGCGAGAAGTATATCTCCCACTACTTCCTCGTTGGTGTTGTACTGTTTCAAAAGGTTCGCCAGAGTTATTAGGGCACAATTTCCGATTTGACGTGCGTGTTCTTGATGATGTCCTTTTTCCACTCGAGTGTCATCGTCTAAAACTAGCGCTCTGAATACAGAACAGACTCCTTTGACGATGGACGGAACTGTGCCGAAATTTTCTAGAACATTCTTCAACCGAAGGATGCATTCTGTCTCGACAATTTGCTGGCGATTTCTTTCGCTCACGGTACACGAAACTTTCATCCAAGAAAGTAATAGATTTAGGTTGCCTACGTCGGTTTCCTCTTCTAGAAGTAATGCCATAGTTTGAGGAGCGTTGGTGTTCTTTAGTATATCTGGTTGATCACTTGTGACCGTTAAAAGTCCTTGGAGAACTGTTTCAACAATTTCTTTTGAACCTCGGAGTTTGTTCAGTACGTCTAAAGCAAGTTTTACAAATTCACTTTTACCTACTAATACTTTGTGCGAAACACTCTTTTGGCATTCTTCGCACAAATCAGTTATCTGTCTAATTATGTTTTCTACAGTTCCGTTTTCTCGCAACATATTGTCCAGGTGTCTTAGAGAAACTTCTATGTGTTGGATGTCTGCAGATGGCACAAAATCTTCTCCAACATATCTCAATATACTGCTCATTGGTACACCTCGAGCTTGTAACTGTTTCACAGCATCTTCCACGGCTTCTTCAGGACTTTCGTGAAATTCATTGATAATTTCTTGCACGAGTTCGTTGAATTCCTCTTTACTGAGTCTCCGGGACATTTTGGAATTATATCGCTTTAACTTGGTAGCAATAGTCTTGCATCAAAAAGTTTTCTACATTCGTGTCAATCATATATTTTTCTTACATGCCATCTTGTCAGATGGAAATCAATGTGTGTTACACGTTGACTGCAGATTTTTGTTTCAAGAACCAGTAATTCAGTATTTTAAAGTAGTCTAACGCGTTGAAAATAATATTCTCCTCTATTTACTTGTGTGTGTAATAATAACTGAAGATATTACCACAATAAATAATCACAAGCACGTTATTCACCACCTTGCTCCAGTCCACAAACTCAACAATGTCATCTTACAAGGCCAACTGTATATGAAATGCATTGAAACATTGCACAGAAATTGTTAGATCCGTGAATTTTGTGTTTCCTACGTTTTACGACCACTTACTGACGAAAATTGTCTGTAAAATCTAATAATGCAGTACAGTAGTGTTCGTTTAATTTCATTTTATATATTTACGTGAGAGTATTGGTTTTGTCTTAAATCTAAGTTTAAGCTAAACCAATTAGTGGATTGGTGATAATAAATGGGTCATAACGTGAAGGAAAATGAATGAAATTGGTAAACGCGGAGCAATATTGGTAACCAAGCTGGGGTTTGTAGTTTCTCAGATTATTAAATTACAAATGCCCACTTTTTTATTTCTTTCATCTAACAAGTTACGCTATTATGAAACTGACAATAAATAAAACCTGTTATAATTAGTTTTGTGTAAGTAAGAGTAAAAGTGGCTAGAACTAAAGGGAAAAAAATTAACACAAAAATATATTAGAAAAAATCCTAGCAAACACGAATGCACTGGATGGTAGAATAATATCTGTTAATGTGTCCAAACTAATAACATGAGACTTTACAAAAAGTTTGGCTAGACGTACTGACATCCGAGATAGCACAACATGCTGTGAAGCCAAATTCTATGTGTTTTTTGTTTTCATGGTTTACTTATTCAATTTTGTAATCTAGATTACAATCAAATAGGTAATCAATTTGCATTTACTCAAAATAAACCAATATACTATGAGTAGTTTTCAACTCACGCACGGTTTCATTGTCTCTCTTTTAGCTAGACGTAAAAGGGATGGGGTATCACTATTCGACGGCCATTCTACAGCCATACACAACTCCCTTGTGAGAAAATGTTTTCTATTATACGAGAGCGAAAAACACACAAAAGATTATCAATACGAAAAATTCTCCTTGGTGTCTTTAATTCAAAATTCAACTGTATCAGTAAAAGGGAGGAGGTAGTGATTGTATATCTGAAGCCTACAACCAAATTATCGAGAAAAATTCAAACAAAGCAGACTGTGTGTGTTTTATATAAGAATTTACATTAAATAGTTCAGTATTCAAATGTTTTAATCACTAATGTTCAATGGCATTATCATCATATAATCACTTTTAAAAGAAGATATAATAAATTAAATGAACCAACATTAACTACCTTAACCCATGCAAACAGATCAGTTTTTGGTCAAAAAATATTTTAAAGGTGAAAATAGCTACATACTAGAACGTAACTTCTGAAGGCCAGCCATAAATCGCTCATTGTCGCATTATACTTTCGGGTAAACTTACCGAATTGTTAAGGGTTTTACTACCTAACAGAAAGAGTGCGATACCTGAGATTAAACTACACACATTTGATACTTGTCAAATAGTTAATGTAATGTTACACATCGTTCATGATTCTGCTCGTTTGTGACCACTCGAGCTACAATATGAGATACACAGATGAGCTTCAAGAATGAAAAGTAAGCGTCAGAAAATAGTAGAATTCAACTTAAGAAACATCATTTACATCATTGTTAATTTCAACAAGGAAATCAAAAACTTCAGATACTCAGTCCCATAATACTCTGTCATTCTTCTCTAACTACCACATGCGCCTTTCTTGCATAGAAAACTATCGTAGTACGACCTCCGTTATTATTTGCTTGTCCGGACTGACACAAAGCCGCACCTAACCATATACGCGAACTTCAAATGAAAGTACTCAAAAATAAATTCTTAGAAATACACCTGAAAGCACCTTGGTTTGTTAGAAATCACTCTTTCCACTCTATCTTAATTCGCTCCATCCAAAACTTCATACATTCCATATCCCAAGACTTCTTTTTTAATACAAAAAAGGTTCCCGGTACTTGACATTTTCAAGTAGGCTTCGAAATACACCAACCCCCAGACTAAGAAGCCGATATTCCTCTACTCCTTTCTCACACACAAGTTTCGTTGGCCACCAAATCACTTGGATATGCTCTACTGAGCGACCCCATCAGTATTAAATTGTGCTATTGTGTTTGTGCTGTGTGTCTATGTTGTATTATGTACTTTACGTTCTTCAATCAACACATGAAAGAGTCAAACGACCGAACGATGTAAAATCATGCTCTCAATAAAGTTGTCTGTACAGGAGACAAATAAACGAAACCTGGCTCTCGCCAGTTTCCTCGCTTGTTTCCACACATATTTCCTACAGTTTACTCACATGTTCTCCTCATATACATTGCGTTTTATTCATATGATTATCAGTAAATTCATTAATGTCTTGTATGGTTTACTAGTTCACAGGCCGTGAGAGGTGGCTCAGGGCAGTAACTGATGTTACTGCAGTGCCTCTGAACGGGAGGGTCTGGGATTCCAGTCCCGACGGTGGCAGGATTTTCGACACTAGCAAAATAGCGAAGTAGTTTAGCTACTTTCGCACACATACATACACTTCACTGCCACACATGCTGGGACACCGGTCGGGAGCTTAGAGCTTGACTCGGGTGCGGCAGTGCTCCGCTGGTGGGAGAGAATTAACTACTATGGTTTACTAGTTCATTACTATTTCTTTATGGGCCTGAAATAAAACACGCAATGCTGTACTAATTACCCTTGCCCTTACTAATTACCCTTCGGATTTGTTATACCCGGGCGGACCTTTTTGAATACTATCATCACTCCACATTCACGATAGTTAGGTTCCCAAAAAACATCGCTTATGCTAAATCAGCGAATGTAGTATTTATTTTTTAATGTAGAAGGGTGGATTAGGTTTTCGGATATCGAAAGACTGTTTAAAAAACAAACTATATTTGACAAAAAATTGCTGTTGAACTGAGAAAGTAAGCACTACAACAAACAATTCACAATTAACATCACACGGTGAAGAAACTAAAATAAGTTTCATATATTTATTCATTTAGTTGTAGTTTTGTATTTGTAGTTGTAGATTATCATTATTCATTAAGTTGAAAGTTATTAAATATAAAATTAATTATTTGTTTCATCAATCTCCTTATTATCCCAATCTTCAAATATGGAAGAGGTGCTTCTATTTTCTCTTCCATTTCGAAGTTATTACCACGTTCAAATCACACTTGAATGCCCTTTCCACTATATAGAGCTTGTTGAAGTTTTCGAAGTCCCTTAAAAATTTTGACATTGAAGTTGCTCCAGGACGGAGTTTTGCTTCCTTTAATTCATCACCACGTTTGATAGAGTTTTCTTCCTCTTCAGTGAGGTCATTATAATAAGAATTGCTCAGTCCCTGTATGGCTTTGCTCTTCATGTCGTCAAAACTCTTGTCTCTCCATTTGACGTAACTGAATTGAATTACTTTACAATTGTGTTATTCTGTTAATCGAAATTGGCATTTAAACTTGAGATTTTGCAAAACATAATGCTTTACGTCAGACTCCCAGATAACGCTTTTGAAGAAACTGAAATCCATTCAATTTCAAGTAAAATGTGGTACGACCAAATGAAACTCTAGCGAATCCTGAAATCGTGAATGTTAAAACAGCATTTATTTAATCGCGAATGTTCGGAACTCGTGAATAGCGAATTTGCGGATGTTTGAGGATTACTGTACTTTATGCCCGACCCACTACCAATGCTACAAAAAACAACTTTTTAAGAAATCTATTTCTTAAACTGAAAAGTATAAAAAATACCATCAATGGCATCGTTCTTAATTAAGAAAAATAATTCAAAACTAATATTATTGTTTTTCATCATGTTTTCAAAAAATGTATGTGATCTTCTCTAAAGATCTATGAAAAAAAATTAAGGAAAAAAATTATTCAATATTATAGTTGTAGGAATATACTGAAAAAGGTTTGAACTTTTGCAATATTCTCAAATTCACAGTATTTAACGAAAATCATATCTGCTCCATTTTTATAAGCGGACTTCACTCTAAGAATAAAATAAAGAAAAATAAATTGGAGCATTTTTGAGAAACATTTTGACAATGTTGAGGCTTTATGTCCCCTTCCCCCTAAAAATCTCTTCATTTCAATTCCAAGAGGCTGAGACATCAGCCAGATAGATTTGGGAATAACAATTATGGTGAAAATCTTGCCGCTACCGTTTTTTGGTTTAGAAGCTACCATTGTTCGCAGACTGTCAGAGGTTTTACCGTATTTTTCCGAATTTTTCCCTAACAAGACCTCCCAAAACATGAATTCCATGTACACACGGTGTTAGAACAAGTTATTCCCTACGAAGAGGAACGAGAATTATCCGTTTTTTGTAATCGGGGATACATAAAACGTGTTTTTCTGTCGAAAATCGCCGTTTCTGTGTTGAAACGCTGCAATACTCTCTCTGTTCTGCGTAAATAGTATGCGAGAAAGTAAACAAACAAAAATGTTTCTGTAATTAAACAATAGTGATTGATTAGTGAGAGTTAATTTGGAGTATATTCGTCAATTTGATTTACTTATGAATGAAACAAAGGTATTTATTAATTTGCGTATATGCGCACAGCATTAGGCTTAAATCTATGCTAATCATATTTATAATCACATAACAAAACACTTTTAAATGAACGTACATATACATTTTGGAATATGTATTATTCTACGTTCATGTAAATACAAGAAGTAGATATAATCATCAGAATGCGGAGTAGAAAAGACGTTTATACTCGTATGTGATGAGTTATTCTTTCCAATACCGTTGGCAACACTTCTGAGCATTCCAGCTCTTTATGGGCTTACTGAGTTATGCAAGACATTATTGTACTGTGAAGCATTTATATTCATATCAGCATAAATGTCGGTGCTTCATGTAGTTCTAATTTCAGATGCATCTTGTTTAATGTTATTCAAACACTCTTTCGTTCGAACATATTCAACAAACTCGAAACATGAGTACGATTCACACAGGTGCTAAATAAAAACGTAAATAATCTGAAAATAGAAAAAAGTTGAAAGAATATCGGTCGAAAGAGTTATTTAATATTTAGCCGAAGGATTAAAAGTCCATACACGTAAGCGGAAACGCGACTAACAGGTATGTCGTGTGCACCAGTTGCCAAGTGAACAGCCATAACCGGTTCGT
Organism: Gryllus bimaculatus; assembly: GCA_017312745.1. NCBI lineage: Eukaryota > Metazoa > Arthropoda > Insecta > Orthoptera > Gryllidae > Gryllus > Gryllus bimaculatus. The sequence goes on from BOPP01000252.1 coordinate 568,186, forward strand.
GGAGTCGAGATGTGATTCAGAACTTGATGCGAATAATCTGGTATCCGCCGTACTTGTGTAATTGTAGTCGCCCCATGGTTCTAACTCAAGTGCTGAGGTTGAGGTGAGCCAGGGAGTTAAGTCCTTTTGTTTGGGGCCGAGAGCGGGTAGCTAGGGCATCACCGCATGTCACTGCCAGTGCCTCTGACCGCGGCAGTCCTAGGGTTAGCACTCGCCCGCAGTTGCCCAAGCATTGTTCCACACTATCCTACACACAGCTTAGCGTTAACGAGCCGAAGTTACTGGCGGCACGAGGGTGGCTTCAGGACTTCAACCTGATGTCACGTGCATGTCTCTGACCGAGGTCCTAGGGTTCCTACGCCTGACCATGGCAGTACTTCGGACACTATAATTTTATAGATAAAACTTATAGCTAGATAGAAAGGTCGATTTCAGCCGCTTTCTGGAGGAAAAATCTAACGGCCAGCTGCTCTGATCGGTAGTTTTTCGTAGTTTCTCCGATCAGCACTAGATGAATGCTAGAGCAGAACCCTTACGAACGGGCCACGGACCGAGCGAGATATTTCCTTCTTCTTCCTTGGCCTAAACTCACCCCTTACTTACTTACTTACTTACACACACACACACACACACACACACACTAACATGCACTACATTACCACACATGCCGGGATACCATTCGGGAACTTCGTGGGTCGGTCGGTTCCGAATCTTACCATCCGGCGGGACATCATGTTTTTTCATCGGAAGGTGGTTGCGCACTACACAGACGGGACTAATCTTAGCTGTTGACGCGCCCAGAATCACCCATCAATCAATTAAATCTTTTTTCAAGAGTTGTTTTTGTACATTTCACAAAATCTATCAGTTTTAATATTACGTAAGTTTAAAACAGTTAAAAATTCTGTTAGATATGAATTACGGACATTGACTCCTACATCTAAGTCATGAATTTCGTGGGCAGCCATCATTTAAAATTTTCAAAATAATTGGAGCAAATACCAACTCGAACAAGCGTCAGAATTTAACTGTATTGGACAGAACATCTCTTCGAGAGACAAGAATGACATCCAAAAAAATCTTAATAAATTTCATACAATTTGAGGAACAATGCAAAGAAATATTAACCTGTAACTACTGGCGTGGAGTTATGTTACACAGATATTCGGTCAGAGAGACTCCGTTGTAAATCAATTATTTTCAAAAACCAAACAATAACATATTGTAAAAAAAATTTACATCACGTATACTACTATTCATACAGAATGTAAAAATATTGCTGTTCCATATCGACGCTCGTGAGTATCAAATATTTAATGCCGAGTGGCATCTTCGTTGGAGCCATGCTGCCGCACAATATCAACGGCGTTGTAACATGTGACGTACTGATTCAGTCGGTACGCACAGTACGATAATATGCGGAATAACAGAATTAAATAGTATAGGCATTTTGCAGAGAAAATCGAAATTCTTTCACAATGTTTTGGACTTTTCCGGATATCCTATGTACATAACGAAATTATAGTCACATCTCATATGGCCGTTGGCTGCACAGTTTTCTTTCAAGTTTTGTGTGCTTTGGAAATTTGTAAAGTACATTAATGAGTATTCCCCCGAATTATGCCCTGTGGCACAGATCTTGGACATAACATAAACAAGAATAGTAGTTTACGTAACAAGGGAGCGATACAGATGATTCACGCACGAGTCGAGTTTGTCGTGCGAACGTAGTAAGGGCGACAAAGAGACGGTCGGTCGATCGAGTGCGGACGAGTGCGGTCGATCGGGTTTGAACCCGCCAATTTGGGTATACCAGGCCAATACGCTAACCGTTACTCCATCGCCGCCAAACTGTTAAGGAGCCCGACTGTTAAGGAGCGATGAGTAATGAAGGTAGCGAGAACGAAGTCGCCACACAGATGAAAATTATTTTAATTTAACCTTGAACATTCGTTATGGTCTCCCTTACCGTATGCCTGTACTTTCGAACCAAGTAAGGAAAGTCACACAAATTAAATTTTGCATGATGATGGCGGTTCCTGTACTTTAATAGGAATTGGAGTATGAATCATTCCGACAGTAGGAAAGTTGAGGCTGTTGGAATGCGATTTCTAAGATCTGTTCAAGGATACATGCTCCTGGACCACGAAAGAAGCTAAGATATCAGAAATGAATTGAACATTTTCAACTTCCATATGAAAATTCAAGGGCTAACAGAGAATTAGTTCCATTATATTCAACGAAGGACTAGTTGGAGACTACCAAATAAGCTTCTCCAAATGCACCCGAAGAAACTCGCGATATAGGTAGACGCAGAAGTAGATGAGACGACCATTTTGGTGTCAAAACAGAACTAATATATATTATATATAATTAGTTTTTGAAAATTGTCAGTCATTTGCATATCAACTATGCAGTTTCACTGAATTGTGACTATGTTTCTTTTTTATTTGTTGACTTCAATTGACGCCACGCGTCTCCAAGCCACGGGGGCCTTTAACGCTTTGCGCTTTCGGAGCAATCCTCCATTGATATTTAAATATGTCATATTCGACACGCCTCGTCGCAGTCAGTTGTCAAGAGGACCGCCAGGTAGCATCTCCGCGTACGCGCCTCCTCCTACACGCCCCTGCGTCACTACTCAGCGGCCAGAAAGGAATTTGGATGGGGGTAGGGTTTAGGACACTTCACGGGGTTGGACTATCCCTGTGAAGCATGCTAACTTGTTTTGTCGTAACAAGTTTCACATGAAGTTCTACGGGAATGGAACCCGGAACCTCAGTGGTGGAAGGCAAGCGACTTCAACAATGAGCCACGAGAGCCTAGAGCCACGTAAGACTAGTCTATGAAATTTAAATTTATAAATAATAATTGTTTTCTGAGACAATAATATAATTTCCTAGAAGAACAAATGTTTTTTATGCTATGCATTTATCAGACGATTTGAACGACCGCTGTGTTTGTATAGAATATAGTTGTGTCAGTAAATATTAATCGATAATTAGTTGATTTTTCGAGCGCGGCAATTGCTTTGGTCATTAGTCCCGTAATGAGGCGAATGTTTTGTTTAGGGAGGTGGTGGTGGTCATAACTCAATGCATGGTGAAACTAGCCTACCTACTTTTGAAAAGTCTACCTACTTTTTTGGCTTGCGGAGTTTTCTCCATTCAGTTATCTCCCAACAGCGAGACACGGTACCGAACGGGATAACCTATAAGCTCACTATGTAATGATTGAGGATAGAACAAGGAAGAGTAAAGTAAGATCGCGCACAGCCCGTGGCTCGTTTGTTAGGGAACTTCTCCGGCATTCACTTGGTAGTGATCGGAGAAACCACGGAAAACTACCGATCAGAGCAGCGTCCGCCACAATTCTTCTCCAGATACGGGTTGAACTCAGCCAAAATATGTAGTGACGGAAATCCTGCCACCATCGGGGACTCAAACCTTATTATATCCTGACAAAGTTATTGCAGCAATATCATTTGATACCCTGAGTCGATTTGGGGCACCTCAGAATGCAGCTAAGACGATGCTGGTCACGGCACCTTCCTGGAGTGTCATCAGCACGGAAAGAAGAGCACATCTGAAATAGGAGTTTGGGCCGGACCTTGACTCTGTTCCCTATTCAGAGAAGAGGGTAATGAATAAGCCCCCACACGGAAGCCGAGTCTCAGTCGACGGCCTTCGCCTCACTTGCAGCTTAAGAGCGCTTAAGTCGCTCTTCATGTGATTAACGGAGGCCGCCTTGCCTAGAACTGTGTCACCGGATATCGTATTCTTTTCCATGCGGCTGAAAGCGAAGAAAGGGAGGAGTTGAAACTCGGTGTGACACCGGGTAGGGGGTCTCAGATCACCGTGGAACCAAATGCTCTCGTGGCTCAATGTCGCTTGCCTTTCACCACTGAGGTTCCGGGTTCGATTCCCATAGAACCACATGTGAAATTTATTACGATAAAACGAGTTGGCATGCTTCACAGGGCTAGTCCAACCCCTGTAAAGTGTCCTAAACCCTACCCCAATCCTAATTCCTTCCGAATTCGGCCGCTGAGTTGTGACGCAGGGACGCATAGTAGGAGGCGCGTATGCGGATATGCTACCTGGCGGTCCTCTTGACAAATGACTGTGAAATGAATTAATGGAGGATTTCTCCTGTGCGTTTATGGAAAGTTACTCCGAAAGCGCAAAGCGCTTGACCCCCTCCGGGGCTTGGAGATGCGTTGTGTCAACGTAAGACGCAACAATTTTTTTTAAAAAAAACATAATCGTCCTGAGAAAATATAATCTCAATATACAGGTGTCCTTACACATTTGGTGAAAGCTCATATTATGTGTGTGACAGGCTGATGATTGACTACACGTCAGTGCCTTTGACTTAGATATCAAAAAGTTCGAGTCCCGACGGCAGCAAGAATTTTGTCAGATAGACAGGTCGAATTCACCTGGTGTCAGGAGGAAAATTCTAGCGGTCGGCTGCTTCGATCGGTAGTTTTCCATGGTTTCTCTGATCAACACCACGCGAATTTAAATGTACTACTCTTTCGAAATCAATCGTACGTAGTATTGAAAAATCACCTCAAAGTCGAAAACATTACTGCAATTTTGTGTATATATTCACCACAGTTTCCACGCAATCACATCTTGAAAAATGACAAAACTTTTGTATTAGTTCTAGATGTTAGTGTCAATATTTTCGGAATGCGATGAGAGATATACAGTGGCTCGACGTAAATGAATATTGTGATATTGATCTTATTTTCAGCAAATGTCATGTAACGCGGTCGACGCGAGTTGGTAATATGATCTGCTCTATCTCACACGTGTTGCATCGAATTTTTGAAAAAATGAGAATGAGTCGCAATTTTGTACCAATTCATGACGCGTTTGGTGATTTGTTGAGGCGTATGGCCGTTGACTAGGGAGAAGCTATATAATAAAAATTTTCCTGTTTCCTGAGATTAATGCAAGTTACTGTTGTAAATACTGCGTTTAAGAAAGATTGTTCAGGGGATTATGAGTTTTAATTATAAATAATTTACTTTTACATTTGTACACCATTATTGGAACACTGTTGACCAATATTAGGGACATAAGTGTTCTAAAATGTTTAAATTAAATATGAAATCGGACGAAGCATCTTTGAATTCTATTTCGCTTGCAATTTGTTTTAAATTATATAACTACACAATGCAACAATCCAAAATTAATTAAATGTTAAAATATTATTTGTTCGATTAGTTAATTCCGTTGTTGAACAAAATTATAATTTTAGCAGAGTTTATGGGTTGTGGATTATGTTTCATGGGTATTATACACCAAGCTACGCCGCACTCGTATAGGGCAGCGCAATAGCGCACAGCACCGCACCCAGGCAATTAACCCTGCTCCTCCTCTACACTACAGTCGAGTTCAGCCACTGTCCGAAGGAGAGGGACTAAAGATCTACGCACTTGTTGCGCTCAAAATCACTAATCAATCAACGTTAGTTTTTCGTGGTTTCTCCGACCTAGACCAAGCGAATGTCAGAGCAGTACCCTAAAAAACGAACCATGAACCGCGCGCGATCTTTCCTTCCTCTTCCTTGTTCCATCCTCACCCCTTACACACACTTACTCTACCACACCCACTACACTACTACAAGCCAGGAGACCGGCCGGGAGCATAGCATGCGGGAGCAGTACCCTACCAAACGGGCCACGGACCGCGCGCGATCTTTCCTTCCTCTTCCTTGTTCCTATCGTCAACCCTTACACTACACCACACACTCACTCACTCACTCACATGCATGACACTACCACACATACCGAGAGACCAGTCGGGAGCTTAGAGTGTGTACCGCCTGGAGCGGTGCTGAGAAGGTGAGAGATACCTGGTCGGGGAAAACAAGCTGAACTGTAGGTCGGCCGCGTATCTCGCCATTCAGCGGAGTGAGAACACCACCACCTCTGGCGATAAAACGTGCACTACACTTACGCGACTAATTATCATTAGTAGTTAACGAGCTCGAAATCACTAATCAATTAATTACTCCACCCCACAGCTTGGTACTTAAACCGCCAGGCTCACCTAACCTCCGCACTCATTTTCTAGTTTCCAAACAACATGTAAGAAAAAATGGCTCAACTTTCATTTCTTTTTTCTATTTCTAATTTTACATTTCATTTATTTATTTTCATGTCTAGATTCACAAAATTACTGTAGTGTTAAACGATTTATAACTGTGCCCCCTTTTCTCTCTTTTTAATTTATCATGTCTATTTCTCGTAATTTTTAAGATTAATTATTATTCAACTCACAATTAATCCTCTATTAGTAACCTATCAGTCAATAACTGAACGTTTTAATATTTTATGCGTTTTTGTATGAAGTAACGGACAATGATAGCTAAGCCATTCAAGGCCGTTCTTTCAATAAATAAAATGGTTGCCAAAGACAACGCCTATAATTATTCTATTTGGAATGCCACCAACGACAAATCGCAAATTAATCACTAAATCAACATAATCGCTCGTTAATAAACACCAAATCCCTTAGGTATGCCACTGCTAGATGGTATTACCGATGCATCAAACAGTTGCATACAGAGAGATATGGTAATTGAGTAGCTTGTAGCCACGTGATAGGTACCAATGGTTTCCTTATGTACCCAGGGTCTTGTAAGTATGAAAAAAAGAAAATATTTACGTTTCTTGTAAATTTGAAAAAATTAAAATATTTCAGTTTCTTGTAATTTGAAAAAAAACGAAAATACTTCAGTTTCTTGTAATTTAAAAAATGAAAATACTTCAGTTTCTTGTAATTTGAAAAAATGAAAATACTTCAGTTTCTTGTGATTTAAAAAAAAAAGAAAATATTTCAGTTTCTTGTAATTTGAAAAAAAATGAAAATACTTCAGTTTCTTGTAATTTGAAAAAAATGAAAATATTTCAGTTTCTTCTAAAATTGCAAATATTTTATTGTGTTATTCAGCTATTCTCATGCCGCGCCTACCGATTGAATTCTCTGACTCTGTGTCACTGAGCAGGAGACGCTGACGTCATACGACTGCGAGGCTCGACGCCCACCATTAAATAATTGCCACACACGTGTTGCATTATAGATTAACATTATTACATTCTTGATGTGCAAAGTTAATGTTGTTGGGTATATCCGAATATACTGGTGTGTATTCGGTATTATTGGTGTATTCCTCCATATGGTTTTGTACAATATATTATAGTGTGTATAATGTAATACACCGAGCGAAGTGTCTTATGACGTAGCGCGCTGACGTCGCATTGTGGAGGCCCAGGTTCCATCCTCGTGCCGGTCATCCTGACCGGGGTTTTCGTGGTGTCCCTAGTCATCCAGTCGAATGATGGGATGGTTCTTCTGAAAGGCCACGACCGCGAAACCGGCATCATTAGCCGAATTCGTTAACTACGCGAAGTCATGAAGGCTAAGTGAATTCGAGACATCGTGGGTTCCTGGATGGGTGACCGCCTAGGAACCTCGGTATCTAACGGCGTCGAGGCCAATTGCTCTTTACGGGACATTTAATGGCAAAATACACATACAATTAACGTAATACGGTTTGTAAGAGTATTTTATCGGTTATTCTTGAGCAGTGTGTGGGCTATATTTTTGAAAAACCATTTCGTGTGGGTTTGTTCAGAGACATTTTTGTTGCCACAGGTCTCTACTGTTACTATTTCTATTTATTTTCTTCTTAACTTCAACTTCAAAATTCTTAATTGCTTTTTTTCCCCTCGGACTTTCTTCCTGTCAACAGTCTTATCTTTTACGTTCCGTTGGAGGCATATTTTGCAATCCCTAATGCAATAGGGTCCCGATTCCAAAACCAGTCATTTCGAAGGAGAGTCTTCGGAAATTCTCTCTGGCGCATATAAAAACAGGAATCGAATGTAAATTGAATTTCTATTACTAGGTTATTTATGAAAATAAAGAAACGGTATTTTTGCATATCACATAATGAAAAATGTGGAATTTAACAATAGGTATATCTCAACTTTCAATTTTTCAGAGATGTGGCACTCTTGCGTTAGGGATGCAATTTGACCATACACTGGACACCAACAAACTTGCTGGCTTCTCTGATACGGGGTCAGCAGAACGCGAGGCCCTCCGCAACAACACACACATGAGAGACGAGGGACAAACAACCAGCCCCAAGGCGGGATTCGAACCCGCGACCCTTCGGTCCGACAGGCTTGAGTCGGTACACGCTCTTAGCTACTTCGGCCATCTAGGTCGGCTAGCTTTGTTTTTGCTAGTTCGATTTATACGACTGCGTACGTAGTTCAGTAGGCGGGGCTCGACGCAGAAAAATCCACCCGCGCTCCACGTCAGCTGGCCTTGGTCGACAAGGCGGGGCTGGGCGGATAGGCTTGGGGCAGTGGTTGTTGTCTAGGAGGCCTAGAACAGGGCTGACCAAGCCAAGCCCCCACATTCCGTGAACGGACAGTTCAAAACAGAGGATACATTGAAAGGGGCCATGGTCGCCGTTGTAACGAATGATTTGCGTGCGAGTTTCATATCTGACTGAAATTGTGCTCGTTTCTATCATTATCTTTATTTTGAGTGAGTGAAACTGAAATTTTAAAAAAATATAAAATAAAAAACCAAAACATTAACTGTGTATGGCTGATATATATAGATACGATTTCTATGCCACCTGCAATTTTTCTTTAACTATTCAGATCTGCAAGTTTTCACACAAAAAAACTTCACAAGCAATTACTGATTAAGGAACAACAAAGATGTTCCCCTCGTAATATTTCATTCTGAAGAATCAATCCATGCAAACTTCTACACTGAATTTGAGCTTGGAACAATGAATTTGTTCACGCACTTAATGTACACCGAAGAAGTCTTACCAATTTAGAACACGTACTATGATTTCGAACTACACGCACCGAAAAGAACATACCGTTGTTCTAAACAACTAATTTGTTCATATTACAGTCGCAACTATGTCTATGAGGTACGAACGTTTGCACTACAATGGCGGCCTTCAAATTATTCCGCGACAGCAACTCTCTCAATGCGTCTAGTTCATTTCTATCCCAGCGCAGTTGGACGAAGCCATGAAGGCTGGAGCTCAGGAGGTCACACCTTCAAGGAAATGAACGTAATGCGGAGTTATGATATCTGTTACAGAGTATTGTGTAAGAATCATACATATATCCCATATTAAATGTTAATATTTTACGAGTCATCTCTACCAGGCATGCTCTCGTTAAGGTGTGATTCAGTAATTACTAACACTCATTCATTTTGTGCGATTAAGATATCGAAATTAAACCGAAAAGGTATGCACTAGGTAAAGCACATGATTAAATATGCAATTGGCTTTCAACTGCTTTACCGCAGGTGTATTTTTGGGTCTGGTTGAATTGTTTTCAAATAGATGGATAGAATTCTTTGGTTAAATGAGACCGTAGTTTGAATCATTTAAAAATTCGGTGTTAGCTGCTTAAAGTGCGTTATATCCAACATTGCTTTTTAAAAAAGGTTTTTCAAAATTTACTATTATACATATTGTTGGTTATTAAAACTATCGAAGTAAAATGCTGATTCTTGTACTGTAGAGTAGGCATCACACAGCCTACCAGATCAATATACTATTTTCAGGATATCAGCATAATTCAGCATTTTTACTACAACGTTTGTGTGTTTTTATTGACTCCCGAAATTCACCAACAAATAGCTCGGAGAAATTGTTTTCTAGAACTGAGCACATTATATCCACAATCCAATTAAAGTTTTTTTTTACATAACTCAGTGCTTTATATCTGGCGGAACGCAACGGAACGGTGTTCCAGAACCTCGGGAACAATTATTAAATTATAAATATATAACTATTTCCATTAGATTAAACCTAAAATTTTATAAATCAAGCACTGCACATACCCGACATCAATCTCATGTGTGCCTTTTTAGACATAATACTCTTTACGCAGCAACAACTATACATGTGTCACTTTATTTGATTGAAGAAAAACAACCATAAGCGTTCGCAGCCTCAAAAAGGAGGAAGGGATTACATTTCTGGAACCCTACGTGCTTTTAACTTTTTTACTCGCTATTAGTAAATAAATAAAACTTACTACGAGAAGAATTAAACAAACCTTAATATGGTAGAACATTAAATATACAATTAATAAATACAGTAGATTTTAAGTGCCGTTTGGCTTAGAAAGCTTCTTGTTTGAATGTTTTGTTAATTCCCCAAATTGTCAGATTAAAAAAGGGAAATTATGGAATTTATCATAATTACAGAAACAAAGTATTGTTAAGAAATGTGTTTTGAAATGATTAGGGGAGCCACGGTCCCCCCCTATTTGTTCGCCTATGAACCCAAGCATTATATAAGATAATGTGGTCAAGTTACGCGCCTCAAATTCACCTGGTTATAGATTTCTACATTTGGCCAAACTAACAGCTTCATGATGATATTTACGACTTTTACTTCAAGTTGAAATAGGTATATCAGGAAATAAGTGATTCAAGAGTATTTTGATTTGTTTTTAAAAAACACTGCTTTGTGAAGGTAACATGCAGGTTTTATGACAATTGCCAGATGAACTGGTTTCTTAAAGCATGACCATGTAATTAGTGATAGCTGTACTAATATGTAATATGAATTATCCTCTTATAGTCTAATTTTACAAAAATACGGCCTGACAAGTCTTCAGCAACGCAACGATTACTGAGCTACTCATAACAAACTCAGCATTTTCTACAATGAGACTTTATTATATAAAGTAGAAAGCATCAGTAATAGCTTGAAAACTTACGAAAATAAAAATAAATATTTTAATCAATTTGACCTTGAGGACAAATAAACCTTTGTCCTTAATAGTTCGTTCTACACTCTTGGCCGTATTGACAGCAAAAACCTGAGAATTTGAAAAAAAAATGGTCGATTTTCCGAACATATTTTCAAAATCACCTCGATTTTTAATTAAAATACATGAACAGAGCAATTCTCTTTATTTGCAGGAAAGTCTTGAAATCACATTTTCAGAAATCGGCTATGCGTTCCACATTTTTAAAGTAGACTAGTGCAATTATTAATTAAACACACAATTCTAATTCAAGTATCATTTTTGAATTTCTAGAAATTGTCTTGGTAAATAAATGAGCTCTTTCACTTCTAAACATTACTGTACTAACCGTATGGTGCTTTAGTGTCACCTACATAATTAATACAATTATGATCGTGATAAACTATTTTTTAATTTATCTCCAGAAAACGTTTTTTAAACTCCATTTAATGTTGAGGATAAAAAATGATCTAAACTGTAGTCCACGAAAGAATGCAAATCATTCGTAAAACGTGGGGAATCTGAACGAAAATTTCAAAGCACTTAAATTGGATATTATTGTTGCAAAAGATTGAAAAAGTAAAGCATATACCAAATAGTAAAAAAATGAATATATCTCTATAACGACACACAGAATGATAGTGCAGATTCCAATCGATTCGTCTTTCGCTAATTTTCAGTCGAACCATATTTGTTCGCTTTACTTTTTTTCTCGTTTAGATTGAATTAATCGAACTGTTGTCTGATAGTCACATGATTGGTGGTAGTGGTATTAAGAGGTGAGTCCATAACGTTTCGCTTCCCGGAGAACGAATCGGTTCTTTTAACTCGAAGTAGGACGGCCGAGACTTTGTGATTTCTGTGGAGGTATGGGCTATGTAGTTTGATAGGTTAGTGTTTTCGGACGCGTCAACCGTTTAAGTCGTTAGCCCCGTAAAATAAATTCAAGCGAGAAAACCCATTTTGGAGGAAAGTCGTAATGATTTACGAGTAAATATGCAGACTTGCGGATAGGTGATTAGAGAGATGTTTACGAAAGAAAAACAGAAGGCTCCAAAAAACACATCCAAACAAAATCCTGATCGAAATTTGGTTCCACGTTTTCTCGAACTAAAGGAGGAATGCCAAAAAACGCAGCCACAACCAGTCCAATGTAATGAGAAGTAATTGTTTTATATAACAATAGAACCATAAAACTAACCTTCCGAGAAAAACACGAAATAAAAGCCAAGTTAATTACCTTTGAACGTTGACTCACGAATGAAGGTAATAGAATTTCTTCCCACAATAAGAATGCAGTTTTCTTTGTATTAATTACCTTCTCGTTTTTCTTGTGAATTCTTTCAATGTCACTGTCAATGTTATAAAGGAATGGAGGTCATTTCGAAAGTCTTAAGTCGCTAAATGTCATATCACCCTCAAAGAGTTTAATTATTTTCTAGAAACAAGAAAATGAATTTCATCTTCGAAAATCTCTAAGTCTTTAGTGTGTTAAAGTGTAAATATTTTCAAGTGCGAGTTTTGTTTTAAAATAAAAACTAATTAATAATAATTGCTGATATTCCGATATTCTTACTGATAATTTTAAAATCGATTCCTTCTGTACAGTGAATAAAGGTGATATAGCAATACGAACATTGTGGTAATATGATTCACAAACAATTTAAAGAAATAAAATGGATTACTGGCTTATTTTTCTGAAATCTGACCAATATCCGTTACTGTGTGAAATATTATCTAGTAGTCTCAACCGTTGGATCATTTCAATTTAAAAGAAATTAGGTTGTGGCCTGCAGCAAAGAAGATGCTGATGGACTAGAGGAAACAAAACGGTTTTCCAAAACGTAGCACGCATACTGCACTAGATTAACAACTGTATTGCTCTCGTATACCACTGTAACAAACCAGCTGTGGTGGTTCAGGGCATCAATTGATGTCGCTCCAATGCATCTGAATTCGAGTTTCGTCAGAGCTAGGATTTTCGATACTAGCTAGAGCGCTAGGCCGAATTCAGCCCAGCCGCTGTTTGAAGAAGAATTCTAGGGGTTGGCTACTCTGATCGGTAGTTTTCCATTGTTTCCGACCAACACCAAGCGAATGCCCGAGCAGTAACTTCCAAACGAACCGAGGACTTTTTCTTGCCCAAACCAAGTCCCCGCAGAAGGAAGGAAGACGGTCGCTAGACTTCAGGCATGATGGAGTTGGAAGTCCGGTCTGAGTTTCTCGGCTGCTCTTGCCGCTCGTTTAGCTTCAAGGTGAATGGCAGTGAGAATGGTGCGCTAACCACCTTTGGGAGTAGTGTGTGAATTAACCGTGCCTAAGTGGCAGTTCAAACCCACAGAAAGTTCGACACTAGGTTTCGGCGGTACCCAGTCGATACGTGTCGTCACGTGAGGCGGAGAGGAGAATTGAATTGGTTGAATCGAACTGATGATTTTTTACGTGGGCGAGACTCAGGCATTAGGCCTGCTTTCGTTGGATAGCACGCAAATTTCGCTACCAACTAGCAGAGGGAAGAGGTATATCTTGGGCGAGAAACAGGCGATTTTGAATTTAGCTCAGATGGCGTCATTTAGGCTTGGAGGATTTTTACATGCAAGTAAATCTACGAACACGGGACAGCCGGCTTTACTTCCCCTCCGAAGGAAGGCATGTGAAGGATTTTTTCGCCCTTAAAAATCCACGGCTTCGATCGGGGGTTTGAACCCGCCAACTTGGGTTGGGGGCGCTGAGCTCCTCTGGCCTTGGGGGCCAGGTGGCCCCCCAGTTGGGCTTTTGGCTTCGACGTGGCAGTGGCCCGATTCACTGGGCAAAGATGTGGGGGTTGTATACGTAAGCTTCCGCCGCTCGAATCCATGAATTCTCGGCTTATCCGGGAGACGCCGCGTCGTTGGCTGGGGTGCCGACGTTTCGCCTGACATGTCGCAGGCTTCCTCAGGGCAGTGAGTCCGGCGTCTCCCGGATAGCCGAGAATTCAAATATGAGGGGGTTGTCCCGGCGCATTGTCAGTGGTGTTTATAATTCGACACTGGCGCTGTCCTGGAAAGCTAGTGGCTCTGAGCTGGCAGGATGGACCTACCCAGGCTTCATTGGGGAGGTTCCCGTGAAGGGTAACTGTGTTCCGGTGCGATACGCCTGTGTTATTGCATTGGAAAGGGGTGCTGATAAGGGCTAACACTTAAGTGCTTACCTCTGAGAGTAATCCCACTAGAAGAAAAAGGAAAGGGAGGTCAATCAACTCTCCAAGGAGAAAATAATATTGATACATCCAGGAATCGCCAGAAACAAGAATTGCTGGCGAAGGCTTTTATCGTATTACCCCTTGGTCTATTCTGAGATCTGTACTAACAAAGGTGCCATGAGATTTGATATCTAAAATATCCCAATGTTTGCATTCAGAACAAAAACAAAATGCAGAAATTTGTGATTTTAATAATATAATTAAATAATATGTTTTTGTTTTCTGTAAAAAAGGATTTTATCACTAAAATATTAACTATATTTTCACAGAACCCTCATAGTTTATTTTTACACTTTACATGCAACTTTCGCCCCATTTTATAATGACATGTATTTTTAGACTAGTCATAAACATTTACTAGTCATATGTGTGAAAAAAGTAAAATATAGTTAAAAACAAAACAAATTGATAACGCTATGTTAACAAAGGGCATGTCATCGATCCTGTTAATGTTTCAAAAAACCGCCGCTCCATGGAAAAATTATTTTGTTTATTTTTTTCCAAAAGCAAGTGTGCTTGGTTATGGAATAAGACAATATGTCTAACCACGAAAATAATAACAAAAGAAAACTCAAGAAAACGCGCTGAATATACTTCACCATATAATTAACTTTTAATGATTTGTACTTTTGATGATAATGATTGATCGATGAAATAAATCAAAGAAATGGAAGTAGATCAAATTCCTAGTTGTCATTAGGCTATAGCACGATGCCGGCGACCCACTATAAGAGGTCACGGTGGCGACATCTACCTTGTCGTGACGCAGCGACCCTGGTGGCGGTGAGTAAAGACGCACACCTGTCCGCGTCCCCGTCGCCAGCACCTGGATCAAGCGAGCGGCCGCAAAAAGCCCACGGGGACGAGGAGGCAAAGCACGTATACACGTGGTAGCTTTTTGCCTCCGACCGCAGCGCCGAAGTGGGAGAGTTGATGTCAGGAGAGTCTCAGCCAGTGCTCGTAATAATACTCTCTCCCTCGCCGCCCCTCTCCCCCTCCGCCTCTATCCACCTACCTGCCCATCTGTCAGCCCCTCTCTCCCTCGCCGCCCCTCTTCCCATTCTCTCCCTCCCCGCCCCTCTCCTCCATTTGCTCCCTCACCGCCCCTCGCCACCATTCTCTCCCTCCCCGTCCCTCCCGCCTCCTCTCTCCCTACACGTCCCTCTCCCTCCTCACCCCACTCGCTCCCATTCTCTCCCTCCCTGCACTTCTCTCAATCTCTCCCACTACGCCCCTCTCAAACTATCCTTTCCCGCTCTCTCTTTCTCTGTCCCGTCTCTCCCTCTTCATTCTCTCTCACTTCTTGCTGTTCTCCCTCTCATCCTACCTGCAAAGTGAGTGGTGAAAAGTAGCATTTTATTTTGCGAGTAGGATAAGCCTTCACATGAGGCCGAGTAGCGCAATCCAACCAGCAAAATAAAATGACTTTCATCACGTCTTCTACACCCTGTTTTTCTGATAGTATTCATTTTATTTTAATTCTAGTTCACAAATCATTGTTGTATTGTGTTACATTAAGATCAGTAGAAGCAGATGAGGTCAGAATAATGTATTTTTTGTTGCAGTCTCACTTTTGACTGAACATTTGCTCAACACTTTCTGATTCACACATTTGACACAATTTTTGATTCACATCAATAAATGTTACAGAATAAAGACTGTCGATAAATCCTCGAGATTAAAACAAAATAGTCTATAAAATCAACATGAAAAATTTATGTTGCCAGTTTTTACTTATACTTGAGAAAATATGAAAGACTTTACAATAGAAATTAAAAAAACAAATGAGTCCTTCTAATGATGTGAAATGCTTATCGTATTGTCAGTGTGTGCGTGCGGGTGTGCGGTTTGTCTCGTCAATCATTCGTACACTGAAATGTTTGGAAAGTTCGCTGTGCGTTTTGACACATCGTTTGTCTCGTCCAGTGAAATTCGTCCGTCTTTTAGACCATACACGTCCGTGAATAAAATCATCTTCACAAACTCACCATTTTAACTTTTACAGGAATATCCAAAGAAGATGCAGAAGAGTATTACCATCGTTCCTCTGAATAAGGTAATAATAATAATAATAATAATAATAATAATAATAATAATAATAATAATAATAATAATAATTTATTAATATGGCGAAGCTCGCTTATTACGAGTACGCTTTTTTAAACATAAAATACAAAAACGGAAGGTCGATGGTCGTAAATATGTCAGTATATAAATAAAAGGGAGTGTGTGTGTCAACTAGACGCAAAAACAACTCAACCGCTTTCAATGAAATTTTCACACTTTGTTCTTTTTTGTAATGAGAATGTTTAAAGAGTTATTATAATTATATCGGACATGGAGGGGAGGCGTGAACTCTACACAACCTGCCGGACAGTCAAGGATTAAACACGTCCTGGTTCTATGTCCAAACCAGCACAAATAAACCCATACTTACGAGAGTCTTTCATTTATTTGTACGTTTACGCAACGTAGAGTAAAACGTGAATTACAATCACGTAACCAGTACTGTGATTTAATAGCGAAGCATATCCTGTTCCTGTTTAGTAAAAAATAAAACTAAAAACAAAGAAATGGGAAATAAGGTTATTGGCAATTGGTACGTTTTGAAAAATTCACTAAAAATTCACCTTGGCCGTAATTGTATGGATGGCTATAATGAAAACCTGTATCTTTGCAATCCCTGTGAGCATGTCTTCAGTTTTGTTTTGGGGTTATGTAAATTCTATCAATATGACTGTTAATAACCAAACCATACTAAGTCACTCTTATGCCAAGTCAGTCATTGCCTTTTATTTCTATCGGCCAGGAGCTTAGCGCCGTTAATATCCGAAACTCCCAGACGGTCACCCATCAGGGAACCCGCGGGGACTCGAGCTACTTAATTTTCTTGACATCGCGGAGCTTATTTAAGAAGTGCGGGTACTGGCTCAGACACTTGTGTCTGCCTACTTCTTGTTTTCCCCAACATATGTGGCCAACAAGTTAAATGACAGATTCTAAACTGAAAGAATATAATCATAAATCGGTCAAAACGTAGTCGCAAATCGGCCGAGAGAAAACAGAAAATAGGCGGAGATTATAAAGGCGTAGTGTTAACAATACGAGTAACAATGATTGTGTTTAAGAGTACACCAACTGCTAAGGTCATTAATCTCCGAGTGTAGTGCATGTTTTTACTCGGGAGCGGTTATCGTCCCCCGAAGAAAATAATAAATGGGTCAAACGTAGTCGCAAATTGGCCCTGGGAAAACAAAATAGGCGGAGATTATAAGTATGTAGTGTTAATCATTAAGTTACGTCACCCGGATTGTTAACTGATTGTTAGTGGTTCCGGGTGTGTCAGCTGCTAAGGCCATTAATCTCGGAGTGTAGTGCATGTTTTTACTCGGGAGCGGTTATCGTCCCCCGCTGGGTGGCGGATTCCGTCGCTGACCTGCCGTCCGCTTGCGGCATTTTCCCCAACCAGGTATCTCCCACCAGCGGGGCACCGCCCCAGACGGCACAAGCTCTAAGCTCCCGATCGGTCTCCCGGCACGTATGGCAGTGTAGTGCGTGTTAGTGTAAATGTATGTGAGGGGGTGAGGTACGACAAGGAAGATGAAAGAGTGACCGCGTAAGACCCGTAGCCTGTTTGTTACTGTACTGATCCGGCATTCGCCTGCTGTTGGTAGGAGAAACCACGGATAACTACCAATAAGAGGAGAGTTTGTAGGAATTCTCCTTCAGACAGTTTCTGAAGTCGTTGACACGAGTCCTGTCACCGTCGGACTTGTGTTGTCACAAAATTTGGTTGAGGAAAAAGCTCAAGTGTCTTTTTAAAAGAAAACCCTGGGTGTTTTACATATAGATATTGGAATATCAATTAAATAAAAACGAAATTCTTATCGTTAGTAGTATTAGGCTTTCATCATAATATACATCGTATCGTAAATCGTTTGGTAACTGTTCCCCGTTGATAATCAAAGCTTAACGACATTATTTGATAGTTCTCCAATTTCTTGTTGTAATAAGACGTTCTCCAATGGTTGTTTCGTAAATAATTATTCCACCGCACGTGTGACTAAAAGAGTTATCGCGCTTCGTTGTGTAATGACACGAATTTCCCCTCTGACACATCGTAATTGCAATTACCTTCGCTTCCGCTGACACAATCCAAAGAAGCATTATATACTTTCAAGAGGATTAATTCACTGAACAAAGAGGAAATATGATTCAGATGATATTATTTCTCTGTTTGACGAGTTTGTCAAGAGTCTTGTAACGGAAAATAAACCGCCTCTTGCAAGTAAAGGAAAAAAATGAAGCAAAGGTTAATGTACCAAGGAGAATAACAGAGTAGGTTTTGAAATTTACCCTAAAAAATTGAACTGAAAAACATCTCATGAAAAAGGAAAATCATATGCTAAACATTCATTATCAATTTGTGGAGACTATTTGAAGCAATAATAATTAATGTTCACGTATACTTGCAAAAATATTTAATTGCGATCAAATCAGCATTTTCATTATAAAAAATATTTTATGCATTAAAGTAATGACTAAATTGTCAAGCCAATAATCACATGTACGACAAATTCTCCAAATGTGCATCAATCATTTTAAATAAATATTCGATAAATAACACTGAAGATGTAATTTTTATTGATAGAGGATGAGTAATTTCAGATCAAGATAACACCAGTGCATCATATGAGAAATATATAATTTCTGTTCAGTTTTGATCTCAAAATCAAAGAAGCCTGCAGCCGGTCCGAATGGCCGAGATCGTTAAGGCAGTAGTGCCGTAGCGATCTCTGACGCAAGGACCACGTGTTCGAGTCCCGTCTCGGGCATGGTTGTATTTGTGTTGGTCCTTTCACACTCTACCATCACCATACCATGTCATGTCATCTTCACAGTTAACATACAGTTAAATACGATAGTGGTCGCTAATGACCCAGATGTTGATGCGACCTTAAATAACAAACAAAACAAAAAAAATGCCTGCAGAGTTTTTCTTGTAATTCTCTTATTTTGTCGCAGTTAGTAGTCAATTTCAAACAGTGACTGCACTGAAATTTGTACTGACGGTTGTCTATGTCATACACCTCAATTCCATCAATTCACAAACCTGCGTTTTTAGTCTTTTGTATTCGAAAAAATACATTATTTTCTTCAGCGATATTTGAAATATTCTCAGAACTTCCACTCATTTTAAGCACGACCTATTAAACGTAAGCATGGTTGAAATAAACTGACGCTTCTGCGTTAAAAAATAATCACATTAACATTTGCAAAGAGCGTTTCTACTTTTTATTTTCAATATTCTAGAACGTCAATAACACACACTCAATGAATCATTCAAAACCGTAAAACGGATATATACCTAAAAATGCGATGTCAACTGATTCCATGTCCTTTATCCCAATACAACCCATTCCTTATCCAAGATCCATAATACCTCTAAGAGACGAAGATAATGCGTATGTCAGGACAAGGCTTCCTTTTTTCAAGACCTGTTGGTGCGTAGGTAGCTGAAAGAGTTTTATTGATTTTTATTTGTTATGTATATAAATAGCGACCTTAGATTTCTTGGATAGCAATTTCAAGGGCTTTCTGTTTCCGCTCTGCTCTTTTTAATCCAGTAATTACAAATTATGCACAACAGTCACGAGTAAGCGCAGTGTGGCATAATCTTGGGAGCAAGCCTCTTTTTACAATTTTTTTTCTTTCCGCCGGCTATAAAGTACTCAGTATGCACCGCGTGAACGAATATCTCTCTTAATGGCCAAGGACGAGGACTTGACAGTTGCAAGTTGAGTGATTTGCTGCCTGCGCATTCATTGAGTTGAGAGAATGGATTGCATTGAAGTAAACTGGATTGAAATAAGAGAATTGAAATTAAAAAAAAATTGTAGATCTGAAGCTATACATACGTAAAAGTATTTAACGTGAAATATTAAAAAAAATTATGACGTCGGACCACGTGAAAAGTATCATTTAAAAAATAATCATTCCGAGAAGTGAATTAAAGTGTTATGAAATTTTATTATTAAATTAGAAATATTTTAAAAATAGTTCACGGAAAAAGTAGTAAAGTAAAACACTTGGCTTTGGCCACCCCCAAAAAGAGACTTGCTTAATTTTTGAGATAATACTTTGTTTCCCAACTTGTCAAACATCATAAATCTTACAAGAATGATATAATTCTTCATGCAGCTTGGAATCCATGATTCGCTCTAGAGAATGAACTAGCATTGTAAATGTGTCACTAAAAGTTTCAGTTAAATGAACGCAAATGTTTAGAATATACTACTTTTAAAGAACATTATCTGAAATGATCAAATCCTAATTCTGCTGTTTTCACAGCACTTTTCGTGCTCTAGTCCATCCTCTAGAACATACAGTTGTTTTGATTTTTTTTTGTAAATTTATCACATCAACATGTGGAAATACGATGTCTCAAAGAAAAACCTGCATTTTGGACAGTTAATTATAAACAAACCTTTTTTTTAAATTTTCAGTTCTCTGAAGAGCATATGGAAATCAAATGTACAAGGGCAAAGAAAATAGTATCAAGTATATTGTTTCAATTACCTGAGATAGACAGCTTCCTTAATGAGTAGACTTTCCTGCATTCTATTACTGTACCTTCTTAAACGATGTATCAATTAAGAGATAACTAGCTTAGCCTAGCCTAACCTGGTCTCCGGGGGCGTGTACTTTCATGCGAGGTCTGAGGCTTTCGCGAGTTGTCAGTAACTCGGTCGGAGGCGTGGCGGTCCGGGAAACGGTTGAAGTTTGAAGTAATTTCGTGATGACATGTTATTTGAGCTATAAAAGTTCACCCCAAAAAGCGATTATAGAACTAATAAAGTTGGCTTTCGTCTACACTCAGGAACACGAAAAGATAAAAGTACTTTGTGGAAAAATTCGTGTCAATGCTTATATCAATAAATATCGTCATTAATTTAATTATTAGCCTAGTAATGTTGATAATTTAAGAATTGTCATAGTATTTTACGTTATAAGGGAGGAAATGTTTCATTACGCGAGATATTTCTAGTCAAGGCGACATTAGGGGCAGAGGTTGGAATTTCTAATGAGTAATATAACATTTCCGTCCGTGTGTTGTAACACGTTTTATTTTATACTATGTCACATTTCCTTGTTTTTATTTTAATTTCCTTCAGCATTACTTTACGATGTACGAGTGACAAATTGCACATGGCGCCAGGGCTCCATAGAACCTTGTCGGCGAGCTCTAAACATTTTAAAAACAATTGAAAGATAAAGAGACTCTTCGGAAATAGATAATAGATTAACCAAATGAAGCAATGTAAAAATTAATTCCTCAAAATGGGAAAAAAATAAATATTTTGTTCTTGGAAAAAATACAAATTATGACAAATTAATATTAACAAGGTTAATGAGCATGTTATGGTGGCTTACTTATCACCCTTTGTTCCTTAACATTCCCATCGTATGGTATTGTTGTCTATATTTTTCACGAATGATTTGTAAGTTTCCTTTTCATTATTGTAACCAACTACATCATTAGTATAGAGTAATGTAGAGGCATGCATCAATAAAACAAATCAGAAAGTGGTAAAAATGTCCAAGTTCATAAGTTGGTATGATATTTCATTACGGTACATTGGACCGTAAAGCCCCACTTTCTAACTGTTTTGCGATACGTAAACAACCGAAATGAGATGTAGTATGAAATAAATATAATGAATGTAACTTTAAGGTTTCACGTTGAGCCGAAATGGTAGTATGGTAATCTACGTTCCTGCACTCTAAATGCGTTATCCCATCCCATGTTATCGATCCGTGTGGACGAGAACAATCGAAAAAGGATCTCCGTAGGTGGTTTTAAAACTGCCACAAATGCGTTTTAGATGCTTAACTCCCCTCAACACGTTTTTTCCGAAAATTCATTACAAAGTAGACTTAATAATCGTCAATTTGATTATTCAAGACGTAAAGATCCATATGTAAATGCGGAAAAGACAGTGTAGAAATTCACAGTATTCAGTTTTCTCGACGGCGCATTTATATTAGGATTGGCAACAGTCCACTTTCGTCAATATTGTCCTCTTGTCTTGCTTTGTATTTTAAATAGTATCCTCTTTTTAGTAATTTTTTTCGTGACTAACATCTGCTAGGTTACATCGATTAATGTTTAATTTAGAATATGAGACATAAAAATACTTTTTTTCTGAACTCTTGACACACGCAAGCATGATTGTGTAACTGTCTAGCGACTAAAATAAAAAAGAGACGCTTTGACCATTCAGGCTCCATTTGCCTTTTGAGAACGAATATTTCACTTCATTCGTTGTTTTTTTTCATTTGAATCACAAATTAAGAGATGAAAGAAATAGAGCTGATTTTAGTCTAAATTGAATATTTATAAAAAATGTATTGATGCGTTTTTTTTATTTGGCTTATTTTTTATTATTTGGCTTTTTTTTAATTTGGCTTATTGGTAAAGGGAGTGTTCTCCCTTTTACATGAACATTGTTGGCAACCCTAATTGAGACCTTCAAAGAAACCTTATCGCAATAGGATTCTATCTTCCGAAGCTTGGCTTCCCAACAATTTTTAAATTGATTTGCAATGAAACAAATTCAAGTGTCTAGGAGGGAATCTTTGCATCTTAAAATAGGACACACGGGGGCCGAATTTTTTTTAAAAAAGTTGCTTATCTCGCTTTGTTGGTACTTTTTATTCATCATTCATCTATTGATAGTAAATATCTGAGGAAGATATTCTGAAGATCAAGAAAACTTGCGCAGATCATACTTTTCCACATCATACGCCACATACAGCTTATACTATTATTTTACGAAAATAAATTAAATCCAAATTAAAGACACTGATATCTTCTCCCCAAAGTTCTCACACAGTTTTACTGTTTTATGACTAAATAAATCTAAGTGATACATACAAAATGCATAGAATTGCAAAAGTATATTAAATTATATTGTAGTAATAATAATAACAATAATAATACAATTAAGAAATCAACCAACAAAATTCGCAAAACTAGCAGGACGAAAGTCCCATTTTTTCTGAGGGGAAAAATACTGAAGTGAATGCAATATCTGCAAAAGATACCCAGACCTGTTTTAAAAGATAATAATCTCAAAACGGCCTTAATTGTTGAAAACCCCCGACTTTTAAGTATTATTCAGATTATCATTAACGTAAATTTTTAATGAAGTTATTTTGAATTTTTATTTGTTGCTTAAAAATTACGTATACAATTTTTATTTAATTAAAGAGCAACATTCAGATGTTTTAAGTGTTCCTGCTTTGGACTTCAAGGCAGCCAGCACAAAGAGTATGAGTAGGAGTAGGAGTGAAGGTATGTACGAGAATACGTGTGTGTGTGTGTGTGTGTGTGCACGCGCGCGTGTGTGAGAGATAGAGGAGAGGAGAGAGAGATAGAAAGAGAGATAGAGATAGAGAGAGATAGAAAGAGAGAAGAAATAGAAAAGAGAGAGGGAGTTAATACTTGTATTAGACGACCTCGCTACCAGCATCTGAGACCCAGCAATGCAGTTAAGGGAGATATGAAGTCATTCGCCGCCCTCGCGTGCTGTCGGGAAACGCCGTGCTGCGCGGCGATATCTGGTCCATGCATCTTCATGTTCAACGACATTCCGCCAGGATAAGATTCGGCTCACTTCACTACAGGTATAACGAGTTGGCGATTTGCCCACTAGGGGTGTAGCACGGTGGATAATGTGACGCGATAGACGGATTTTCACGTGGTCCATGTGGAAGCTGCACGATATAACTAAACTAGTTGAAGTTCATGGGTACGCTCATCCTATAAGACTCAGTATTTTAGAGTTCAAAAAAATTGTACAAATAATAAGGAAATGCCCACCACATGATTCCTGCAAGCCTCTCTTCATTGAGCTTCGAATAAAGTCTTTGCCTATTTACTTAAGTATCTGTTCTTTCTGTCAAACCTGTCTTCCTTAGCAATGGAAAACGATTTTCATTAAATTCTAATATTTCTAATTACAATACACGTCATTGAAATTTCATTTATCAAGAGTCAATATCAATAGCGTATTATAAGAAATTCGCATAAACGTTACTTCGCAACATATTACCAGACGACATTAAACACACAATAGGTTCACAAATTTAAATTATAAGTAAAATATTTTCTGATTCATAACTGTTTCTACACAATTAGAGACAATACTGTTAAGAAATAAAAATAACATTTATTTTAACAATGATATATAACGCATTAGCTTACATTTGTATTGTGTAATGTTAAAAACTACTTAATATGCCTATAACAAGTAACACACTTCAGCTTCCATGTGAATGTCCCCATCTCGATCAGGCTTCTTTTTTAGAGATCCTGATTCATTGAGTATTTACTCAATGTTGAGATAGCCCATTGCTTTGTTCTTGGATGTATTACTTCCTACTGCGTTAAAATAACATATTTTTCTTCGAATACTCACCAAAAAGTGTTTTTTGGACTTGTGACGTTACTATTGTTTGAATTACATTTCTGTCTAATTGACACCTACCTGAGGGGACATCATTGTCCAATCAGAGGCTTTAAATTCTGATGTCACTGCAGAGGTGTGGATGGTTATTAAGAAAAAAAGGTACCAGATTCATCCAGTTTGACTACCGCGCTCCTGGCGGGCACTTCACCGGAAGTTTCTCTAGTTTGTTGCGATATGATCATTTTGCATGCATGTGGAGAGATATGATCATTTGCGTAGTTGCCTGAGAGAGTTCTGATGTGTTTGAATTATAATGGTGAAGTGGTTAAGTGAAAAAGAGAAATAAAGTATGGCACTGTATTCTAATATGTCGCTCCGAGCTCAATCCAGACCCCTCCAGATCCCTTAACCTAACATAATTTGTTACCACAGATGCCGATGTTAAATGTTTGAACTTTAGCGCTGTATTGCGAAGATCGGAGGAAGTAATTTCTTCATGATTACGCTAACAAAGAAATGACGTGTAAAACACTCATTCCAGTTTTCGGCACCGAAAACATACTGCTAGAA
>BOPP01000252.1:593365-665597 GCA_017312745.1 Gryllus bimaculatus
GCGTAGAAACGAACGTCCTTTTCCCATCCATTTACTGTACAGAAAAATGATGAAAAAAGAATACAAAAATGACCGTGTAAAACAGGCTTTACAGCGCGAAATAAATTAAAATTGTAGTGCACTAGTTGCACATGCTGAGTGTTGTTTAAAAACTGTACACTGCAGTGTGTACTCGAGAAATGTTCAGGACATTCTTGCGCAATGGAGTATCGTTGTCTAAATCTCAGGAATATCTCGGTATATTTATTGAAAGCCTTCCGTTTACCTCTGCTGAAAAATTTGCTTTTTAAATATTTGAACATAGGATTTTGAGCAACATGTTTCTCAATTCCAGAGAATGCAAATCTTTATCTGTCAAAGATTTGCGGAGAAATCCATACACCACTTATTGGCGCGTAAGATCGTTTGAATGAATTCCCTCGATTAAAATTCTGCGGTTATTAGTCACAACCAAGATTGGAAGAGGCCATGGGTGTATTTGATGAAAATGAATGACTCACAGCAGCAATAAACAAGTAATCGAATGAACGATTTCGATTAAAGGAAAATTTTTATAAAGAGGTATAATCTCATTTCCAGTCATTACAATGAGTTAGACAATGATACCTCTTACGTTTCGTAACTCCTGCAGTGTGAAACCTTTAGAGAACTTAAATGTATATTCTCTGAATTTACATTATTATATAAACAGTTGTTATACACACATTATATGTAAATGCCTGTAAAATATAAATATCATATACAATTAATAATATTTTTCGTTTTCCTTTAATTTACCTACCTCGTCATATACTTCAAAAATTTAAATTTAACACACGATTATTTGTGTTTTTATATTTTGGTTTTCGCAGCGCTATCTCGTGGAAAATGCTTAAGACACTTTGCAACACTGTTTCAGCGCCGTTGTCGAGATATGTGAAAAACTCAAGTGTCAGTGTTGCCAAATCGTACCGAAATTGTGGAATCGTACCATAATTTATCCGTCTAAACATAACTTCAGTATAACGTTTAAAATTATTACCAAGATATTTCTAAATTTTTACTTTATATGAAGATTGGACAGAAGTTTTCCTCCCTCTTCCTTAAACTTTAAACAATTTATTGCACACCTCGCACACAAATGTGACTTACATGACAAATACGAGTTTTGCCAGATAACGCAAACATTCCAAATGTATTTGAAATGCACATCATTAAAACCTATATACAATCTAAAAATAGTATCAAAATTAATAAAATGAGTCACTGTTTGTATCATAATTATACCATAATCTAGATTTCCATCGTATCTCCATTTCCAATTCTAACCACCATTTTCATCGTATTTCCAATTCTAACCACTGCATGTGGCAACTCTGCAGAGTGCGTACTTAAAATCTACTTTTAGACTTGGTAAAGGGGAAGGAACTTAATCTTCAGAAAATCTGAGATTGACAGTAACGTTTCTCTTGACTTTAAAGTGAAGTGTGCAAAATTTAATTAAGATTGGATTATCAATGTAGAATTAACTTTTTTTTCTTTACTTGATTTTTAAAATCGTCCTAAATTATGCCTGGCAAAATGTTCACCCTTCAATTGCCACCCGATTTAAAATTTCCTAATTCGTTACCGACGTTATCTCGGTAAATGAGCCAAATTTGTAAAAAAAAATAATGAAGTAATGGGTTCTTATTTTCAGCTACCTCATACGTAAATCATGAATTGCCTAAGCGTAATCGAAGAGAGTTGTGGTACACCATTCAATCTCTCTAAACGTGATGACCAAAATATATAACCGTTTCGTTTCAAATGCATTGAGTCCGCCTACCAGGGATGCCATACTGGGCGGGAAAAAAGGCGTCGACGTACAGTAAGATTACTCACTTTGCAGGATTTCGCCTCACTGCGGAATCCGTTGGTTCTTGAGGAGTTTAGGCCAGTCTTGCTTTTCTTACTTAAATCATTGTACCAATATTGATGGCTTTTGAAACATGCATTACACATAAGATTACACAATAGCTGCCAATTTGCAAGATGTTTAAATTAGAAAAGATATGAAAGACCCCGCTTATATTTGTTATTAAATGTAATTATCTACGTTTTTTAGTTGCCTCGCCTAAAATTCACTTACTAGAAGCCGTGATGCTACAAAGTCTATTAAATCTTATTTAAATAAAAAAGAAAAAATACGAAGGACAATAAATAACACGCAGAAAAAAATAATTTTATCAGTAAGTTATTGAGTATCTTAATTGTTTTGTATAACATTTTTACATGATTTATTTTGTTAATCTTTTATTTTAACACTCGAGAATTCAATTAATATATAGAAAATGTTAAAAATCTATTTTCTTTCTTTGCTAAATATTCTTGAATGTCCTAAATCCTTCACAAGTTTAAAAAAATAATATTATTAATTATCCTTTTGAGCAATATTTAGAATTTAGCAGCAAATAAAGACATTATTGTAATTTAATGTTAGAGAATTTATTAATAGTCCCACAATATAGTACGTATGCTGTGATAGTTCTCTATTTTGATCATTAATTCCTTTCAACTTTTACTTCTATTTTTCTTAATGGAAATGCGATCGTACGAAATCAATAAAGGACCTACTATGTAG
Organism: Gryllus bimaculatus; assembly: GCA_017312745.1. Lineage (NCBI taxonomy): Eukaryota > Metazoa > Arthropoda > Insecta > Orthoptera > Gryllidae > Gryllus > Gryllus bimaculatus. Next base: position 595,968 of record BOPP01000252.1, read on the forward strand.
CAAGACGTGCAATATCCTATTTACACTAAAATTACATACAATACTATATTGTTGAATTTTTAGCAAGTCCAAATTGACGAAAATACCTTCTTCTATTGTAATACTTCATGAGTATATAGTATTTTTATGTAAGGAAATTCACTTACGTCATGGAACATACACATTATTACGTAAAATATTCAAATTTGTATCACACTCCTGAAATTAATTAATTTAGTGCTAATTTTTACATATTTTCGGAAGAATTGTAATTGTTAAATTTATTAAGAATTAATGTTCGTTCATGCTTATCGACAGAATTGTCGTTCATTATTTGAACGAATCATCTAATTCGTATCAGTCACTTGTTTTTTTAGTACTATTCCGACTGTGACTCCGACTGAACTCCTTGAACATTTTCTCTGCGTGCATCAACAGCTGTCAAATGTTTCATTGTTTGAATATTACATAGATAGTCATAGATAGTCATTAGATGTTTACATTGCTAGAGTGCTGAGTGTGAATTTACGAGACATATTTGAGTCTCTTCTGATACAAATAATCAACGATGTGGGAAGCATTTATAGACGTGGCAAAGCGGAATCCATTTTGTAATCCACTCTACGTCGCCAACTGCGAGTCAAGAAGATCGAGCGCCAGGTCGAAGATAGACGAGGATTCAACGTACAGCTGCGAATACGGGTCTGCAAAATATTTCGCATTATGTGCTGTCGGAGGTATCGTGTCTTGCGGACTCACGCACACCATGGTGACTCCTCTGGACTTGGTGAAATGCAGGATGCAAGTCGACCACGATAAGTACAAATCTCTCATCAAAGGCATTAAACTCACCCGCGCCGAAGAGGGATGGCTTGGCCTGACAAAAGGATGGGCACCCACCTTCCTGGGTTACTCCATGCAAGGTATGTTCAAATTCGGTTTGTACGAAGTGTTCAAAGTCGTGTACCACGACATGCTCAGCGAGGAAAACGCTTACCGCTGGAGAACGGCTTTGTACCTAGCCGCGTCAGCTTCCGCCGAATTTTTCGCGGACATCGCCCTGAGTCCCATGGAAGCGGTGAAAGTCCGCATCCAAACGACCCCGGACTTCCCTCCGACCCTTCGCGACGGCGTGCCGTGCATTTACGAAGAAGAGGGCCTGCACGGGTTTTACAAGGGGCTGGTGCCGCTCTGGCTGCGCCAGATCCCGTACACCATGATGAAGTTCGCCTGCTTCGAGCGCACGTTGGAACTGCTGTACAAACACGTCGTCCCCAAACCGCGCGACGAGTGTACCAAGACGGAACAGCTGCTCGTCACGTTCGCTGCCGGGTACATCGCGGGCGTGTTCTGCGCCTTGGTGTCCCACCCGGCCGACACGGTCGTGTCCAAGCTCAACCAATCGCCGGGGTCGTCCGCCTTCGACGTGGCCAGCCGCCTGGGCTTCTTCGGCATGTGGAAGGGCCTGGGCACGAGGATCGTCATGATCGGCACCCTCACCGCCCTCCAGTGGTTCATCTACGACGCCGTCAAGGTCTGGTTTCGGCTGCCACGCCCCCCGCCGCCCGAGATGCCCGAGTCTCTCAAGAGGAAGGGGGACTAGGGAAAGGAAGTATTTTGACCGCCAAGTGTACAGTCTGTTTCGATCATGTTCTGTGACAAATCAGCGCCAAGCAATTTAATTAATGGTTTGTGATGGTTTCGTCAGTGGTTGAGACGAATCCAAATTTAGTTCCACCATTGATATATATTGTATTAACTTAAGAGCGTCCACAATTGCTTATGTTATCAAAGAGTGCTGTGTTAGGTATCTAAACGTAATTTGTGTCCTCCAGAGCATGTCTGCCAAAAAAGCTAATTGCGACAATCGTTTTAGGCAACAGAGACAGAATGTATCTACATATATATTTTTGTATGCACAAGTAGTTGAATTATCAATAAAGAAGTAAAAACGTTTCCGTGAGTGAAATATTTTAAGTACAGTGCTGATTGATTATACAGTTGTATATCTACATGCTGTTAATACGTTTCTGGGAAAGGAATTCGGGAAGCTCAAAATTCAGAATCAACACTGTTACTAAATACGGTGAAATTGCATACTACATGAAGATAAAAAACTTTTTAATTAAAGGCGCTATTATGACTATTTTTTTCTAGTCTGGCATCTCAATTCCTGGGGTTGTGTTAACGTTTTCATAAAGACCCATCTTACCCTTTCGGATCGTATAAAATTGGTATTGCTAAGGGGCAATTATGTAAAAAGTGATGTTTGTGTCCGACTAGACAGATACTGTTTCAACGAAACAAATTGTCATTAGACATGACAAGTAAGTCTTGTTTAATATCTCGCACCTGAAAACTTTTTGTTATTAATCTGGAAGAGTACAATGCTTGTATTTTCACTGAAATAGAATTTTGAAAACTAGACGGTTCGTTGATTTTATCGACCACAGTACGAAGTACCTTCAAAGATACTTGAAATAAAAGAAATCTCTCATGATGGTAAAATAATGACTTACTGGTCCATTAAAAAAATAAAAATAAGTATAAATTTGTACGTCACGCAATAATGTAACTTTTGGGAGCATGTGTTTTTAAGTTATTGAAGTTATACGGTCAATGTACCTTTTTTATATGTTTATTTAAGTCATACTAAATTTGTGGAGTCAAATTATATTGCACGTGTACCTCGCCGGGCATTCTGAAGAGCAATTAATAAAAAAGTACTGTGGCTTTCACAGCATTCGAAAGTACTGACTCAGCCTGTGATTTAACTATTTAAAAATAGTTATTTAAATGCCTCACTCACATTTACATGTCACTATTGTAAATCTGTAGATGTAATAAATGGTTGATAATTTGACTAGCTACTACCAGATCTTTCCACCATGGAACTATGAGCTATTTATTCATTGCTTCATGCTTCGAACCATGACTGTCACGGACATTTAATAATCTTAAATATAATATTGTTCTATGATTCGACGTTGATGAAAGTGTTGCCAGACGTATGCTATCTTTATGTTAATTCATTTTACGCAGCCTACAATTATCGTACAATGAAAAACAACGATAATGATTCTGATTTTTTTGATGTTATTGGAATTTAATTTTAATAAATCATAAGGGATTACTCCACACAAGGCTGCGCATGCCTAATTCGTCTCAATGTGCTCAAAGCGACATTTTAATGAATTGAGTGTGCAGCTCAGAAAGATGAAACTATGTTTTCTTCAACAACCAACTCCTTGCGTGTAATGAATAAGTTTATTTTTCAAAATTAGTTTAGAAGCACTGGAAAAGAACCAACTTTGTGAAATTGTCCAGCCGGTTTTAAACAGACATGAAAAACGAAATAAATGATGAATTTGTTAGTGTTTTATCAAGTGGAAGAAATCGCACAAAACCGTTAAAAGTGCAGAGAAACGGCACGAGAAGGTAGACTCTGCGCTTGTGCAATAGTAATATCCAGGCATACTATCGCTGTTCCGAAATCATCGGGTTGCCGAATTCGACCTGGGGATTGTAACCAACTAGAAATATGTTATACCTGTAGTAACTTCATTTTTTCTTGAACGAAATGTAATTTTTTGACGAGGCTACCTCTGAAAAACTAGGGACTCTGTGTTTTTGAAATGACTTTCAGTGTTGCCGACTATGACGGCAACAGAGCACTGATTTCTCGCCGGAACTCTGTGTTAAACCAGAGTATAACGCCCATGAAACTGCACTATGTAACCGGCATAATTATAAAATTAAGATTTTGACATCAATAGAATAACAAAAGTACAAAAAATGTTATATACCGATAATTGGCAAAATTTGTATGCTACAGAATTTAAAAAGAATTAAAATATCAAATTCTATTCATTGCACTGATAAAGTATGAAACTAACGACTTAATTTCAAATCAAAACTATGAGCCTTATTCACACTTATAAGATAAGGAAATACTTAAACTATAAGAAGTACTTTTGATAAGGAAATGCTTATTTAGTTTTCTATCTCTGCTGTGGAATTTATGTCTTTTTGGATACGATATTTTGCAGTTTCATGAGCGATGTCCTAAAAAACGATACGTTGAACAAGTTGCACTTATCTTAAAATTATAATCGACTGTGCTGTGCAATGACTAGCACGCACCAGAACGTTAACCCCCCATCGCCTATACTAGTTAAATTAAGAACAAATAACGAGCGGTGTAGACAAAAATCTGATAACCAGAAATGTTCGCTCCCGTGTAATAGAAACTACTTTGCATTGAAAAACGTACTACAAATTTGATTCGAAATTTCTTTTGTCGACATAACCAAACTCTCCACCCATGTCGCAACTAACGACGCGAAGTCTCACGGAAAGGCGCGTGGATAATACCAGGATTGCCACATCCGCACTGGGAAAGCAGTGTTACCAGATGTGTTGCGAGCTCTTCCACCACCACGGAATTTCATCAAATAACATTTCCAATGAAACAAGTCCCCAACTTTGTACGAAAAATATTCTCTAAATTATGGACTAACGACATGAGCTGTCCCTGAAGATCCCTGTGATTGTCCCCATAAATTCAAATCAATCAACGCCCTTTGAACCGCCCTAAATTATCGTTGGATTTTCTTGCTCTATACCTTTTATCTTTCTCTTTTTGATACATAAACATTGCACAACGTCCATTGTTACTTTTTTATTCATAATCATTCTGAGAATAGTATTTCTATCTCTACTCAGCACGAAAGTAATTTCCCCCAAACATGCTCACGTCCATTTACATTCTCCATTCTTTCCTCTCAACGAAAAAATTCTACATTTTGGGGACATTTTGGGGAATTCCCCAATCTGGCAACCCTGTGGGAAAAATACGCCAACTTCAGAGTTAAAAATTTGCCAAATGCCTTGAGTGGTGAAAAAAGCGGACTCTCACAAGGGCTGCTCTTTTAAATATAACATGATACTAAATACTCTTGTGCATGAAACCTACCTGCCATAAACCATCAATACTTCAATTTTTGGAAAAAAAAGTGGGCACGATTTAATTAAAAATAAAGAAAAGTGGGATTGATTTTTTCATAACTGCTGCAAATTTGCAATTGTTGAACAAGGAAATTGTCGTGCGTGAGGCATGTGTTTCAAAAGCCACTAATATTTGTACAAGATTTAGGAAAAGGTAGGCATTATTGATATTTTAAGAAAAAAGCGAAGCATGCCCCCTACCAATGCAAAACCTGCATTGTTTTAAACGTGGGAATTGAATGAACTTACACGCGTGTAACGTTTTTCTATGCTTAGTTATATTTAAACAAATATACCTGCAAGAGTAAGGAACTATTTTTGCGTTTTGTGATACAATTGATATTTTTCAACATTAAAGAACTCAACAAATATACGTAAATAAATTTGCCCCTTAAAACTTTAAATGTAGGGTGTAAACCCTTAACCTGGCAACGCTGCGATGCATTGTTGGGAGGGCATACATAAATTTTATACATACCAAAAATTATATTTGTTGGTTGTACGCGAAGAAGAATGTGTAGAAAAGTTGCGGAATTTTTCAATCACATTTTCGAAATTAAATTAAATTTTAAAAATTGTATTTATTATACCAAATTGTATATTAATGCAACACTATTTTAAAATTGGCATTGAAAAATCTTTATAACATTAATTACTAAAAATAGTTACGTTGTATCGCTTAACTCGAACTGTCTTTTTGGTAAATAAGTGGTGTCTTTTGAAGATTTTCCCTGTGAAACAATTTTGAAGGAAAGACGTCAATGTAGGAGAACTTCAGGTCTAAATGTTTTCTCTGACCGATGGTCAATATCTACCCAAAGTACAGCATTAATTTTAATTTGAGAAGGTAGCAATTTTCGTAATCTTTGTCCTGTCTCGATGTAAATAAATATGGAATAAAATATGAATAATTATAAAATAAAGTGTATTAATTGCTATTATTGAATGTCACAATATGGAGATGATAATGTATACTTTTAGTGTAGTATTAACGCAAAAATAATTTTGTCTATGGTTGCATGTAAGACCATTCTGTTTTTTTTCCGCACGACAGAACAAGAAATTTTCACTCCAATCACGAAATGTTTTGTTGATGCACTCTTAACGAAGAGCGAGGCCTTCTATTCAAGTCGTTTCGTTATTGAGAGCGAGCTTTTGAATTGTGCTTCTCTTTTGACGAAAATGCGCGCTGTGGTCTTCATTTGCGTAATGGTGCATCCGGCTGCCGTCAGTAGCGCTGTAATCGATCATTCGCGGCCTGCCGTGCCGCAGTGGTGCCAAGTTTGCAAACTTCGTGCTCCTAACCATCTTGTAACTGTAGTTACTACTTATACTTCGTGTGTACTCGTCTTGAGCTCTTATTTTGATAAGTGCAAGTGTAAAGAGAGAGGTTATTTTGGTAGCTTTAACGTCTGGTAGTTCACCGACTCGCAACTGATGTAGCAACCCTCATCAAATCTAATCTATTTTATGCATGCTACTCTTTACATTTATATCATATTTTCGTCGTGTTTCTGTAACATTTTATTTAGCTCAAAATTCTCTAAAATTTTGCTTGTATATTCTTTGTAGCCTGAGGACGAGGAAAAAGATTTTTCCTTGAAATGTTGCAAAATAGACTATGTAAAGGCGATTGAAAACTAAGTTGTCTTTTTTAAAGAAATGTTTATTCTGTTTCTAAATAATTTCTAAATAGGTATATGAAGAACACTTCTGTGGAAGTATCTACCGACATGGTGAATCAAATCAAATCCGTTGCTCGTTTGTCAATGTATTGTTCGAATAATATTTGAGGCTACTTTACAACTGGGGGGTGGGAGTTGAATGACGTTGCCACTTACTTCGGTGGCAGACACGTGGCCGTTTCTCGCATCAGATCACAACAGTAGCAGAAGAAAGAAACAAATCGCAAGAAAAGCAACCAACAGTAGACGACAGACTTTCTCTTACTTTACCCTTGCGACCACAGTCCAGAGACATCCTGTTTACCCTTGCGACCACAGTCCAGAGACCACCTTTACCCTGCGACCACAGTCCCAGAGGACCATCCTTTACCCTTGCGACAACAGTCCAGAGACCATCCATTACTCTACGACCACAGTCAGAGACCCATCCTTTACTCTACGACCACAGTCCAGAGACCATTCCTTTACTCTTACGACCAACAGTCCAGAGACCATCCTTACTCTTACGACCACAGTCCAGAGACCATCCTTATACTCTTTCGAACCACAGTCCAGAGACCAATCCTTTACTCTTCGACCACATCCAGAGACATCCTTTACTCTTACCGACCACCAGTCCAGGGGACCATCCTTTACTTTTACGACCCAGCAGTTCCAGAGACCATCCTCTTACTCTTACGACACCCAGTCCAGAGACCAGCATCCTTACTCTGACCACATCAGAGACCTTTTACGACCACAAGTCCAGAGACCATCCTTTACTCTATACGCACCAACAGTCCAGAGACATTCTTTACTCTTACGCACCAAGTCCAGAGAGCCATCCTTTACTCTTACGACCACCAGTCCAGAGACCATCCCTTTACTCTTACGACCACATCTTATAATCTCCTAGTTTGCCGTTAAGACGAGAAGTACGTGCCAATACCTGTGGCAACGCCGCATTCACTCGGGTGGGTTAAGCGAGAGAGCCCGCATTGCGTCGTCGTAGGGCGCAGCCCTTGGGGGAAACAAGCTGCCTCCGATGCGTCGCTGGGGATGTGATCGGAAAATTTCGGCCTTCAGCCACCCGGCGCCGCTCCGCGTTGGAAAGCGTTGCCAGACGCCTAGAGGGAAACCTCCACAAAGACATTGCTGGGAATAAAATTCCCCAAAAAGTCTTGCTCTTTTAAAATGAACAGCTATGTCTTCGCCCGGAAAGAGTAAATGATTTTTATCTGTAAGCGTTCTTTATGAAGATATCGTAAAAAGAAGCAGAAATCAAATATTTACTCTACGACTGTCATAAAACGAGATTACGATTCGTGGCTCGGACCAATATAACTGTAAAACTATATCGATGCCTATTGTTCGCGGATTTTAAACCAGATGGAAGATTGTAGATTTTTTTGGGCGAAACAATCCTTCATACGCTTTCCTCTAGAGGGGAAGTGAAGCAGGCTGTTCCATGATTGCTGGCATCTACTGCATGTTAAAGCAAGCCTCTGCCAGCTAGATTCATATCGCCTGTTTTGTCATTCCGAGTCATCAGCTAGAATGGTGAAAGAAGCCGTAGCGAAAATTTGCTTGGTCTGACGCAAGAGAAGCCTCTGATTGCTGGAGTCTTCCATTCACGTAAAATAAGCATCATTGACAAATAAGTATTTACTAGGCTGATCCGCTGGACGCCGCAGTCAATGGCGAAGGCGCCGACGTTTTCGGTACGCCATTCTGCGACCTCCTCAGGGCGTAATGCGCGGAGATGTCCTGCTAAGTGTTAACTAAGGCCCATTTAAACTCGTGCGCAAGCCAACATCTACCGCGCATTACGCCCTGAGGAACGGTCGCAGAATGGGCTACCGAAACGTCGGCCACCTTCGGCCAGGGACGGCCGGCGTCACCCGACTGCCCTAGGTAAATACTGACTCCGCCGCGGGAAGCCTACGCTCTCCATCATTGAGTAATAGCCTATATTTGATAAACTGCTGTTTAAGATATAATGAAATTGAACGCGTCCGGCAACATTGCCAATGAAATATTTTGCATTTTCCAGTCCAAAATCGGAATTGTTTGATTGTTTTGGATTTTTCCTGAGTTCCTGAATATCAAACAAAACCGTAGACATGTCCGCATGCATAACGCTGCTTACTTTTCTTTAAATTTTTATGCGCTTTCAAATTTATTAGATGAATGAGGATAAGCAATAGCCAGATTTGAAGGCAGGGCAATCCAGGAGAACCATCAGAAAATTATTACCGCGAAACTGCATTGTCCAAACAGCTTTATGGATCGGGCCGGGGATTTCATTCGTGAACCAGCGAATGAAGGTGAGGGGTTAAGATATACTACGGTCCACCCTCCAAATGTCACAGGGCAATATCTGTTGCTTACACTAAGTGACGCCTTTATAAGTGTCTGGTCTCACTATCTTCCCAATTTTGATAAAGAGAAAAAAATAACTTTTCAACTTCAATTATTATTTATTCCGACCCTTCTTTAACATCTGTTTATTAACATATCGAGGCCTTTGATCAATAATTTGAATTTTTTGTTCGCAAAATGGTCAAAAACGCTACTTTTACCTCACATTCGTCAGGACACTTTCTTCCCACGAAAGGTATCCTTCTGTTTTGGATAAGTGCGCTAGATGTCGAAGGATGCCTAATCTGGACTGGAGTGTAAATAATCCAACTTAAAGCTATAGTTCTTTCGAAACATGCTTTGCCAATCAAATAATAAGCACGACTTGCGTTGTCGTGAAAAAGTTAAAACAACATGAGATTTCACGCACCGCCACCAACTCAAATACCTCTCTTCACAGATAAGCGAGATGTCAGCTGCAAATTATAGCATTACTGAAAGAGATTCTATAAATTGCTACAGAAGGATCTCATTGATGAGCGATATCTTGCCACGGGTCGAAATTTTATGGAACCACTTATGTAATTTCTCATTCCTTTTCGAAATAATCCATTAATGGACTTTTATACATTAATATTACTAGTAACTTTCCAATTGGCGCAAAATAATTCAAAGAAAACATACGCAGCCTTCGTCCATGTGAGGTGTTTCTATGAATTGGCGTAGCGTATCTAGGGAACTAGGAGAAAACCAAAACAGTTTAGTGTGGATTTTGACCGAAAAATACAAATATTTGATTGTATTATTCGGTCTATTCTCAAACTGCGAGTATATATTGAATTCTCATTTTCACAACACAGCTGACGTCATTTGACAGGAAATCTCCGTGGCAGCAGGCCACAGGAACGTACGATTTAACATACTGTAAAATAATATAATATACCGAGTGCGTAATTTTAGGTGAACAAAACCTCATCGAGTTCTGTACAATGATATCAAAAAAATATTTCTTATAACACATTGTTTAGAAACGGTTTGTTAGATCACAGTTCTTTATTCACCACGTACAGCCATTTTAGAAAGAAAAAAAATCCTTAAGTGACTTTGGATTTTTTGCTGGTTCTAATTACTCTATTTATGACGACCTGAAGTCTGTCCTTATCATAAGTACAAGTACTATTACACATTCTTCTTAATATTCCCAACGAGAAAACAAGAGAATTGTTATACATTTATGCCTAGGAAGATCTCAATTTCACAAGAACATTAATACATCTTGTTTTAAAATTTTCAGTAAAGGGTGGCTGTTCTGTACAGTTAATATCTGAAAATTTCATAGAAATAATAGCACTCAAAGAAATTATTAGTACATTGTGAAAAGTTTTTGATTTATCGAACACCCTGGAATATACTACATACAGTGGATAAAGTGCCTATATATTTGAAGCACATTGAAACCATGTTTTTTTGCAGTCAAAGCAGCACCCTCTGGGAAAGTATTCTCTACTGCGATTTAAGCAACTCTTCCTTTGGCAGGTCTCAGCTCTTCACGGTTTTATTCAACAGGGAGCTTGTACGTCACAAGTGACGTCACTATGGTGACATTTGAGATTTCAAGTGGATGCAACTTAACAGCTGATACCTGTCAGTGGCAGAATTGCTAATATCACTGTATAGCACTTATGCTGGTTACGGACGGTAACACCGCCACTTGTAGGTTTTGACTTCAAAAAACATGGCGGCCACTAGTTCGGCAAGCCTTCCACCAAAAGCGCTGAAACTATAGGGACAGCCACTCTAAGTAGTGTTCTAGCTCATTGGATTTATCCTTTAAGGTTTGCGAGTAATATCTGCGAGTGAAAACTGTATATGTAGTTTGGGGGAGATGTAAAAAACTTTCATTCTCTTCATTTTCAATTGAGGGGCAGTAGCCTGAAGTAGATGTTGCCGCGACCCTGCTCCAAACCGGAACCCATCGCGTAAGCTGCAATCTCTTCCTGCGTGCCTTGCACGGTCACGCCATTCGCTTAGAACTCATTTCAATTGCATTCAATTCAAATCGTTCCAAAGAACAAGGTTCTCGTGATCTCGCCTTCCGCCTAAGAGATGATTAAAATGTTAACGTATTCATGAGAATATTTTAATTGTTTTCATTTATACACACATGCACGCGTGCATAAGTTTATGCATGGTTATGCATATGTAGAAGGTCAAAAATTACAACATTTGGTCAACGAACGTGTATTGACAAATTTCATATAACTGACATTTTCGTTTTATTGTTAGTCACATGACATTTCTCATTGTTAGTCACATGACATTTCTCATTGTTAGTCACATGACATTTCTCATTGTTAGGCACTGCCGATTTTAAGAGTCTACTTAACCTAGTGATGCCTAACAACGAGCGAAGAATGTCACTCGTGTAAACTCCTTTATATGAATTTGAACGTTGCACGTTCATTGGTTGGAATTAATTATTTTCAAACCTCTTGCAAGCCCCAAAAGTTTCTAATATTTAATTTGAGATGTATTGTATGTTTGAAAAATGCGCACCTATCGCTCTCCTTGTTACATAACGGAAAGTGTTAACCACATGAAAGAACTGCGTATAATCAAACACGTATTAAAATTTACTGTTTACAATTTTGATAATGATGTCTATTCACATGTGACGCATTGGAAGCGAGATATTTACGGTCGAATCAACATCTAGATCATTGGCGACCACTATTGGATTTAAAGTTATAGGTACGGTGAAGATAACATATGATGATGGGGGTGAACGGAACACAAATGCAACCATACCCGAGGCGGGACCCGAACCCGCGATCCTTCCATTCGAAATCGCTACGGCACTACTGCCTTAACCATCTCGGCCATCCAGACCTGCTGATGCTCGATTTCCTTGGCCGCTTCATTCGTCTCCTGTTTCGCATCCGAGTACTTTCCGCATGTAAAAACCTATAATAGAGTAAAAGTGTAGAATGTAAGTGTAGAGTATAAAAACCTATAATATTGCGCTACCTTCTGGTTTTTTTCCTTGTCAATTGCCGTGACGCTTCAGGTAAATCGTCTCGTGCAGCCCTCTGGCTGTCACTAATCGCGTAAGTGGTGATCCTGTTAGTTTTTTTAAACGGTAAGGCGTGACAGTCTTTCCCTCCGGTAAAGTGAGATCCGGCGACGATCCACATGTTGGCTTGCGAGGCATTCCGTCTCTAAAATCCTCTCTGAAAGACAAGGTGCAAGCTCCAAACTGATCTATCGGCGTGTGTGGTTGGAAGTGGAAGTGGACGGAAGTACAGGGTGAGGAGATAAGGAAGAGAAAAGAAAGATCGCGCGCGGTCCGTTTGTTAGGGTACTGCGATGGCATTCGCATGGTGATGTGAAAAACCATACAAAACTACCGATCAGAGCAGCCGGCTTCCAGAATTCTGCTCCAGACAGCAGCTGAATTTACACGACTATGACTGTAATCAAGCTATGTAGCTAGTGTCGAGAATCGATCACTGTTGAGGAAAACCCACCTTGGATCTGCCGGTCAGAGATGTGTGGAACCTTACAAAAAAGTTTTTCCCCCACTGTATTTGGCCTTTATTTTATAGACAGAAAAAAATAAGTACTTTGGATAGCACATTTACATCAAAATAATAAAATAAGTATTATGCAATTTACTAAAACGTATAATGCATGAATAGCGACGTTTCAGAAATCAATATTTCCATCTTCAGGCTGGGGTAAAATTGTTAAAAACAAAAATCAATATAATATTAGATAGAGAAATGTATTAGTGTGAAGACTTCTGAACGGCGTGAGCTGTCACGCAAGGTTGTCGCGTCTCTGTGCGCCAATCAACAATTCTGTACGTTGCGCCGCTGCGGCGAGCAAGAGGTAGGAGCGTTACGTAAGGGCTCTCCACGCGTGGGTGACCGAGGGGAGAGACAAGCACGGGTAGAGTTCCAGCAAGACAACTATGCGCTTGATGACCAATAACATTTCAGTAAGATACAGCAATAAAGATAATTGTTCACTAATAATAATTATTTATGTACCAAAGGCGTTATAAGAGTTCTAAAGATCGAGCTGCGACAGAAAGCACGAAGGTCTTTCAAGTATTTAGTTAACGCCCGCGGTACATACAAGATTGTATTTTTCTCGTGATTGTAATGATTCACATTTACTTATTTACCAATTAACTAGATGTTAATCTGACTTCGTTTGCCTTTTCATATTTCTCTCCCATAATTTTCTTTCATAATTCTCTCCATAAGAGTACTTGGAGCATCATTCAACTTTCATCATTCGATTTTCCCTCGTAACGACGATCCTCTCGATCCAGATGAGATATGCAGCGTTAACTGAGCTCCGCATCAAAGGCAATAACGAGCAATAAAATATCAGTGACAAATACATTTCTTTATTTTTGTATTTATTTTCTTGAGCTACATCCCTAGCCTAATGCGAGATAGTGATTGTAATCGCTAAACTGATAACCAGGAATATGTTGTGCACAAATGAGTAATTTATGTCATTGGTTTTATTGTGTGCTTTCGTGTACGAAACACTCTTTCGGGGTGTGTTTCGTAGAGGTTGCAGCTCGGACGCAGAGAGTGATTAACATCTGATAGAGTGAATCAAAATTGTTAGTACCCAGACGTCTTCTATAACCGCAGTCTAATGAATTAAGTCGCTAAACCTCTGATATAGTGAACCAAAATTTTACTAGTTAGAGTTTTGCTATATACGGAGTCCACTGTATTTGATTGCTAAACCTCTGCTAGTGAATCGAAATTGTTGGTACCCAGAGGTTTGCTATAATCGAAGTTTAATGTAGTTAGTTGCTAAACCTCTGATAGGGTGAACCAAAATTGTTAGTTCCAAGAGGTTTGCTTAAACCGGAGTTTAATGTAGTTAGTTGCTAAACTTCTAACAGAAGAAACCAAAATTGTTAGTACCCAGAGGTTTGCCATAACCGGAGTCTAATGTGTTTAGATGCTAAACCTCTCGTAGAGTTAAACGATATAGTACCCAGAAGTTCGCTATATCCGGGGTCGACTGTACGTAATTGCCGTTCGGTCGCAGTCGTGGCGGAGCAGGGTTCTTATGCAACTTCCGCATGCAACTGGACGCTGCGCGGTGCGATGCAATGCGGCGCAGAGGCCACGCAGAACTGGCACTGTTGACTTCGCGCGAGGAATCTGTGCACGCGGTAACGTTACAGAAGAGGGACGCGGATACATTACCTGCCGTCTCAAAAACATCGACTTTTTAGTTTGGTCCCGTGTTGTAGATTTACTGCATGTAAGATATCGTCGCGCCTAAAAAAAGCCCCTAAGCAAAATTAAAATTGCTTATTTTTGTTGCCTAATTCATTACTTAGAAGATATAAAAGAGAGAAGATATTTCTTTCTCCTCTGCTAGATGGCGGAAGGAGCGCAGAAAAATTTGCGTAGTCAGGCAAAAGAGCAGGTCAGATGACTTTAACCTCGCCACGCAAAACAAGACAAATTTATTTATTAATTGTGAACAGCGAGTGCACTGCAATTCTGACGGCCGGCTGTCGGGCAAAGTGTTAGAATGCAAAATACGAAGGCCCTATAATTCCATCAATTTGTGCTTTGTATAAGACAATTATTTTTTTTACTGTGCTTGCATCGCAAAAAGGACTTCGGCCACACACAGAAGTATCTTCGGCTCTTCGACTCAGAATAAATCCAGCCTTGCTGTGCAGAAACAAAGCGTCACTCAGGAAAATGGCACAGGAAACATTTAATTTATTTCATTGAAGAGAATGTGGTTGTGTTTTATTTTGCCGCCGGAATTGACTACTATTTCATACATCCTTCTACTTTACCAACCTCTCTCTCCTCATTAACCTCCACATTTTCCTCATTAGCTTCCTCGGTTTTCCTTCTCATTACGTCCGTCCTCTTCCTGTTTTTCCTGAGTAAAGAAAATTTCCTCAAGAAATTTCTTTCCCCATCTGTCCAGTTGCTCCTTTTCCGCCTCCATTATTTCTAGGAGGGAGTCGGGACAATTCGGCTAGTCTTCCACAGTAGGGTCCATCGAAATTCTCTAGTTTCCCTTTCCTGTCATTCAACCATTTACCATTATCATTATTGCTCTCATCTATTCATTACATTATCACCCATGGGCCTTCATGGCCTTTAAAGTTGAAGGGCTTCGGAACAAAAATAAAAAGTATTATTGGCACTTGCTGGAATCGATATATTTACATATATACTATGCAAGTCACGAAAATTAATCAAAACTGTTGAAGTCACGTATGTTTTTTCAGACCGTCATGCAGGATGCGGGCAAAGTTTCCAACTGAATTGATCTTTGCTTATAAAGAATCTTTCATCTATGCTGATTATAACAAGTTTTCCGTAGGTTGGGGCAGAAGTCGCGGTAAATATATTATTCTTTTAAGAAACGCTATCGGATCACACGATTTTATTTGTTGTTTAAAAGAAATGCTGTACTACTGCGTGTTCACAACAAATGGCTCTGTGTCTATCGTCACAAAGAGTAACGTGAAATCAGTTGTCGAACTACCATGGTGCCAGTTGACTGTAACCCTTTTCAAGCCACGAAAGCCTTTCTCCACGGGAGAAATGCCATAAAATGTCACAGGGATCGCGTGAAAGATGTTGGCAACAATTTCCATATCGGACAGTTCGTGAGATGAACAGGAGATATTCTGGAAAGCCGCGTAGCAACCAGTAAACAGCAACGCACGTGACCAGGTGGCACGACCAATGTGGCATGTGCGGTAATATAGCATTTGTGGCATCGGACCTTTATAACGGATATGGAATGTTGTGAATTCGAATATGTTAAAATGCTTTAGAACATTAAACCAGAATTGTCATTTCAAATTCCTTAATAAATATGAAAAACAATTTTGGCGTGTCCTTAAATGGCCCTGCACTTAGTTTAAACCTTGTCCTTGTATGAGTACATTTCAGATTTTCCACCCAAGCTTGTAATTTAACAAAAAATAGTTGTCATGACGTATGCTCCTACTCGTACTTGTTGACTTACAGTTCACATTTATAAAATTAACAATTTACTTATTGAACTATCGTTAGAACAGAAAATTAGCAAAAGGTGTATTTTTTAATAAGAACATGGAACAGTTTCAGTAGTAAGGAAAAATCTAAAGTTAAAGGTGAATAAAAAGAAAAGTTAAGTGAAAAGCATTTGGACAAGAACAACTAAATTGTTTAAGTTTAAGTTAAACACTTTAACTTATCACTTAAAGTATAAACTATGATCGAGATAAAGAAGAGAAAAACATGTACTAATTGTTTGTTAAAAGAGATCTTTTACGTTTAAGTTTCAAGGAAATAAACCTCTGAATTGTAAAGAACAATAAATATTATAATAGGGAAATCTTTAACCATCCTACTAAACTATAGGACCCCCTTGACCTACGTGGGATGTTATATGGGCTATTACTATTTCTAGGGCACGTATTTTGGAGACCTGAAGTATCAACAAAAATGATCAATAAAATGACAATAAACTGCTTTAAAAATACCCTAAAAGCAAAGAAAAATGGCCAAAAATTTGGTCTAACCATCACACAACAAGCTGTTGGATGTGTTACTGATGTAATCGACGCTTCTTCCTTTTGTTCAAGTGAACTCAGCTTGCAAACTTTTGGTCTGGAGAGGTCTTTAGCACGAACTCTCTGTCGTTAAAACCGACTATGGCGCTGACAGACGTCACAGGCAGCTTGGATTACCTACTCGCAAAGGCTGACATTAAAATTTGTGACCGAAAAAAATTGAATAGGCGACTCAGCAATTTTGTGGAAAACATTGCATCATTTAAAAATTACTTAAAGCAAGTACCTTTAAAATTTTTTTTAAAAAATCAATGAAATCAATTAAAAATGCTTTAAAAATGCCGGAAACATGCATAAAAATGACAGATTGATCAAAATCAATGAAAAATGACAAAAATGTGCAAAATCCTTTTGTCATGTCATAAAATGAATGTCTGTCCTAAACGGCATTGTTCTAAAGTGAAAAAGAAAATGACATTTCATTAAAATTAGCCTCTCCATAACTATTAATATTGGCTTTTGGGGAAGGGGCCTGGATTTCATGAGCCCCCCCCTTTGGGCACGTCTCTGGACACATCTGTCAAGTGTCAATGTTAAGGGTTATTCAGAATGCAAACGTACACGTAAGCATAGCGCATAGACGTAAACATCAACATAAGTGATACACTGAAGGACTCCCAAAGTCTAATATAAAAGTAAGCACAATAAGAGTTTGTATTGGATGTAAGCCATTTTAGTTTACTATTGGTTAGATGTGAGAATCGATTTCGAAGTGTGTATCCGTGGTTCGTGGTACATTGCGTTAGTTCGTCTACCGATTTCGATACTCTATTTTGAGTTAACGTACTGTGATTGGTTCATTTCTTATGTCTTACTTAAGCGTAAGCACAGTTGATTTCCAGGTAACGTCTTACATGTTAAGCTTATGCGAACGCGAATGAGTCCGCTTACGGACGTTGTCCTAACTTTTATGTTGACGCCATACTCATGCGCGCGGCGATGGTGTAACAGCGTATCGGGCTGTTATACCCAAGTTGGCGGGTTAAAACCCGATCGAAGCCGTTTTTAAGGGTGAAAAAAATCCTTCGTACGCCTTTCTTCGGAGGGGAAGTAAAGCCGGCTGTCCCATGTTAGTAGATTTACTTGCATGTAAACGATCCTCATGCCCAAATGACGCATCTGAGCCAAATTCAAATCGCCTGTTTCTCGCGCAAGAAATACCTCCTATCTCTGCTAGTTGGTGAAAGGAGCGTAACGAAATTTGCGTGGTAAGACGGAAGAGCAGGCCTCATGGCCTGAGTCTCGCCACGTGAAATAAGGCATTAATTCAATTCCATTCAATTAAAAAAATAGGCATCTAAGCTACAAGGGGGAAAATGTATTAAATAGGAATTCAAATATTTTAGTTTTGGATACGAAGTTAGGAGACAGAGTTAATCAATTTATTTCGAAGTGCCTTTGATTCTACATATTCTGTATTACTCGTAGTTGGTGAAAGGAGCGTAGCGAAATTTGCGTGGTCAGACGGAAGAGCAGGCCTCACGGCCTGCGTCTCGCCACGTAAAATAAGGCGTTAATTAAATTAAATTCATGTTTGTTTGCATTGCCAATGGGCCTTTAATGCACTCGTGGTCCTCGGCGCCCGGTGCAGCACGTGTGCAGCGGTTCGCGGCCGGAGGCGAAAGTACAGCGTGAGAACCGATCGAGGCCGAAAAGGCTGCCGGCGCGAGGCCGGGCCGGGCCAGAGGGTGGGGCTGGACAGGGGTTGGGCGGGGGAGGAGGGGCGGTGCCATGTGGCAGGGTCGAACACCGCGCTGCGCCGCGGACGCGAAACTTAAACGCGTGGGGACCTCCGAGAGGTGGGGTCTGAATGAGAGCGGCCGGGCTGGGGTTACGGAAGGCGGAACTCGCTTGACTGAACTATAAAGCGGGATTTGTCCACTTCTGCTTCCTCCTCTTCTCCGCCCACTACTTCTGCTTCCTCCTCTTCTCCGCCCACTACTTCTGCTTCCTCCTCTTCTCCGCCCACTACTTCCGGTTCCTCTTCTCCATCCTTTTCGTCTATTTTTTTCTTCCTGTTCTTCCATTTTGTTATACTTTTATGGAAATTTATCAGAATGCTTTGTCATTATGCAAATCAAACGCCTAAAATCATATGTCGATTTACGCTGAACTTATAAGATATATTTCGAAACAAAATATGAAATATAAAAAATATAAAATTTGTTCCTTTTGACCCACTTAATGTTTGTACCTAATGAGAACCACAAAATGTTAATACTATTTCTACCATCATACAAATATTAGATTTTATAATATTAAAAAGTGAAATGGGTGTACACTTCTTGAACAACAGTCCATCCACTTTCTGAAGCAGAGGTATGCAACTGGTGATCGTTTCCAACTGGATATTCTTTGGTGCGATCCCTAAAAGTTTTTTTGGTAAATCAAATTATTTTATGAACGAAAAATATTTATTGCTAATTCAAAAAAATATATTTCAAACCGACAAAAAAAACGAAAATAAATGATGAATGAAAAGTGAAGAGCACGCAAGAGTAGTATCAAGGACAATAATCACACTCAGAAGTTGAGCTGTGAAATTTACAAGGAGATGAATTCCTTCAGGCAACAAGAAAATAGGTAATTTTTTTTAACTTCTGTCCGCTGAAAAAAAAAACACTTAATATCATTTGAATTATAAATGACTTTATGCTTTGGGAAAACACATTCTTGTAAAAATGTGTTTTTTGTATGAAATTTATTAAAAGGTCGTCTAGTATATTCTTCCTTGCTGCATTTTTTGAGACTGGAAACAACATAACAGAAGGCGAACATGTGTTGATTAGGTGATCGGACACTACTCCCTTTAAATTTATTTATTTCAGATTTTTTTGACTTCATTATTAACTTCAGTCTATTTCTATGTTACATTTTAATTCTAATAATCTTAATCTTTGAGTGCTCTTCTACCTAATTATATTGTTCTCAACAAAATAATTTTTTAAAATTTATTTTTAATTTCATTTTATGAAACTGTCAGTGTGTTAAGTAATCGAAATGGTTAAACCTCCGTTTCAATTTAACTATGCCTCTTTACTACCTCTTTTGTATTTGTAGAATATTAAAAAAGATTGACTTAATATAAAAGCGCGTTCCGAATCCATGCCTTTCCAATGTAGCCTTTGAGCCCTTACACGTCGGAAACCCATATTCTAAAAGATACCCTGCAGCGTACACACATACATCGCAAAGGTCAACGGAGAGGGAAAAAAATCACTCCCTGAACAAAGCGTGGATCGAAACTATGACTTGTCTTCTCCAAACATCCGACTCACAACGAAGTTGACAATGTCACCCATTACATGAAACATTGAAGCAAACCATTGGCCAAGGTGGAAATAACAAGCTGATTTGCGAAACAAATGACTCATGCAAGTAACACTCCCAGAAACTAATCAATCAAATCAATTCACGTGTCCGGTTATTACGAATTATTATTATATAATTTATATTCGCGTACCGTATTACACGTTTACAATCTTTTATGCTACAGCAACGTCAAGTCTTGCTTGGGTGTGTTTTCACTAGCCCGGTGGCTGGAAACCAATACTGTAACACGAGGTTTCTTGAGCTCGAGGGAGTTACTTGAAACCAAATGTATCAAATGAATCAAGTGACTGCAACCCTGAATGCCTACACGAGAGACACATTATCTGTTGGGAGAATTGTGAATTCAGATTAATCAAAACCGTTAATATCATTTCGGTCCGAATAATTCGCCAGATCATTAGTAACGCAGTCATGTTACGGTACTATATTGTCAGAGAACTTGTATATATAACGAGACGCGTGTACGGCACGACTTTCACCTCGCACACGCCCACGGCCACACGAGCGTGGTGGTGGAGGCGGCTGGTGGTTGTCCCCAGCGCCACTTCACCTTCAAGCTTCCGCCACGTGCGCGCTGAGGACGGTGGCCTCAGACCCCACAAGGTCCTTCACAAACCCTTCGGCGTGCGAACACTGCCCGCAGTCGCTTTGCGCTCAGCGGCAGCTACGAGGGCCAACACCACAGTTCGAATCAGGGAAATAGAAAAATTGAGAACGAGGGTCTAAACTATAGTACGAATCAGGGAAATAGAAACATTCAGAACGAGGGTCAAAACTATAGTACGAATCAGGGAAATAGAAACATTGAGAACGAGGGTCAAAACTATAGTACGAATCAGGGAAATAGAGTATTGAGAACGATGGGGGAACATCGTTTGCACTCGGCAATCAGCAACGAGGGTAAACACCATAATACGAATCAGAAAAATATAAATATTAAGAACAATATGGGATATCATATGCATTCAATAGCAGCAACGTGGGTCAAAACCATTGTACAAATCAGGAAATTAGAAATATTGAGAACGATGGGGGGACATCGTTTGCACTCGGCGACAGCAACCAGGGTAAACACCATAATACGAATCAGGGAAATAGAAACATTGAGAACGAGGGTCAAAACTATAGTACGAATCAGGGAAATAGAAATATTGAGAACGATGGCGGGACATCGTTTGCATTCTATAGCAGCAACGAGGGTCTAAACCGAAATACGAATCAGGGAAATAGAAATATTAAGAACAATTTGGGACATCGCTTGCATTCAATGGCAGCAACGAGGTCTAAACCGAAATACGAATCAGGGAAATAGAAATATTAAGAACAATGTGGGATATCGCTTGCATTCAATCGCAGCAACGAGGGGTCAAATCCATAGAACGTATCAGGAAAATTGGTATATTGAGAACGATGGGGGGACATCGTTTGCACTCGGCGACAGGAACGAGGGTCAACACCATAATACGAATCAGGGAAATAGAAACATTGAGAACGAGAGTCAAAACTATAGTACGAATCAGGGAAATAGAAGTATTGAGAACGATGGGGGGACATTGTTTGCTCTCGGCGACAGCAACGAGGGTCAACACCATGATACGAATAAGAGAAATAGAAGTATTAAAACGATGGGAGGACATCGTTTGTATTCAGTGACAGTAACGAGGGTCAAAACCAAAATACGAATCTGAGAAATAGAAATTATGAGGATGATTGGACTCGGCGATATAAACGAGGGTGAAAACCATAAGGGAATCAGTGATGAGAAGTAACGAGAACAATGTGAGCCTTCGTTATGTATAAATAAAGCGACAGTAATGAAGGTCAAAACCATAGCCCGAGACATCCTCGAATTTGGCAGCGATAGTGCAACGTTAGCGTATCGGACTGTTATACCCAAGTTGGCGGGTTCAATCCCAATGGAAACCGTGGATTTTTAAGGGCGAAAAAATCATTTGTACGCCTTCCTTCGGAGGAAAAATAAAGCCGTCTGTCCCATGTTAGTAGATTTACTTGCATGTAAAAGATCCTCAAGCCTACATGACGCCTCTGAGCTAGATTCAAATCGTCTATTTTGTTTTTCAAGAAATGTATTCTTTCTCCGCCTGTTGGTGAACAGACTTAATAACAATGGAAGCCATCGACTTTTACTCAGCGGCTGAACCGAGGGTGAAACCACAATTTGAAATAGAATCATTTGAAACAGAAAGGCAGAAATAATGAGAACGTTGTGAGCCGTCGATATCAATTAAACGACAGCAGTGAGGGTCAATAATCGAATTACGAATATAAAAATGGGAACGATGGGATCCTTTGATTTGCACTCGGCGATAGCAACGAGGATCAAATCATAACGAGACTTTCGGAAATAGAAATATAGAGAACGATGAGGGAAGAGCAAAACACGAGGTCGTTGGCTCAATTGATTGATTGATGTGTGCATAAACGACCACTTCTATGCTCATTGATCCCAGCTTGGTGAACCTCTATGATCCTCACAACTTGACATGTGTGATTGTACAGTATTTGTGTGTATGTTTTGGAAGACGAGGGGAAAATGAGGCAATATGAAAGATCGTGTGCGGTTCGTGACTCTGTTGTTAAAGTACTTTCCGGCAATCGCCTGGAATTGATTGAAGAAATTACCGATCGGAGAAGCCGGCTGTTACAATTATTCGCCAGACAGTTATTGAATTCGACCCACCTATGTAGCTAGTGTCGAAAATCTGCCATTACTCCTGTCATTATTCTACCTTCTGTCCAACTACTAATTCCGAAGTCAACGACGTATCAAAAGTGAAGATAGTTGCCACTATGGTATCGTTGCTACTGCTGTTGGTCAAATCCATAACATGGTAGAAATAAAGGATAGAGACGTGCACAGCAGCTTGGGTGCTAGCAGATGCAGAATGTAAATTAACTTAGCCCTTTGATCGAGATCGTGTGTATATATAGTTTGTTTTGCATACGCCAAATTTCACATTTTGTTATTGAAAGTAATTTATCTCTGACTTGATAATACTAACGTCGTCTTAGTATTACGTATCTTATTTGTCTTTATCACACCTGATGAAGGACAAATAGTCGTCGAAACTCAATGTAACATAAAATATGAAGTATATTTATCACAACTTTCTCAGTTATTTTTATCATTATTTGACCCATTACATAAGAAAGCACAAGAAACAATACAAAAATACGATTGTTTGACAGAACGAAGTGAATTTCTCCGTATAAATACAGTTCTATTTCAACACTTGGTTGGAAGACCAGTAACCTTGATCTAATAGAATCGCGTGCTTGATGCTGATAAGAGAAAAAAATTGGCAGATAGCTTATAGCTTCGAGACATTTCGCTAACCGGATTAAGCTAAACGGCTCTCAACCCTCGACGACCTTCAAATGTTCGGAAACCGGTTTATCACAGTCTGCCGTAACTTCTAACGCATCGCAGTTCGTCTGACAAGTTCATCGCTCCCTGTACAGTGTACGTGTAAAAACCTCTTTACACACACATATTACTCTTTAGGGTTGTGGCTGAACCGTAACAGCTTTTATAACCGGTGGTGATTTATTGAAACTGTTTACAGCGCTATATTTTAGACGGAAAGCGTCGGTACTTCCGAAGCAAAATACTTACGAGAAAAATTATTGAATTAACCTAAACATGGCGACTTCAATTTTTAGTTTTTATTTCGTAAACACAAAAGTAAATATTTTTACACTAAAATGTCTCTATTGTTTCCACGTATGTAATAAAACTGCGAGTACAGAACCATCGAAAATATAATTATACTCTTCAATTTATTTTTAATTTTTTACATTACGTAAACGTATATACATACATTCATAATATACGTATAGTACGTACGTATATTTAAAACGTATGTTCGGAGTAATAAGTGTACGTATACATGTATGGAGTAATGTAGAGAAATTTAGGTAACGCTGCGGTAAATCGACATCGAAATGTTAACAAATACAAGTTTTGGAGTCTCCTGATTGCAAAAATGAGTTTTTTTGAAATGTCCGTCCGTGACCAACACTAGCGTCTAAACTATTCTTAGTTTTTTTTACGAAATGAATACAATCCGGTCGATCTGGCTTAACTCAGAGCCTCGAGATTTTGAAAAACTTACTAAAATTTGGATTCACTTCGTAAAAAGTTGCCGGAGACATTTATATAATTTTTTTAATAATTATTTCTCTGAATTTCTCGTACACTTACAAATATTTCTTATATCCTATAAGTCTGAATTTACAAAAAATGCAAAAGATAGTATTTTTTGATTTCTCGTGTAACGTCATTCATTAAGATAGATTTTTTCTTCAAATAAAATTTGTTTTCTTCAATATATTATTTATTTTTGTTCATTTACGCCAAAAGCACGCCAAAAACTGTGTATGACAATGAGTTCTTTAATTAATACTACATACATTGTTAGAATATATTGTTAGTTGTTGCGTAATTTTTGTGGTTTGTGTAATGTTAAAAGGTTGCTTAAAAAAGGCTCAAATTTTTCTTTACTTTTTAGAAGGCAGGCGTAAATGAATATGTAATGATGAATCACATCATGCTATATTCTTTTGATATTTCAAAAATTACACAAATGTAATGTTTTTTAAATGTGTCTCACATCGTTAAAATTTGCATTGCAAGCGGTTTTTATATATTATTAGATCGAAAGTACAAGTAAATACAATAATTTATAAAGAAGTTTTTGGAAAAATAAAAAGATGTGTGAAAGTGAACGCAAAAATAAGACGATACAAAATGATGATTTAAGACACTTATCACATAGTGTGAAACATAATTTCATAAAAATGATTCTCTCTCATTCCATGTGCGACTATACACGTATTACATAGTGGAGACAGATGAAGAATATATAATGATGAATCACATCATGCTATATTCTTTTGATATTTCAAAAATTACGCAAATGTAATGTTTTTTAAATGTGTCTCACATCGTTAAAATTTGCATTGCGAGAGATTTTCATATATATACATATATATATATATATATTATTAGATCTGAAAGTACAAGTGCTTATAATAATTTCTAAAGAAGTTTTTGGAAAAATAAAAAGATATGTGAAAGTGAAGGCAAAATACTGACTATACAAAATGATGATTTAAGACACTTATCACATACTGTGAAACAATTTCATAAAAATGATTCACTCTCATTCTACGTGGGACTATAGACGTATTACATAGTGGAGACAGATCGCAAGATGGATGGTGTGACGTAAGTGGCCGTTTATTGTTCTGCGTACAACAGGTTGGAAACAAGTTATTTTATGATTTACGGGAGCACATACTAAATTGACCCTAGCAGTATAATAAATCAATGTGTTTATCTCTGGCAGTCTATGGCCGTCTCCGACAAGACTTTTCAGAATTTTTCTGTTACAAGCTATTTGAAACAAAAACGAAACGAATTGAGGCAGTTAAAATTTAAAGTGCACGTAATTTGTTGCGATTCTATACAAAATGCTTCGAATACATTTCTTCAGAAATCTTTTATTTTGTAATCAAAGTATGACTACATCGCATGTTGACGACATGCCCCACTAAACACCTCTGCAAATTCATCTCACAGCTCTTGTGTTCGTGAAATTGTTTAAATGTGTATGGCGATGCCTCGTGATAATACGAAACGACGCCAAAGTAGTTACACCGGAAATACCAGTTCTTGCATAACACAGAGGCAGAATATTTCGTACTGGCCTTGATACTTTAACTCAGTGTATTTCACTGCATTAATTGCAATTATGTTACTCCATGTCGCGAAAAAATTCATATTAATTACATGCTTGCACGCAACTGGTCTTGAAAAACCATACATCAAACAAGTCTGTACCATTGATAACTTGTTAGTATACTAACGGACGTTGGGAAATATTCATTCGGGAAACGAACTATTGGAGACTGGAATGGTTTGCCAGTGATAATCATAGATCCTTTTCCTCAAAGCTTGAGAAAGTTCAATAATAAATTTCATTCCTGGATGTTGATGTGTGCAATAAATATCTTTAATCTTCAGTGTAATTAAGTATTATTACTATTAAATAATAAATAATAATAATAATAATAATAATAATAATAATAATAATAATAATAATAATAATAATAATAGTGCAGTGGCATTGTGAAACTGAGGGAAACGAGTGTGTAAGAAAGACATAGCTCAGTGATTCGCACTGCGGTGAAGTGGAGTGCTATGAAATATTGCACGGTGAAATGTTCACGTAAACTTGTAACGTTTGTAAATTTTGTAAAGTAGTTAAGTTCTATAACGTTAAGTATTCTGGCACCACGTTCTCAAATTTAATTGCAGAATCAGTAATGAATCTAATCTACTTTCATTGTTTACAAGTTCTTTTACTTTTTTGTTACGCAGTAGAGAGACTATCATTACACTAGATTGTTCTAAATAGTTTTGTTAATTATAGTATAAATGTTACGCACATTTATAAGAATGCTTGCAAACCCAATGAAACAATCATACTTGCAGATATGAACTCGTGAGTTCAATAATATTGAGTTATTACAGGCAATATATTTAAATAATAAAAATGACAAACCAGAAGAATAATTTAACAAACAAGGTGACAAGATCATTTTCAGAAACAAGAATAATAAGAAGAAGTTTTACAAAGTAAGAAGAAATATACTAGGGAAACTAATATAAAAAAATTGTGAAACCAATATAATGGCTAGAAAAATATTATCAACACAAAATCATTATTAATCTGCAACCTTAGCAGACTATTCTTCAAGGAGTTGTGTAACTGTTTCTGAAACGTGGCGAACTTCAAGAAAATAGTTTATTATTCTGAAACAGTAATTTCTAATAACCCGCTTTGTATAACATATGAATAGTAGATTTGAGAAATTAACCACACGTCTAATTTATAGACAAAACTCCAAAAGCAGTTTTACCACGAACTTCCTATTTTATGAACTACAACCTTCAGGTATCTCGTTCAATTGGGAAGTACAACTTTGCTTTTGGCCTGTCCGTTAGCTTTGCAGCCAAGCTCACTGTCACCGTTCATGTACGTCCTGTCTTGTGTATCCTTCGTTTTATTAGCCTGAAACCGCGCCAATTGCTCGTAGTTGCGCCTTGTGTTACACATGACACACCTCAGACCGGTTTTCGTTATCGCCGTTTGCTGTCTGCGTGCTGCTGTAATTAGCTGGTTACCCCGCATAAATGGATAATTCACATGCCGCTTATCAGATCTTCGCGATTTTACTCGATTCTCTGAGAAATGCACCTAGTGTGAGAATGACATTTTTAAAAAAGAATACTAGCTGAAGCAACGCCTTGTTTTCTGGACATTTGTCACAATAAACACCTGGTTACCTTATTTCCATTAAATAGAAAAATAATTACACTTACAAGGTTAAATTGAAATAATTTTATCTACATCTCCGTCATCCCTGTGATGACCCACTAAGCATCGATCTGCACCATCAACTTCAGGATGACGTAGGAAGAGAGGTTGTAATCTTAAAACTATTAAATGAAACACTTCCGTACTTGTGTCGCAATCCCGTTACTTCCACACTTTACGTCGCATTTCCTTCTTTTGAATTCAATATTAAAAATAACTAGTATGCTTTCATTTTGTACTCGTACGGCTATCAATAAACAGCTTCTTGCCCTTAAAGCCTTTAAAACTCTCGACACATAGAAAACAATTAGAATGATGTGAAGATCTTAAAATGGGAAGGAAAGAGGGTGTGGAACTTAAGGAATATCTCATAAATTTTAAGAACATTATGAGAAAGAAGTACATTTTTCACTAACAAAATTCGTAGTAAATATATAAGTATTAGCATACGTATATTTGGTAAGAGCAACGTACTTCTGCTTCACAGCGTTACTGAATCTAATGAAGTTTAGCGTCTTTGAACATGAGGTCTTAACAGTTCGACACCCGATGGTGGCCGCTTTTCAACCCTAGCTAGATAGAATTCAGCCACTGTCTGTAGAACAATTCTACCGCTTGACTGCTCTGATCGGTAGTTTTACGTGGTTTCTCCGATCAACATCAGGTGAATGCCGGTGTACTACCCTGACAAACAGGCCACTAAACGCGCGCGATGTTTTCTCCCCCATGCTCATCTCCCTTCACACATTCTCACAAACACATGTCGACTGACCAGTCGGGAGCTAAGAGTTTGTTCTAGCTAGGCGGTACCACGCTGTGGGGATACCTGGTTGGAGAAAACCGTGTATGTCACCGCTGGCGAGGGGGAGAACACCATCTCCCGACTGCAACATACCCTTTCGTAGTCATGAGACTGAAGATAAAAGTAGTTCATGTACACAGGAAAAATAATTACTTCCTTTCTCACTTACTAATGATATATTTGTTACATTCACAACTGTGGCGCCATATGGAACTACTGTATTTGCACGAGGAATACAATTGGTATTCTACTCTCTAGTGGTTTGTACAATGTTTCAAATATTTACGAACGTTGCAATGTCGTGACAATCGATGATTTGGATGAAAAAAAAAATAATTTATCGTTAATGCCAACGTTCCGGTGCGTTTATCTGTATCAGGGCTATGTTAGATGGTATAGACGATTTGATGTGTAAGCATTAAAGAAACCAATAAAACACATTCACTTCACAAACCACCATTTGGATATTGAACCAACCTAAAGGAGCTCACATCTGTAAAAAATGACATTTCCCATTTATATCATATTTGATTCATCCCTATATATCAACCATATGTAACGTTCCAAATAAAAGTAAATATTTCATTAATTTACATATAATATTAATTACAATATATTTATAAGAATAAGATCAAGAAAGCTTAATTTCAAATATTTATGTCCAATATGTGTTATATATCATTGTGAACTTACATGCATGTAAGAGACTCTTGACATTTTTTTATAATCGAAGCTCTGAAAAAAATTTCCATTTTATTACAAATATCAAACTTCTATTGTTTTTAATGTTCCCTAATTCAATTTTTTCGCCTTGACGTCCAAAAAAATTCCATCTCTCATTGCAACTTTGTTTTGAGATTTCTTAAGCGTTCACAGAATTTTTTATTACATACACAAGTAGTTCAATTTCTGTAAAAAACGCGTATTTCCGTAACGAACTTAAAAAGGTGACAAAGCGTTATTCCAATGAAGTAGAGACCTCTCTTTGATCACGACCCTCATATTTAAAGAGATCAAGTCATAAACACACGTTGACCCTGCAAGACTACGTCATGTGCAGAATTTATTGCACTAGATTGCTTAATGCAGTGAGAAGGCTGTTATGTGGACAGTACTCGGTGTTACCGCTAATTTCGGTGGCATACTCTTTTCATCCAGGTTACAGAATACTTTTCCGTGTTCTAAATGATATGTTTAGGGAAGGAATTCACAATCAATTAAATCACAACCCAGGTTATTACAGGTACAAATGCACACACACGCACGCACACTAACACTTATGCAATAATTCATTATGCGACTACAAACTCACGATACGATGTTTCCTTTTCCGATGTTTAATATAATTCACATGCACATGTGATGATATGTATACTAAAATCTATCACCACGTTTTTGTCTATCTTCCCAGTATCTTGCCATAAGGCGTTTCTAAAATAAAATTTCCACATCCCAAATCAAAATTATGTTTATTTTGTACATTAGAGCCCCGGTAATTAGAACTAATTGGGGGCATGGTCTGTTCGGATGCGGAAGTTTATGGATTATCCAAAAAATGTCCCCTATACGAATACATCTACAGGATTAGCAGGTAATTGAACGTAGCTGAATTAAATTAACGTAATTGAATGTGAGGTCATGAGAACGTAGCGTAGCAATCGCATCATCAGTTAATCACATTCAGTTCCTTACGACAAAAGAAGATTACCGATTTTGCAACTTCCTCGAAGTGAAATTTACTGCTACATAAACATGCGATATACACCGGAGTTACCAGGGCAATAACTGTTTCATTTAGACAACTTCTGTTTCCATTATTAGTTGTTCTTTTCTATCGTAATTATAAACGGGTTTCTTTAGACTAAATTTCTATTTATTTTGATTGTTTTTCCTTCATCTCGAGTTTTATTTGGTTTATCCGAAATTTCGAATTTGCGGATTCGCATTACCGAGGGTCTACTGCACTGGGAATATCCAATGTCCAATGTTCATTGTTTATTGTTTATTTCTGCCTAGAACATAGCCCTGCCTAGAGTCTTAATATTTACATCGTAATATTTGCACCTAATTCTTCAATTTTCAATCTGTCTACTTTGTAAATATGTCCTCTTTGTAAATATAACAGGCACTCCTGCATTATCCTTCCCGGGTACCAATGTTTCAAAATGAGCTATTATTTAATAGTGTTTTAATCAATATTTCCTTAGGGATGTCTGGTAATGTCTCAAAGTAAAAGGTAGGTTAGGAATAGGAAGATGAAGAGGAAGGAAAAATCGCGCGTGGTCTGTGTCCGTTTGTTAGGGTACTGCTCCGGATTTGCATGGTGTTGATCGGTGAAACCACTTTCAACTGCTCTCGTCTGTTGTTAATCAAAACAACCTAGCGCTAAAATTATTCTCCAGACAGCGACTGAACTGATCCTATCTGGGGTCAAAAATCTAACCACCAGTGGGACTCGAACCTCGAACAGAGGCACTGCAGTGTCATCAGTTGATGCCCTGAGCCATGTCAGCCGGTAGGTGCAGTCAATGAATAAACAGAACTGAAAAGAGAAACATGGTCATTGGGAGATCGCCAAGCACAAAACACACCCATGCCCCACACACACACACACACACACACATCCATGTCCACACACACATACATGCCCACACACACACATACATGCACACACACACACATACATGCACACACACACATACATGCACACACACACACATACATGCACACACACACACATCCATCCATGCCCCCCCCCACACACACACATCCATCCATGCCCACATACTCACACATCCATGTCTGACGCGGTATTAGATTAATACCCATTTACAGCAAACCTCCCACAATTCAAAACGAACCGCTTCGACATTTCACTGGTCCACTCTCCTTCCACGGGCGGAAGTGGCAGCCGCCTTTCTGCTATTTCATTGTTTCCCAACCCACCGCCAACGCCCAGCGCACTTTTCGAGAGAAGGGGCCGTTTCTCAGCGGCTGAAGGCGACCCCGCGCCACGACCCCTCCCTGCCGGCGGCGCAACTAGCTATCTGCACTATCAACTGGGTCAAGGCGCTGCAAAACAACCCGCCTGCTCTAGGCGGCACCACTCTACTTGCGCGCTGGAGGGTAATGAATCGCCATTTCACTCACTGGAAGAACAGAAAAAAAAGCCGGGGTTTTGTATTACTCGCGTAAGTTTTCTTGATACACGAGCTCTCTAGTCCACACCCAGCGCTGAATAGCACGGCACGTTGAGATACGTACCATTTTGCAATGCTGGCGACAACCACCTCTGAACTTTCAAAACAATCGTAGCATTTTTCGTGGCAGGTTTAGGTTCATGCCCACAGTTGGTACGCCCTTTTAGCCAGAGCCGTTCTGTCTCTGCACCCCTCGCTGTGGAATATCAGGAAAACATACGGGTAAGTAATGTTGCCAGAAGTCACAGTGTCCTGGTATCTTTACTAGGATTTTAATAAAGATGCCGTGTATTGGGATGAAGACCTCCTGGTACGTGTAAATAGCAGAATTTGAAGTCTACGTTAATTGATGATGCAAGTTTTAAGATTCCTATATTTTTTCCATTCAATTTAAAACTAACCCCAATATTACAAGTAACTAGGATATTAGTTAAACTACTGCCGTAAAACCATTAAGAGTGACATAGGGTGGTATTTTTTAGCATATGCTGTAGAAAAGGGTGGTTTCAAAATTTAAATCAATTGTCAATGGTATCAGGATTTTTAAGGTTGGAACTGCGATAAACATTTAATCCTCTAGAAGCGCTGATTGTACGTAATGTTGCAAATAAAGCCGTTGTCCAAATGTTGATGAAAAAACAAGATTTGAGAGTCCCTGACCCCGAGAGAGTTATTTTGTGAGTGAAGTGAAAAAACCTGTCCGTCTAGGATTAACATTAGTGCTTGAACATTTCACAGGATTCCTCCCAAAATTCCCTCCTTGTAGCAGAGCAACGAGTGATCAGTTATCGGGACTACCAAGGAACTGCAAACAATTCAGCTGCAATAGGCAGCTCCACTCTTCTTGCGCCATGGACGATAATGAATTGCCATTTTTACTGGCCGCAAGACAGAAAATACCGGTATTGTAATGTTGCAAACAAACCAATGTAGTTTTGATGAAACCTCACGATTTGAGAGTCTCTGAACCCTAAATGTATGTGTATGCATGTATGCATGTATGCATGTATGCATGTATGCATGTATGCATGTATACATGTATGTATGTGTGTAAATGTGTGTATACAATGTATGAATGCATGCATGTATATATGTAGGTAGGTGTGTGTGTTTTAAAGTTGTTCCTTACCCTATATTTTACATCTACGCGTGTTTTTACACGTAATATACATGTAGGGTCGAATTCGTAGTGGATTCTTAAGGAGTGCTTTTGCAGTAGGGAATGCTTAAGCAAAAAGGATATCCTCAAATTGAGAGGTCACTTAAGGAAGCTTGTATTTCATAGACGTCTCTTATGGGAGCAAAAATGAGTGTTCCTTAAGGTATCGGAAATATTGCAACGTTCTGTCAGTCGACAGTGTTTAACAATGGTTTCCGCCGTTACGTTGGTCGTTGACCCGAACTATGTGTGTTCTTTGTGACTTCAGTATTGTGTTGTTGAATTTACATTAAACGCAATTTTACGAAGCTTATAAGTGTACGCATTTTGGCGTTTTATCAGTTCAAAATGCGAAAACATTCTCTCTGATGAAAGTGTACAACTTTCTTGACGTCACGTACCAACGGTTCTGAAATTTCAGAACTTATTCGGCACAGTGTAGCTTGACTAACTTTATAGAGATCTGCGCCATCTAAAACATGTAATTTAATTTATATACAATTATCATACCTACAATAAAATTATCTAAAAGATATACAGACATTTCTTTTCTTTCATGAGATTTCACAAGATATGGAATATCTTTTGTAATCTTATAGAACGAACCTGAAAGGATGAAGTTGCGTAAAATCTTAATGCTATTATGAGCTTCTTGAAATGAGGAGGGATTGGTAAACCTGTTTTATTTCTTCTTTCGCCAACAAGAGGCACAAGATTATTTACAACAGTGGTTTTACGAAAACAAAACTACCTACTGAATTATTCATCGTAGTATATTTTCAATATGTTATCAATATTTCTGATACCCTTCATTACGCAGACGATATTTTGAATGTAAAATTCAAAATACTCCAAGAAATCATTCGACGTCTGCGATGTCGTGTAAACTTGTGTGTTCGTAGACTTCACTTAACCAAAGCTGGTTCACCCTCTGGCGAATGAGGAATACGTAAGGCTACATGCGACCTACCTTATACGGATGAGGGGTTGCCCATTTGTCACTCATCTGAAAATGAGGACTCGTCATGAATCGGAATCGCATACTTAAGGACTACTAATTTTAAGAAACGACTATGAATTCCGCCCCTAGTCTACATGACCTTTTACTTGTAGATTACGTAGACAATGTAATCTGGGTTTATTATTTTTTCACATCAAATAACCCCAAAAAGTTTATAAAAGATAGTAATAGTACAAGCATATAGAAATGTAATTTAAAATTATTTTCGATTCAATAAGTCATCCCCGATAAACAAATGGCAACCTTCGTAATCACCTCAAGAAACCAGTAGGGACTTGTTTCAACTTGCACATCTTGCACTCTCCATCCGACTCTTTCCCTCGAAGTGTAGTGACAGCAACCCGGCGCGCAGAAATATTATGCAGATTCATGATCATGTCGTCAACCTTTTCACCCCCGCAAGAGAAGTGAACCGAAAAAGTATTTCTCAGGGGAGAAAGGCATTTCCTGTCATGACTGTCACCCTCTCCATAAATAAATATTTTTGATTTGAAACAATGTTAACTAGATATTAAAAATGTTTTAAAAATTAAAAATAACTTTTATTTATAATATTAGAAAACCTTTGGATGCAATCCAATCAATTTGTAGTATTGATGTGGATAAATTGAATGCAATTATAAATACATTTTGGATTAGGGGCTGGAATGTGACCCTCGTATATTTTTCCCTGCCCTAAGAAAAGATAGATTACCACTGTCTACATAGATTCTGTCTACCCAGAATACGTCATCTTCGCGGTGTTTACGTGTAGACATAGACTATAGTTCTTTATGCGTAGACGCACATTACAGGTTTTTTTAATATAAATAAACACAGACACGCAGACCGACAGTTTTAAACACTGGTGCCTAAACATAGGGTTCCTTCCAAGCCTTCTTCCTTGTTAGTAGCGTAACGAGCTATCTGGATAAACAAGACACTGGAAACACTCCAGATGTAGTAGGCCGGTCCACATTGTTTGCACACTAAAGAATACTAAATTACAATTTTTATTTCTGGATGACGTAGCGCAGAGAAAATACCGGTATTGTGATGTTGCAAGAAAATCTATGTTGAGATTTTATAGAAACAATTTAAGGGTTCGCAGTTCCACAATAGTTACTTATGATATTAGTGGTAAATGCGACATTTTATTTTTAGAGTTTAAAAGGTTGCCGCAAGATACCGACAGGCCAAGCAAAATGAAATAATTTTCACGGTATATGTCATACACTTTAGACAGTGCTACCGACTTTAATTTCAAATATACAAATCATTTAGTTGAGTACTATGACACATGGTTCTACGTAGTAGCTGATGCGATCAGACGAAAGTATTTTTTCTTTTTTGCAGTCATACTACAGTGTACGTAACTGTGGTTGTACCTCAACAATGTAACATACTCTTGCTTTCAGTACTATTGCTAAAAATTGAACTTTTAGCACGCTTTTAATCATAAAAATAGAAGTTGTTACTAGTGAACGTCTAAAAAAGTGTGCGTCTCTTGTCTGTCCGTTTGTGGGTACCACTGGCGCCTAAACAGTTGACAGGATTCCCTCTAAAATGAATATTATTCAATTATAAAAACCTTTATATAAACCTTTTATATAAAACCTCTAAGATTTTTTTTTGAAGTCTCTGAAAAATGGCTATTATTTTTTTTAAAATTTCTCTCTTTCAGCTATCTATTATGAAGAAAGTGGTGAAATTCTGCAGTGAAATAAAATTTTTGTGCAGAGGAACACGTTTTGTGGTTCCCTCACACAGAAGAGGTCCTTAGCCATATGTGTCTTCAAATAACTTTCTCTGTTCCGTGACAAACTAGTCTGTTTATCAGCGTGGTTAAAATACTTTCATTGCACGTAATTGTAAATAAATATAACTTAGTACGTAGTCGTTGTCCTTAAATGGTGTAGGCAAAGGTCATGTAGTTTAAGTTGCTTTCGACGCCATTAGTCTTATTGCTTAAATAAAAGCTACCTTTTTATGACTTCCTGCGTGTTCAATCGTTCATTAGCCATAATTAATTATTGCGTACTTTAACTCGTATTTCAAACTAATACGATGGCTGGGTGGTATACGACTAATATGTATTTTTGTATCCGATGCAAATGTAATACTACAGATGGAATGATCTTAAAGATAATAGTCGTGAATAGAGTTAATGCCGAAGGAGAAGGAAAACCCAGTGCGGTACATTTTATTAAGTAAATCCCCGCAGAAGAAAAAAGTTACTTCAACACTTTTTCGTCCAGCCATTCCGTCGCCCATTCATATTTTCCGTACTTTCTTGGACGTACGCTCTTAACTCATAGTCACTAGTACAAGGAAAAGTATGAAAATGTAATGTTGACTTATTTTGAAGTACCTCCAAAATTTAAAAAGAAATTCTTTCGAACTCTCTAGATCTATAGTTGACTATGACAAATTTTTGATTTTGTCACCCTCTGAAAAATTTAAATGTTTTACCTACGATATCCAAATAAAAAAAACTTAGCTTGAGGGTCACGTCACCTGCAGGAATGTTGGTAAGTTTCTGATATCAGTAGCTCTAGTAACAAAGAGTAACATTTTTGTACATTTAGTCATTAAAAGGTAAAGGCATAATTATGAACATTAGAAATATTTTTGTTGATGAATCTCGAATGTTAAATTACTTCATATGCTACCTTAAGACGAAGAAAATGCTATTTACTTAATTTGAAAACCATTTTCTTTTATTTGTTTTAATATTCGAGAGTTTTACGAAGATAAGCAAATCAGTGTTTGTACTTTCCTTCAGGCAGTTTTTCCCTTTCCTGTAGGTTGGGTTTTCATTGATTTCTCCGGTGCAAGGGCAGAGTAGTACCCTAACAAACGAGCAACCGACCGTGCATATCTTTCTTTTCCCTTCCTTGTCCCATCCTCACCATTAACTTGCACTAGCACACATGCACACACAAATACACTAGTACACATACACATACACTAGCACACATTAGATATGAAAAGTTATGTTTATGGCATTTAAAACTGATCTCAAAAATAATTAAATTGAGAACTTTTTTTTCAGGAAATTCAAGTATTTTTACATTTATGTGAATAACTTCAAGAATATTATTTTATTCACTTTCATTTATTTTCATTTCAATAATTCCTCCACACTTTTCATTCTCAACCTGCTAACGGCGCAGATACGCCGGCAATAGGTGTATTTGTCTGAAAAGTGCGTACTGCCCGGAGATGAGACTGTAACATCCTCTTTACATTGACTTGTAGACCTCCTGTTTCGCGTGTTCGGAGAGACTTTTGTACTTAGTCGATTGCGTATTCGATTCGAAATTAACGTTCGTAAAATTCGGTGAATATTTGTTTCGGTAAAAAAAAAAATTAAAATGAGTAATTAAAATATAATTCATCAAAATTACTAGTTTTACACTTAACATATTAAAATAGGCATCAAATGCCGTTTTAAGATATTTTAGACAATGTTAGATGATTTCCGTAAATCTATTTTTTCATGATTCTAAAACATCTGCAATTATTTTCCACAACTTTAAGGAACTAAAGAAACATTTGTCTTAAAATCCGATGTCTAGTTATCACCATGCTCGTTTTGCGCTGTCACGAAGTAAACATGACTGCGCCACTCTCCGTTTGAATAAAAAGAAACAGATTTCCCGTAATCTCTTTTTGTGATCTGTGTACCAATATACCATGGAAGACTTTCAGAGTAATTTTAAACGAAATGTTTTACTACGGCGAAGTGTGTATAAGTGAATTGAACAGTTTAAAATGATCAAACAATTGGGCAGTGTAAGGAAAGAGCAGACGTTCAGCCTAATTCGCTACGAATACAACTCTGAGTAACCCTTGTCCGTGCACGTACCCTGATTTTAAATGGCCGACAAGTGACAATTAGAGTGGCAAATCGTATACACTTCACGCATATTCATATCGCCATACGGAAACACCTAAATCGATTGTCGAAAGACGTTTTTTTGTTGCATGACAACGCGCGTCCAAATATCGTCACTAATACCATTCAAACTCTTCAAAATCTGTGTTTCGAAGTGTTAGAGAATCCTGGATACAATCTAGATGCGACTGATTCGGTCCTCTTAAATACGAAGACTACTAGTTTCGTTTACGATCTACAGGTGAAGGAAACTGCATTTATGGCTTGTTGCTCAGCCAAAAAGTCTGTTCTGTTCCCTCAGAACCACGTTTGCCATGCTCGAAAAGCATGGTAAACCAAATACACGAAGAGCAGAATAACTAGTTAAACACAGTCTCATTGTAAATTGTGTACTGTTTTAATACATCCTAAACAGAAGGTTCAAGTACTTATTGACTTACCTTCCCCAACTGGAAGATGACCATTCATAACCAATGCTTGTCAGTCAATCAATGTTTCTGCATCTCACACGTGTCATATTTACTGTCATTAGTGAGATAGAAGTATAATTCAATATGTCGAGACAGAGGAAGATAGGCAGTAGTTTTTGAAAAAGCATTCACTCAGATGTTAATATTCTCATAATTGCACTGTGTTTGGCATTTTTCACTTACAAGGGAGCAAAATCGGGGTACGTTTGAAATACGTACAAAATATATCTGTATTTAAAGTAAGTGAAGGCTCTAAACAGAAGCTAATACAAAACCATCGGTAACAACTAGCATTAGGAAGAACTCCGGATGTAAACCATGCTGCCCCCAATATCGGCTAGTCATTTATTTTCAACGTCAAGTAATACCATACTCTTCCCCCAAACGTCTGATACAATAAAATAACATATGCATGTAATAAATTATCTCTATATGCTAACTAGCGTGAAATCACATTTATAATCATGAGATGATTATTTAATAACGCATTAACAACTGCACGCACAACTCAAACTGTCACGCATTTTCCACATCACTCCCGGGAATTTGCTACAAGAACTCCTTGACTTGGTACCTCATGTCGAAACACAAATTGCTGACTAACTAGATTTAAATGTTAATTTAAATATAATTTATTCATAAAGGAATTCTGTTATACTAAGAGAAGATCGGACTGCCTGCTTACAAACAAGATTTCCTGCGAGATAGGAAAGACAAAGAAGTTATGACTTTCCAACAGCAGGAATGAACACACTGCTTCTGAATTCCAATCAAATTGTGTTCAAAGAATAAAAGGAAAAATACGACGTTTCTCTCGTATCTATGGTTTTTGGAGTGTTAATTTTCTAATTTGTATATGGCATCTCGAGAAAGGTCGTCTTCACATTCAAAATTGCAACAAGAATAAACAATTGTATATGCTATTCAGTTTTTTGCTTATTATCCAAAATTAAGCGTATTATCAAAAAAGTCTGAGAATATAAAATTAAAGTTCACATAATTTTACACAAATTTCGCAGTTTAGCTTTGTTAAAAAGCGAAGAGTTCAGGTGCTAGAAAAAGGGCAATTTTTTGCCCTCAAAATTAAACAATTTGCATGCTATTCAATATTTCGCTAAATCTCGAAACCTATGAATTTTATCAAAAATATCAGTCTATATAAAAGTTGAATTAAGCACAATCTCTCATAAAATGCACAGTTTAAATTATCGTTTTGTCAAACAGATCAGGTACTTGAGCATGTTCAAAGTTAGCGATGTTTTGGCTCTGGGCGAAACGAGAGAAAAGCCCTCCCTAATGCAACTTATGATCGGGCCTCTACTACTTTCACTATATTCATGCAATAGTTTCAAGCTGGAAAACAATATTTTGAATCGGTTAATTGCGTAGTTGAATTATTAAAACAACCTTTGCGGAAATGAAGGTAGGAAATTCATTCCCTTACTCAGAAATTATCTCGATATTTATAGTACGGGATAAGTGGCAAAGTAAAATAAGTTAAAAATGAAATTTAATTTATGAAGGAAGTTATATATGAATTACAATCAATAAATGTTACCACTTCTTAGAATGCTTTTCAACTATTTCCAGGCATCAAAACTCTGGGCAGCAATACAGTACATGTATAATACAATCTACATCTACAACCACAAGTAGATTAATTTATTTTTCAAAACAATTTGCCACTGAATAAAAACAAATTTTTTATAAAGAAAAGAGAAAACACATTTTGAATGTGACATTGTCTATTCTGTAATCATGAACATAATTTACTATTACTTTTAAAAACTAAATTTGATTGTTCTTTAACGTTGATAGCCATGTGGTGTATCTGATAAAATAAACACTCTCGAAAACTTCCTAAATACTTTTTTCCAGTGAGTACTGAATCCATAAATGATGATTTATACATTTTTTCTGTCAAAGCCTTAATCACGTAGCAATGATTGAAAGAAAATTAATACTATTTTAAACGCTCAAAATGTACACTGTGCGTTTGGGGAAAATGCATGAGTAAAACATTCCAAATACTATATTATATTTCTTATTATTCTTAAATGTCATGCAAGATTTTTTTAATTTCCAGGACCAAACCTTGCTCTTTTTCTAGAACCTGAAATCTTTATCAAAAAGCAAAGTTAAATTGTGAATTTTGTGTAAAATTATGTGAAATTTAATTATGTTGTTCGACCCTTTTGGTAAAACTTTTAATTTTGGAGATTATGCGAAAAACGTATTAGCGTACAAAATTGATATTTTTTGTGATTTTCTATGTGAAGACCTTTTCCGAGATACCAAATACAAATTTGGAAATTAACACTCCAAAAATCATACATACGACGATAAAAACTTTGTGTTACAAAGAATCAAGGGAAAAAATACGATTTCACTGAAATACAGAAGAAAACTGTTGTATCGTGTTCATTGCTGGTGTAGGAAAGTCATCACTTCTTGTCTTTCCTATTTCGCAGGCAATCGTGATTGTAAGCAGGCAGTCCAATCTTCTCTTAGTATTATTCTTAGCTATTTTACGTATTTATTATGAGTTAAAACAGTATTAATATTCTTTGTAACTAAATTTCTTCGGACGCAAGTTCAACATTTAAAATTCCTTCAGAAAATTCATAAATTCTTTCTTCTCACGTTAATTTCAAATCACCGATGAATATTAGACTGGGGTTTACAGCAGATGTCAACTACAAGAATGACCACTCCACTTGTTGAGCAAATTCATTATGATATATTCAAATAAAAATACTCACCATTGAATGACATAAAAAATTGTATCACACGTGAATAAAATTTATTATTTACCTTTGGAAAATTATGGTGTACTAGTGCTTGTATCAAATATCTCACTAGTATGATCATTTCTCTCATGATAGAAACAACCGTTTAAAAATATACAAATGTTTCCCTGCTACTCCAAAAAAAACTATATTTATATGCACACAACATTTTTTTCATATTTGATTTGCAATTGCGAACAAACATTCAGCAAAATTCCATTTTGTGCATACAAGTAATTGAAGGGAGTAAAGAGTATTGACCGTTCTCCGATAATATTACATTTTGATTAGTTAACAAGTGGCACTAAACATTTGATAAACGCACAATAATAAATATATGTAAAAATAAATACATAGAACACAAACTTTCTGAAATTAACAATTTTCTGTCGATATGCAACATCTAAAGTATGATGTCGATTGTGAAACAATGGAAGTTGTAATTCGGTTGAACGTATAACACATATTTAGATATATCGTTTAAACTTTCTCATTTTACTTTACCTAGTGGTACGAGTAATACAGAAAATGTACAATCAAAGGCACTTTGATATAAATCGATTGATTAACTGTCTCCAGACGTCGTATCCAAGACTAAAATAATATTTGAATTCCTAATTAATACGTTTTCCCCCTTGTAGTTTAGATAACTCATTTTTAATTGAAATGAATT
Source organism: Gryllus bimaculatus (assembly GCA_017312745.1). Taxonomy (NCBI): domain Eukaryota; kingdom Metazoa; phylum Arthropoda; class Insecta; order Orthoptera; family Gryllidae; genus Gryllus; species Gryllus bimaculatus. The sequence goes on from BOPP01000252.1 coordinate 637,348, forward strand.
GAATTAATGCCTTATTTTACGTGGCGAGACTCAGGCCATGAGGCCTGCTCTTCAGTCTGACCACGCAAATTTCGCAACGCTCCTTTCACCAACTAGCGGAGAAAGAATACGTTTCTTGGACGACAAAACAGGCGATTTGGATTTAGCTTAGAGGCGTCATTCAGGCTTGATCTTTTAAATGTAAGTAAATCTACTAGCATGGGACAACCGTCTTTACTTCCCCTCCGAAGGAAGGTGTACGAAGAATGTTTTCGCCCTTAAAAATCCACGGCTTCGATCGAGTTTGAGCCCGCCAACTTGGGTATAACAGTCCGATATGCTAACCGTTGCACTATCGCCGCGCGCAAACACCATCGCCGCGCGCATTTTGGCTGAATATATAATAATTTTACCCTATATGTGTTCAGAACTTGTGACCTGCTGCTTTATCTCACAAACGCGTCCGCCCGCAAAGCAATATCACATCAACTTGTACACGTGTATTTACATTCTTCCCGTTGTGATATACAACGGACGCAAGAAACAAGGCGATTTCACCAGAAGCACCCACGCAAGGCGATTTTATCCGTCGTGTTTACTCGTGGAACCGGAATCGCATAATGTAAGGACAGCTGGCCGTTAGAAGTTGTTTCTTTTCCGCGAGGTATGTGTCTTCTCGGTAGATCGAGGACGCTGCGATTCTCGATAGCGGCAGTGAAACTAAGAATTGATCAATGTGGCCAGATTGGAGAGGTTTTTCTCTAAATGAGGAAATGTACCGCTTACAAAGGGGAGAAATGGGGTAACCGAATTCTTTAGGGAAATATTTAGAAAAATATGAAACTATTGAATGTAACCTCTAAAATGTAGATAACTTTGATAATCCATTAATAATCCAAATGTTTAAAAAAAATTAAAAATGATAATATTTATGTTTGATAGAAGTTTTCGAGATAATATGTAGAATCACAATCCATTATGTAGAAGAGCCACAATCGAAAATATTTACTATGCTGGTGCCAGCGAAAGGAAAGTTAATTTTTTGATACAGCCTCGCAGAACATGACAATCGAGTTCATTTGCGCAATTGAAAACATACAAAAAAGATAACTTTGATATTAATATTCTCTCTAAAAGAAACTTAATATATTATCTATATATCCTAAAAATAAATCCAACAAGGTTTCACATTAGCCGTACATTGCTTCATCAACATCACGTCATTGTTAAGAGATAAACATGTTGCTAAGAGATGCTAGTAGAAACAAGAGATGCTAGTAGTAGCTTAAAAAATAAAAATAAAATAACACTTTTTTTTAAAAATCTGTACAAAACTAACTCTGAACAATATGTAAATCTTCGTAAATTACGTTCCACTTAAGTGCGAAAATAACATCAGGAAAGCGGTTTTTAGTGTAATAGAATCAGAATGAGGTAATGGCATGTGGTCGTTAAGGGGAAATGCCTTACTCTAAATTTAGCAATCCCCAAATTTCCCAAAAATCCCAAAATCCCCTAATTCCAAATTAGACCTGTAAGGAAAGTACCGGCTTCGATTACCGGTTCAATGGCCTTGCCGGATCTTTTTTCCGAAAGACCCGAGGGTTCGAGTCTTGACGGTCATGGATTTTCCAACACTAGATACATAATTGGATCAAATTCAACCTCTGTTTGTAGGGGAACTCTAGCGGTCGGCTGTTCTGATCGGTAGTTTTGCGTGGTTTCTCCGATCAACATCAGGCCAATGCTGTTGCCATTGCTGCTAACAAAGGAGCCATGGACCGCGCGCGATCTTTCCTTCCCCTTCCCTGTCCTATCCAGACACCAGAGCTTGCGCCAACGGGCATGGACTCTGGCATGAACACGGGCATACACGTAGGCATAGGCATGTGAAGGAGGATACCCCGCCAGTTGATGAAGGAACTCACATTCCAGACTGGTAGGAATATTGCCACTTCCCCGGGAGTTAACGTACGCTAATTTACTTAAACTGATCAAGTGGATGACGCGGCCGGAATCAATAATCACTCTCTAACCGTAAAGGAATCATATTACATCCCTACGCAACCGCAAGAAGGCACTACTGTGTATTTTGTAGAAATGCGTTCAAGTGAACTGTGTCCTCATTACAGCGTAACACAAGAAGAACACTACCAAATAAAATAAATTTGTCGACAATCTTGAAAGCAGAATAATTGATAAAATTTATTATTATAAAGCTCAAGCATCTAAGCTCAATCCGCAAAATACATCATCGTTGCAAGTTTAAGGACAGCAAACTTAGGAATTTGTAGAGAGACAGGTGCGCATAAGAACTAGTAGGATATAAGATGTAGGCTCTTCAAAACATATCTACAAAAACAAGAGGGTAGTCTTATATGGAGAACTGAATTTTTCAAATGTCAATGTTGAGAAGTAATTTCGTTTAAGAAAGTAATGAAAAACCAATTCATGCATGATAGAGTCTTGTCTGGTACACCATACTACTGTAGCGATTTTTTTGTTTTAATCCCTACTTTTTATTAAATGTATTTCGCAAGCAATGAAAATTACAGTGCTGTATTAAATTAAGAATGCAGTTTCCCAAGAGTAAATTTTAGTTTCTTTTCTCTCAGAAAATAATGCTCGTTCTTAAAAAATTAATGCACCTCATACGCTGATGTGGCTTTTATTAATATGGTAGTTAAATATCCAAATATTATTTAGGCCTTACGATTTTCTGAGCTCCAAATATCGCATTAACCGTTCATTATTTGCTTCATGCCGAAAACTACGAATTTGGGAAGGTTCCCTAGAAACTTAGCTAGGGCCCTCTTTGACAAGTCGGGAGTTCCAGTAAAAACAGACTTGGCTTAAATTAATACAGCACTGTAATTTTCATTGAGTGCGAAATACATTTACTAAAAAGTAGGAATTAAAATACAAAAAAAATTGCTAACAATAGTATAGTATACCATATGGGGCTCTATCATGCATGAATTAGTTTTTGATGACTTCTTTAATCAAAATTACTCCTCAAGTGGCCATATTGACATTTGAAAAATTCAGTTCCGAGTAAGACTAACCTCTTGTTTTTTGTAGATCTTTTTTGAAGAGCCTACATCTTATATCTTTATAGTCTGTTGGAGAATGCTTACCACCCTGCGTGATTTGTCAATTGGGTCGCGTTTTCACGTCAGATTCAAAATCTTTTGACTTCCGGAGCTCGTAAGAAGGAAGCGTGTAGAGTTACTAAGATCTTCCTGCCAAGCGGCGTATTCCACTCTCGAAGTTTCTCTGCGACAAATTTCACTTGTTAACAAATACATGCACAAGGGAAAACGTGTCAAATTAAATTCATACAACTGAGGCCTAGACAAGGATGAATATAACCACCACAGAGAGAATTTACATTATTGTCGCTAAGGTAGTGATCTGAAGACAAACTTCCTATTTAGAAATTCTGATAGTATGTTTGCTCGTCCGAACGTCCACACACGATGGAGAATGCCTTTCCTGTCCTCGTGTTGGAACTATTATGATTTGTACATACGAAATAGTTGAAACATCTCATTGAAAATTCTGGACAGTTTTATGTTCACGAAATTTTGTAAAACTTTGAAAGTTACTAAGAAATAGTTTTCAATTTCAGCTTATTAACACTTAAAAAAGCGATTCATTTGCGTGAAAAATTCTTAACAAAAAATTACTAAAGAAAAGTAAAAATTGAGTCTGAACATTCACAAATAATTATGGAAGGAAAAAATATTTTAAAGTTTTTTTCAATTACCGAAACTCCAAGACAGAAACACAAGAAACTATTATGATTCAATCAAATGCTTCGTAACACAATACCCTGTAAAGTTATTACTGAATGCTACAACCAGTACTTTTGTTTACAATTTATATTAATATCCTGTAATTTGGACAGATATTTACACATTAGCAAACTTAAATATAGTATTAAATAAATTAAATTGTGTTCTACAATTCGTTATAATGAATTATTAATACGATAGTTTGATATCACCCTGTCCTTTTTCACGTGTTACCTCCAGTTATGTAATATAGTTCTGTTGTATCGCCAGAATGCGACCCAACCGAAACTAAAAGCCACTCTAACGGCGAGCGTCCGTTATCGGTTTTAATAGTCCAGCGTCCGTTACAATAAAACAAAACAAATGAGTTGTAGCTAAAGTCGGCTGGTGCTTACTTCGTGAAGTTCTCGCAGAATGGAATCATGGCCGCAGAGGCGTGCGGGGAGACTTTTAGGCGACCACCGGAATCCAAAGTCTCACGGCGGTACTCATGTCGTTAGCTTCAACGGTGGAGCAGAGTGGACGATGCCAAACTCAGTGTTGCCGGTTTGCCCGGAAACCCACCAGTTGGGCCCATGGAGCGTCGACCTTCGGGCGGGATCGAGTGAAGGGTTTCTTCTGAATGATATCCGGATATCCAGATATCCGGAATTATATCCAGATATCCAAACGGAGTCCATGAATCCCCTTGTTGGGGGATTCCCGCAGGGGGGATCGTTGCCACGATCTCTGGGGTAGAATATTTGTAGACGACCACCCGGACCTGGAGTTTCACGGCGGTACTCATGTCGTCAGCTTCGAGGTGGGGGCAGTGAGTAGTAATATGCTCTAAGCCGCGTGGCCGGGCTTGCACGGTAACCCACCAATTGGGCCCCTGGCGCCGATGTTTGGGCTGGATTGAGCGAATGATGTTCCTCGGAATGCTCTGGATCCCACATATAGAAGTCCAGACGGGAACAACGACCCCTCCCCCCGACAGATAGCGTAGGTTCTGACGGCACTCACGTCGATAGCTTCAAGGTGTAGGCGGTGAGTAGGCGATGCTAAGCTCCTGGTTGCCGGGCTTTCTCGGTAATTTACCAGTCTGGCCTAAGACTCGTCGACCTTTGGACAGGACCGGGCGGAGGAGATTCTTCAGAATGTTCTGGAATCCATGTACTTTTCGTATTTCTCACAAATAATCCAATTTTATGGGCGAAAGTTGGCGAGCCTAACTCTGCGACTCTAGCGCCTCCTATGGTAGCACCCTGATCACGTGAGTAGCGCATTCTATCGACTCCGATACTAGCCCAGAAAGCTCGGAGTTCTGAGCTGACAGTACGGTCTGACTCAGGCATTGAATGTGGAAGTTACCATGAGGGGATATTGCGTCGTACTTGGCGTTGGCGTGGGATGGTGATAAAGGCCAATAGGCATTAGTTCGGGCTAAGGTTCGGGAGGCTCGGAACCCCCCTCCCGTCTCCTCACTACCTCCACCTTGAGGCTATTGACGTGAGTCTCGCCAGTACTTAGTCAACCTGGCGGGTGGTATCAGGTTCTCACCGGACTACTCTACGTGGATTCCAGAACATTCTGAAGAATCTCCTCCACCCGGTCCTGTCCAAAGTACGACGAGTCACAGGCCAGACTGGTGGCTTACCGAGCAAGCCCGGCATCCAGGAGCTTAGCATCGCCTACTCACAGCTTACACCTTGAGGCTATTGACGTGAGTCTCGCCAGTACCTATTTAAACTGGCGGGTGGTATCAGGATCTCGTCGGTCTACTGTACGTGGATTCCAAAACATTCTGAAGAATCTCCACCAGACGATCCTGTCCAAAGGTCGACGAGTCGCAGGTCAGACTGGTGACTTACCGAGAAAGCCCGGCAACTAGGAGCTTAGCATCGCCTACTCACAGCTTACACCTTGAGGCTATTGACGTGAGTGCCCGCCTAGAAGTTCTGTGGTGCCACCACGAGTGATTACGCCTGTAGAACAACCAATCATGTGAAGTGATAGCACCACGCAGCGCGTATTTCTGTTTTGTTTTTTCTTATAAACCAGATAATTAAACTTACAAACCAAAGTCTCTATGTAAATAACTACGCTTGTTTTATATGCTAGCTCGGTTTATCGTCCAATTTATCAAACAACTTACGCCCCAATTGTTTTTCTATAATAGCGTATGATGAGAGCTCGTCTTTAAGATGCAAAAAAAAGAACAACAGACAAAATATTTTAGTGGGTGGTTAAAAAAATGAAAAATGTCAAGAAGACGAATATATTTTCTATTACCCACTATGAAAAGCAGTAACAAGATCGAGATCTAAGTCTCGGATGAAAAAACAGTAAAGTCATTTTTCTTTATCAATCTGCACATTTTTCTGTGCAATCGAGGTCTGAGAAGCTACACCGTGTTGTGGGGTGTTTAAGTTCGCTCGAGTGTCTTGTTGACTCGACAGTACAGTTGTATTAGAAATGGTCCTCAGACCGTTTAGGCAGGTCATAAACCAAGACTTTACTACTCTCAATCGGGAAGTCCACAGGAACAGTGATGCGTGACGCAACCACCAAATAAGGCATCTATTCAACCACAGCAAATCCAAACTGAAGCTGTTTTTTCAACACATATACTAAAATTCCTAAATATTAAATTAGAAATTCTCATACATTCCGTTTATCATATAAAATTTTAGAGAAATAGTATAAAATATTTGTTTCCCGTCAAATTATTTCTTTTATGCAAATTATCCAAAATATTTATTTTGACTAAACACGCTTTTGAATTTCTACTAATTCTCTCAGAGTCAAAATAAAGAGACTGTTTATTGCAACTGAAAGTCCGAGCCCCAGCTAACCGATGTTACTAACTATTATCGGGTGTACCGTGGAACTGCCGCGTTTCATCGATACATGAGCCACTGCAAACGCAGCGCCACGTGCGAAGAAGGCCGAGGATTGTAGATGGCCATGGTGATCAACCAGCATAAGCTTCTGCGCCGACAGAGCCTTTCCGGACCGTTTATCAGTTGTTTCCGCATCTCGTCCCCGTTAAGCAGCTTAGCTGCACGTCACTGTCATCAGCGTGCGAAGTCGCTCAAGACGTGCCTCGTTCTCGTTTTTGAGTAGATTCTGCACAAGAACTAATTGAAAAGTCGACGTCATTTAACGGTTTGACGAGGACGGTTTGACCATTTTACCCAACGTACATGGGTTGTAGTCTCCGGGCACAATAGTCCCAACACCATTTCCTCACAATTTTATCTTTAATTGCTATTTGTATTGAAGTATTACTAGGATACCCGGGGAATGGTCTAGAGAGTTAAATAGCCTAAGTAGCTCAGAGCATCAATTGATATCCCTGCAGTCTCGAAGGTTCTAGGGTTAAAGTCCCATTGGTAGTAGGATTTTCTTCAACAGCTAAATAGCTAGGTCGAATTCGGTCGTGGTCTGTATGACAATTCCAACGACCGGCTGCTCTGATCGATAGTTTTCCGTGGTTTCTCCGACCAACACCAGGCAAATGCTGGAGCAGTATCCTAACAAACGGGTCACGAACGATCTTTTCTACCACTTCCTTGTCCTATCCTCACCTCTTACACACACGCACACACACACATCAACTACACTACCAAAATTGTTGGGAGACCAGCCGGGAGCTTAGCGCTTGTCCCAACTGGTGAGATACCTGATTGGGGAAAACCCGCTAGCAGATGTGCATTGCCATGCCGGATCTCACCATCCAGCTGGGTAAGATCGCCGCTACCTTCTGCGATAGAAACATTTACTACACGTACAGAACTAATGACCATAGCGCTTGCTACGCTCGGAAACAGCAAATAGCCAATTTATCATTTTACTATTTTACCCTCTATGCCCAAATATCCCAACGAAGTGAAAATATCCAAGCAGAACAGTCTATTTGTGAAGAATACAATATGTGAAAGTTATTTTCATGTTATTACTTACAGAATATAGAAGTCGAGAACAATAGAAATGATATGTAAAAAAAGTTTCTCCAAAAATAATTACAATATAATTTACTTGAAATATTACCTTTATAATTAACAAATGCGTCATCCTCGCGTAGAATAGTCAATACTCAGTTAAATTTTTCATAAAACTAGCTGAACCCCTGCAATTACATGACACAAAAGGAAGAAATGTAGTAAATTTACAGCTGAAAAGTACTGCATCTGAAGTATGCAGATAATCGCAAAATCTGAAAAAATGTATCATGTCGGGTTATTCTCCAAAACTGATAAAATTAGGAAGGCTTTCGAATTCTAAAAAACAACAGTGTTCTCTGAGAACACAGAATTAAACAGGTTTGTAAAAATGTTATTTAAATGTATCTTCTCAAATATCTGTACGCATCTTTACCAACACATGCATGTTGTACTGGACTATTTTAGAATATTCTTGAGTCCACTTTCACTTAGAAATGTAATACATCACTTGTAATTATAAACAGTGAAAAGGTTTGTAGAGAGACCGTTCTATCATACGGTTGCTGTGCATTGCGTTTAATAATACAAGCTCATTAACCTTTGCATTTCAAAAACAGTCAATCTTCGAACTTAAAACACGGACTACATTCGCTTCGGCAACTATAATCTTATGATGCAAGATGACCGTCTGAGGTATTGAATTGTAACTGGTCGTGAAAAAGACATGACACATACGCGTTCATTCTTTTAATTTTAATATATTATTAAAAGCTGTAACTGGTTTATAGTTACAGCAGTTAGTGATAGCTTTGTTTTGATGTCAGATGACCAACCAACGCTGATGGCGTACGAGATATGAGTACGGGATGATATTTTCAAATGGAAATACGAGCAAATACTTTAGCGAGTTGAAAATTATTTTGAGGGTTCCACTAGTAAATAGATTATTTAAATATTAGGTATTATGTGTTAAAGCCACCCTAGTTCATACTATGATTATTCAATGTAAGAATTAAGAATTTCCTAAAGCATGGTCAGTTTAATGTATCAAATTACTATATTACGTTCAATTTAACATTACGGCCATCAATAGAATTTTATACATGTGAAAAATTCAACATATTGATTGGCAATTAATGAAATTTAAAGAAGATAAATGTCCATTTTTCTTTTCATTACAGGTAAGAACTACATCGGAAAACTTCTCTTCATTATCAGTTTATGCGGTAAGTTAGCAACCAATAAATCGCTGGCGGAAGAGAGTTCAATCCTTGGAAAAAAAAAATTGAGACCCAAAACTTTTTAAATTAAACATTTATTTACAATCTGTTCATGTATTTGAACAATAAGTACATTTGTTAATTTGCATAATTAAAAATGGGAAAGATTTTAAAACACTTGATACATAACATGAGTAGCACTTCCGAATTTCTAAGAAGAATCCATAAAACATGTCTAGTTCTGTCGCCAAACATCTTACCACTTTAACAAACAAACAAAAACAAATAAATTGATTCCGCTTTATCTATAAACACATAGGTTAGTTTGTAATAGTTATAGGAATTTTGTAGGAGACAGAATTTGGTAATAGTGATATCAATTTTTTGGGGGTTGAAGCCTGTTATTTTGTTAGGGAAGTTCAATATTTGCTTGCAAAGTAGGGGTGGGTGGGTGCAAGGTGGGTAGTTTTGATGAGGATGTTTTCTGTTGGTTAGTGAACGAGTTATTTTGTTAATGCATTTTTTATCGTTTCAGGTGTATATAAGTTATTTTGTAAAAGCTGTTTTGGAGCTTGTATAACAGAAGAAAGATTTTGTTAAGAGTGATTTCAATTACTTGTGGTGTGCGAGAGTTATTTGGTTAAAAATTATTGGATTGCCCTAGTTGGATCATTTTATTTAAGGGTTTTTGTATGTTCGCAGACACCATGAGTTATTTTGTGAAGGAGGTTTCAGATTCGTTCAAGAAAACATGTTTTTGGTACGGTTGTTTCTGTTTGAGTAATTCATAAGTTGTTTTGTTAGGCTGTTTTGAATTTGATATTACGAATTATGGTATTTTGTTAAGGGAGTTTCGATTCCTTCAGAAATACACAGTCTATTTTGTTAGAGCTGTTTTAATGGATTCAGAAACATGTAGGTTAGGCTGTAGTTAATTTTTTTGGAATACAAAGATTATTTTGCAAAGATGTGAATTGATTCAGAAATACATACGTTATTTTGTTATGGGGTTTTTGATTGATTACGGAGTACTTTGGTTATTTTGGTAACGGCATTTGGGAGTGGTTCAGAAATAATATTATTTTGTTGAAGTTTTGGATAGATTGAGTAAATGCATTGGTTATTTTGTTAAGGCAGCATTGGATTGGCGCAGGAATACATTGGCTATTTTGTTAAGGTAGTTTTGAATTTGTTGAGGAATACTTTATTATGGTTGTTCTGGATAAGGTCAAGAATGAATAGGTTATTTTATTATAGATCTTCTGGATTTGTTCCGGAATACATGGTTTGTTTTGTGATTGGTGGAGGAATAGATAGTTTTGGATTGGATCAGGGATACATTATTTTGTTAAGGAGTTGAGATCGATTTAGGAATAGATTGGCTATTTTGTTGAGGGCGCATTGGATTGGCGCAGAGATACATTAGTTATTTTAATAAAGTTGTTTTGGATTGGTTCAGGAATACATAGGTTTTTTATTAAGGCTATTTTGGGTTGGCTCTGGAATAACTGCCGTTTTGTCAAAGGACTTTTGGACTGAGTGAGGAATACATAGGTTTTTAAAGGATATTTAGGATTGGTTCATGAACACACAGGTTATTTTGTTAGGGATGTTGGATTGGTTCATGAACACACAGGTTATTTTGTTAGGGTTGTTGGATTGGTTCATGAACACACAGGTTATTTTATTAGGGTTGTTGGATTGGTTCAGGAACATAGGTTATTTGTTAGGAAGTTTTTGGATTGTTTTAGGAATTCATAGGTTATTTTGTTAATGGAGTTTTGAATTGGTTCAGGAATATATAGGTTATTTCCTTGACGTGATTTGGATAAGTACAAAATAGTAAGCATATTTAGTCAAAACATTGCGATCCACGGACAAGAATCTTCGTCACCTCGTGCTCAAACGGAGAGAGCTGCAAGCGTATATTATCTTCTTTTTGTGCCCTCATTTGCAAAGTATCTACGAGGTATTTTTTTCAACCTCCAATTCAGCCTTTACGCCGCAAGACCAGTAGCGTGATTTTAGGGTGATCTGTGGGCGATTGCGCATCTGCTTTTGCCATAACCTCTGGCAATAACGACGCCATTTTGCCAATTGTGGAGATTTCGATACTATTGACTTTCCCGCCAAGTGTGAGCTGTGTAGTGCCATTCGGTTTCTTCAAGAAGAAGGGAAGAGTGTGACAGAAATTCACAAAGGAATGAGCCAAACTTTCAAGCAAATGTTAACTGCTTCTGAAGAGGTCTTCATTTATGACAATGCTGACCCTCGGAGTCTGCTGATACCACACGACATCTGGCGCAGATGGGCCGTGCTTCATCATTCGACGAATAGCGCGTTTAAGCAGCGAGTAATTTTTCTCTCTTCCTCGAATCGATGAATTGGTTAGGAGACTAAAGCTTCTTCTCCAATAAGTTGATTCAAAGCACATTTCAGGCCTCTTGTTTTGGAATTGCGGCATTGATGGACGAAGATAGATATTCTAAAAGCTTCTTCACGGAGGAGACATTCCAAACGCGATAATGTAGAAAAGTAAACATGTTTGTACACAACTTTTTATAGTAAATTCACTTTTGTTTCTTCACTTTTCTCTTCTTATTCTTCGGAAATTGATACATAAACGAGAATCTTAACATTGTTTAGCGAACCTATAGCCCTTTCCGAGTATACTAAGAGCTTAAGAAACCTTCCATGCTCTCTGTAATTCCTTCGCTCAGTACATAAGGAATCTTTGGCACGTTTCCGAGCAGACACTTCTTGGTTGCATCTCTTCAAGAAAATAATGTAGGTTTGTTGGACGAAATCGTCCTGTAAGCTGATCCGCAATGAATTAAAGATGGTTTCAATTGCTTGGGAGTGGTACACGGGTTATTTTGTTAAGGAGTTACTGAACTGCATGAGGAGTAGTTTGATTATTTTGGTAAGGGTACTTTTTATTGATCGGGAAAAGCATGGGTTACGTTAGTAAGGATTAGTGGGAGTACATTGGTTGTTTTGTATTGATTAAGGAATACTTATGTACTCGTGAGCCACTTTTTGAAAGGGTTTTTCCATTTGCTTGGGAAGAATATAGGTTATTTTGTTAATGTTGATTTGGATTGCTCCAGGAGTTCATAGGTTACTTTTATACGGGTGATTAGGATTTCTTCAGAAATGCAGAGATTATTTTGTTGAATATGTTTTGTTTATTTGAGGAACAGGAGGCGTATTTAATTAAGGATGAGTTTAATTGGTTGGGATGTACATAAGGATATACTGAATTGCTTGGGGAGTAGATGGATTTTTGTTAGAAGTGTTTTGGATCGCTCAAGGATAACTCTGGTTATTTCGTTAAAAATATTTTTAGAGTTCATCAGGAATTAAGGTTTCTTGTTAAGATTGTTTTGTATTCTTGTGGTTTGGGAGGCAGAGTTTGTTGAAATTATAACAATAGTTTCGGGGATGTAATGTTAAGGATGTTCTGAATTGCTTCAGGTTTAGCTGGAGCGCATTCTTAAGGATGTTTTTATTGCTCAGGAATTTTAGTGGTAACTTTGCTAAATGTATTTCACATTGCTGCGGAGGGTTTGAATTATAACGTTAGGATTTTCTGAATCTTTCTAGAAGTTCACGGTTGATTTCTGATAAGGGTGTGTTGATTTTCAGGGAGAATATTAGTCACTTTGCTAAAGGTATATTGGATTTATTAAGTAGTACATACACGTAGGGTATTTTGTGAAGGGATTTTTCAAATGATTGTCGACGTTCAGAGGTTATTTTGATTAGGTTTAGTAGGATTGATTCAGAACAAATTTTTTTAAGGTTGTTTTGCATTTTCTGGGGACTACATGTGTTATTTTGTTATAGCGTTTTCGCCTGTTGATTATACGAGTCATTTTGTTATGGGTGTTATGGACGGATCTTGAAGTCCTTTAGGTATTTTTTTAGAGTATTGGAATGCTTGAGTGTTTTGGGATAATTTTACAATGCGTTTTGAATAGCTCAAGAGATCATGGGTTATTTTTTACGGTTAATTTTAAGGATTTTATTTTCTACAAGTAGGAGAGAGTAAGGAAAAGAGAGAGGTTAAGAACATTTTGGAACACTTGGAGAGTAAATAGTTTTTGATTGCTTGGAAAGTGCGAGTTATTGTATTTAGTGTGTTTCGGACTGGCTTGGGTGTATGTATATTTGGTTTATGTTTTTGGGTTGCTAGCAAGTAAATAGGGTAATTTGTTAAGAGTTATGATATGTTTGGGCTAAGGAGTGGGATTTTTTTGAATCATTAAATAAGTTTTCGAGACAAGCATTTCTGAATTATTTAAGTACCCAAGCAGATTTTACACTTTGACCAAATTGGTTTACTTTAATTTGTTGGAGAGAAATATAGTATAAAAAACCTAACTAGCAAAACCACCCAATGAAAAAGATATCGTAGTACCTATTGAATAATAAATTTGGAATAAATATTTAATTTGGAATTGATTTGTATTGTAACTGAATTTAAGTGCAATTATTGAAAAATTTTTTTTAAATAGAGGACGAGAGAACATGTTTATTACTTGTTTTAAATTTTCTATTATATTGTTTTGATGACAATCGACTCAGGAAATACATATTGTTTTTACGGCATTATCACCGCCCGAAATATTTCTAAAAGAAAATTTGCATTATGTCAAAGAAAATGTTGTGCCAAAATTATCGGTCAAATTGTCATGTTAGAGTAAAATCGTACTTATATTCGAAAATCATAACGTTTGTATATTGTTGTTGTTGGTCAAAGTATGAAATCAGTATGATTTTCATCTGCATTTTTTGAGAGTAGACTTCCATTGTATTTTAGTAGTTTAACGTTTTTATAATATCTGTATTGCCATAAAGGTAAGTAAAAATATAACTTGAAATTGATTGGTTTCGAAAACATCAGAAATAAACGAAGTTTCCATTACTAACTCACTCTCGTGTTCTTAAAAATAACAGCAACTTTGAATGATCAGATCAATAAGCACTCTTCTGAAAATGAAGCTGCCTTTTGCTTTTATTTAAGAAGTAAAATAAGATTACGGGGTTAGAAGCCATTAGAATATTCCGAGACAACAGTGGCGCTTCGTAGAGAAAACTTCCGAGAGCGAAAAAAATGAGACGCAGATGAAATGTCCCGAGGTACTGGTAATTTCTGCACGCTTTAATGGATCGTAAATATGGCTGTTAAGCGAAAAGCACCAAGAGAAGTTGCGAGTTGCAGAGATTTTCTTGAGAGTGGTAATGTCTTTTCAGAAGCAGTAAAATAGGAACCGTTTTACATTCGCTCTTTAGAAAAGTTCTGATTATTAATGCCTTTAACTTCACGGAAGCTCAAGAGAGACTTAAAAATTATATTTAAGACTCTTTAACGAAGAAATTCACATCACACATTTACAATTTAAATATTTAGGAATATTAATGCAAGTTTCAATCTCACTTTGTGAATGGAAGTAATGGAAAGGCAGGGAAACCCAGAATACTTGCGCAGTACGACAGAAAGAATGGTGCAAAGGAAGACTGATGTGTAAGAAAATAAAGGAATATGCAGGATAGAAGAAATAAGAAGAAGAGGAGGAGGAGGCGGCGATAAGAAGGAGAAGAAGATGAGGCGATAAGAAGACGAGGAGGCGATAAGAAGAAGGAGAAGACGACGAGGAGGCGATAAGAAGAAGGAGAAGAAGACGAGGAGGCGATAAGAAGACGAGGAGGCGATACGAAGAAGACGAGGAGGCGATACGAAGAAGACGAGGAGGCGATACGAAGAAGACGAGGAGGCGAGAAGAAGGAGAAGAAGACGAGGAGGCGATAAGAAGAAGGAGAAGAAGACGAGGAGGCGATAAGAAGGAGAAGACGACGTGGAGGCGATAAGGAGAGGATATAAGAGCAGGGAATGGGGGAGGAGGGGAAGAAAGAATGAGGGCGAAAGGAAGGGAACGCATTAGAATGGAGGAAGAAATAAAAAAACGCATGCAAAGGCGAGAAGACAAGACGTAGAAGCAGAAGGGAGGGCCCATGGCGTGCCCGTCGCCCGGGCCCAGACCCGTGGCCGCCCCGCTGCGCTGCGCTAACGAGGCCCGCGCCGGGGGCGGGAGGCGGAGTGGCTTCGTTTCGGGAGCGCAGCGGAGCGGCACCGCGCGGCCACTCGAGCACGCGCCGTCGCCAGCGGACGCCTTCCCGCAGGTTTCGGTTCACGCTCGCAGCACATTTCGTGTTTCCACGCGCGTCAACTGCTACGGACACTAATCCAGGGACTACCTTTGATATATTCTGAAGTGCGATGGTAATGTTGGTTTCTGGTAGCTCCCTTTACACTTCAGAACTATCTAATTTGTATGAAAGGTTATGAACGGGAGTGAAATCAATGATTACAATTAATGTATGAACGTGTGTTGTACATGGTTGTGAACAATTTTTTATTACGTAATCAAGAAAACTAATTTGTTCATAAATAACATTGAGTTCAAATGCTAGCCTTGCTTAAATTTTGGTAACAATAGTTTAAGCTTACAATTAGATACAGGACCAATGTACCGACTTCCAGGTAGAATCCGTGGTTCGTTTCTTTGGCGCCGCAACCGTTGACGAAATTCCACGTTGGCTTGATTTTGGTTGTTACTTTCACCACAAAATAACACCCTTAAAGTATGCAAGTTTGTTGATTTTGACTTGTTTGACAGTATCGCTGATTACGACAACTATTCTCTGTAGTTATCGCCTTGTAATCGATCGTAAGTTATTGCCTTGAGGTGTCTGAACCGCTATGTACAGGCATGGCATGGCTATGTCCATGACAAAATGACCAATAAAGCTTCTCCTTTCAAGAAGTTGGATTCAATTCAGAGAGAAAAAGTGTAAGATTTAGAATTATCTAACTACAAATTGTCCTTTATGTTAAAATGTCTTAGGTTTAATAATGCTCTTTGATGAAAAATATCCTATATTCTTCCTATACATATTTTTCATCAGGATCAGATTTTTCTTGATACGTTGTGCAAATGCTGAGATGACTTTTGCTTTACTTCTGTCCATAAACATTGCTTCCATACTGCATATTCGGTGAAGTGTTGTCCTAATGAGAAATCGCTGACCCGATTCTTCGATAGCAAATGCGAGATTTTTCACGTGAACAAACCGTCACACTACATGAGGTGGCTCAGGTCATCAGATGTCACTTTTTCTGACCTGAAGGTCCTAGGTTC
The DNA here is from genome assembly GCA_017312745.1 of Gryllus bimaculatus. Classification (NCBI taxonomy): domain Eukaryota; kingdom Metazoa; phylum Arthropoda; class Insecta; order Orthoptera; family Gryllidae; genus Gryllus; species Gryllus bimaculatus. The sequence continues at coordinate 653,478 of BOPP01000252.1, forward strand.
GAGTCCCGGCAGGATTTTTGACACTAGCTAATTAGGTAGGTCGAATTCAGTCGCTGTCTAGAGACGATTTCTAGATGTCGGCTGCTCTTATCGGTAGTTTTTCGTGGTTTCTCCGGGCAATACCAGGCAAATGCCCATGTCCCCTAACAAATGGGCCCCGAACAGCGCGCGATCTTCCCTTCAACTTTCTTGTCCAATCCCTTACATATATTCACACGCACTACCTACTACACAAGCCACCATGTCGGCTGCGGAGGTGCTCCGCTGGTGGGAGATACCTGGTCGAAGAAAACCCGCTAGCCGACAGCCGGATCTCATCAGCCAGGGAAAGTAGATTACCGTCTCCTCTCGAAGAAAAAACACGAACTACATTTACGGGACTAATTATCAGTTAATATGCGCCCAAATCAATCAAAACAGTTACAAATTATACGAGAAATTATGCGCTGTTGAAGCATCACTAGTTCGATTTTTAACAGTATTTCAGCCATTAACCCATTGTTCTCGAATTTTGGGGAATATTTACATGATGCTGAAATGCCGACATAACAGACACATCTGATCCTGAGTAATCTTTCATACATATATTTTATGTTTTAAATTTATTTTTTACTCCGTGTAGTTGATGTGTATATTCAATTCACACCTAGTCACGAAACACATTTAGTATTTTCATAATTTTAATTTCAATGAGATGATTTTTCCTATATTACTATAGGGTACTCTATGATTCATACTACCGGATTACCGAAGTTTAATAAAGATGGAAGATTTAATTTGAAAAAATAAATTATCTTTGTAAAGTTTAGGGGAAAATGTTATGAGTTATCGAAGTATTTGAAATGTTTTCTTTAATTAGTATGAAAATAATTTCATCGTTATGAAATCAAATTATCTTTCTATTGTTGCGAAACACTATTTAGGATTGTTTTCTCTGTATAGGATGTTGTAATTGTTTTCTAAAAATGAAAGAATCATATTTTGGGTCTCCTTCTGTGTTACTTTGACTAACCTTGAATGTAAATTAATTTTGCGGTCAAAAAGGGAACTGTGAAAATCCAGCCGTGTCCTGTCCATCGGTTATGGATTTTCGAACATGATATTTTTTTATTTACGTCAAAAACAGTTAAAAAATGTGTGTGACGTGGTATGGAGAAAAGTTAATTTGAATTTATATCCAAAAGTAAAACAAGGAGCAAACTCAGCATTTGCACATGGATCAGGGAAACTGGACGAAAACCAGATCGAGATGGGGGTCATTGACTCAGAAGGTGAATTACAATACTGGTTACAGATTTACAATTATACATTACAATATATACAATCCAAATGGCATATAATACATTAAATATCATTGTTAAAATTAATATTACTTTCCTTTGGGATGCTCGGTATAGTCTCCAATTGTATAGAAACTGTTGGACAGCAAAAAATATTTTACTTGTGACTAACACTTTTCTCTCGAATTTAATCGTTAAACATCATCTGGCAAGGCGTTGTAAAATAATGTACTGAAATTAATTAACTAAAGGTAGGAGATTGACGGTATTCGTCAACTGGGAAATCCGAAAGGCGAGTCAGTCGCTGTGGCGAATCTAATGGGAAGTCATGATGGCCTTCTGTTCCTTAGTCGAGTGATTGTGACCACAACGTTGAGATCGTTAAGATTATCCTCTTTTTCCCAAATTGCCTTTAAGAGCAGGGTCTGTTCAGATAGTTTATTTAATTGTTCATTCATTTATGTTAATTGATAAATATTCATTAAGGGAATCACACTTTATTATATCTATTTTACAATCAATGTGACAAATCAAGGTGAAATCCCTACCTTGGAGGCCGAAGTCACGCGTGAATGTTCTTAGAGCGTTCGGTTTTTGTCTTCACGGACTTACAATCTTTCGTGGTTATGCTGTTACCACAGCGTGTCACCGCTTCGTCGAACCAACTTCGATAAGTATCTGTTAGCTGGGGATATTGACAGCGGGCATATTATTAAGTTTTTTTGGTTACCATTACTCACGCGTGGATGCCAATTGCGTTATGTAAGCTCTTCAGAGAATTCTCTTGCCGTTGCAGCAAACACGTTTATCAGCAGGTTCTGGGCGAAATTGCACGATTGTAATGGCATTTCCGTTCAATTTATGGACTCGTGTCACATGTAGTTATAATACTTTGAAACTTCTGAGCGACGAATGTTTTCAAAGAAAAAAATATTTTTTGAAGTCATTCTGTACATAAAAGAACAAATTTTAAATAATATTCAACTTGAAAAAATATTTGTTTTGATTATAAGAATTAAAAGAGAGATAAAAGAAAAGTTTTATAAGAATTAAAACCGAAAGAAATTTTTAAAAAAAGTAATTTGTGTTTGTTGGTTAATGCGAATGTTTTACAGTAACTTATTCACCATTTTCTTCGAATACATGTGCAAATGTAATTCTCTGGAATAATACATTTTGCTGTCAAAATGAACAATTAAAATTCCACTCACAAACAGTATTCTAGGTCAATTTTTATAGTTTAAACATCCCGTCACTCACAAAGTTTGGATTAAAAATTTCAGTTCTTTATCATTATGATATGGTACATGCCCTTCCATGTATATGGTCCATGGAAGACTTTGTTATGTTTGTTCTTTGTACTGTTTATATTTTTATATTTGCGTGGATTAGCGAGGTTCTGTGAGACAAGAAAAAGAAAGTCCGAATTGTGTAAGAGTTATCTTCCGGGGCAAGCGTTACGTCAGGAATACCGCTAGGGAGTGTCACTGGTCCTCTTCTATTTCTAGCATTCGTCAATGATCTGCCAGCGCACGTAATGTCAAATGTCCGGCTATTTGCAGACGATTGCCTAATATATCGTTGTACGAGTTCTAAAGATTAAGAAATACTGCAACGGGATCTTGATGCGTTATAGTTAATAATATAATAGTATGTTTAATATTAGTTAATTATAAAATAGCTCTAAAAGCAAATCTATAACTTTTGGTGGCGGCCATAATTACAGAGAAACAAATTACCTCTTAAATAACGTCGTTATTCCGAGAGTTTTCTCATGGAAATACCTGGTAATCTATTTCAATAGTAAATTAATCTGGAAAAGTCACATAGATTTGTTGTAGGGTGTATTACATTTTAAATAACGACGTTATTCAGAGAGTTTCCTCATGCAAATACCTAGGAATCCATTTCGATAGTAAATTAATCTGGAAAAGTCAAGTAGATTTGGTGTAGGGAAAGTGTGAAGATCACTTCACTTTTTACTGCGCATCTCAAAAAAGAGTACGACAAACGCGAAGGAAATTGCATATTTATCGCTTGTTCGTCCGATATGAGAATATGGAACAATTTGTTGGGATCCACACAAAATTATGCAACAATTGTGAAACAATTGTAAATGACTTATCGTAGGGCAGTTAAATTTACTTTCAGGGACAAGTAAATGGCAGGGTGGGATTCACTCAAAAACAGGTGATCAGAAGCAATACTGCGCTTTGTATAAAACTTATAGCGGTCATCCAGGTTAGAAAGAAATTGATCGGCAGTTAAGTATTCCTACATACATCAGTAGAGAGAATCAAAGGCACAAAATAAATTTAAGACCGTAATGATCGTATGACGGGAAATTTGTTTTCAGAAATCGAACGATAATGGAATGAAATTGATTACCTACAAAAACTTTTGAACCCTTTCCTCGAAGCGTTCAATAAATTTGAAAATTAATTTAGGGTATTACTAAGTAAATGAAGGACTTAACCAAATATAGTAGCTTATATAGCGATGTACGAGTGGTGTTATTGTGAAGTGAGGTGTGCAGAGTTGAGAAATAACGAAGGAAATAATTTAAGGGTCATATTGAAGAGATGTGCAATGCAGTATCCGCTTATAGAAGTTTCGTTTCTTGATGTAAATTAATTGATGTAAATTAATGTTTTATGAATAATTTTTTATATTATTATTATATAATTTGAAAATTATATTGCCCTATTTATGTAATTAGCTACTACCGGACTATACCAATTACAGTTTAAATTTCGAACAATCGCACGGGCTGTATAAATGCGGCCTTTGAAGAAATACGGCGCTGCAACTTAATGTTTGAACTCAGCATGGAGGGAAGCCACGTATTCTGTAGTTAACTATTGAGACACAAAATAGCGGTAACGTCTTCTCTAAGACACTCACATTTGCGTCATATTCGCGCATAAGTGATGAACTTCATAAGTATTTTCTCTACGCCAGATAAACACCACCATGCGATCGCTCCTGTCCCAAATTTTTTTTTCACGAGTGTGATGAACATTTAAGTATATTTTTCCTATATTTTTGCTATAAAATGTGATATTGATTCTGTTAAGCTTATTATAGTGTATATTAAATGAATTGGTTGTTCATTAGTGTAATTTGTAGGTGATTTTAGAGGACTTTCGCAATCTACATTCCTAAAATTATTGACTTTTCAGTAGAACATATTTAGCAACATACACATTCTCCCTCCCATTCTTTACAATTTTCATTTTCCTTATGCAGTTTTTTACATTCCAACGTCATTAGGTTTCAATTTAGATTTAATTATGTTATAATTTTTTATGTATTTGTCATCAGTGTTTTGTGAAGCCAAAGTAGAAAACCGATTTTGCAGATTGTCTCCTTCAGAAATTTGTTTTCTGGAGAATAATTAAAATTGTTTCAATAAATTTTCAATCTATTACAATGCCCACTTAATGTTATTTAATACATTTCCATGCCTGACGATCAAGAGAAGCTGTAAATTGGAAAATGGGAAGGATGTTTGTCGGCGGCAAAAATACCGCCCAGCGGTCGCGAATGTGCCATTAAATCGCACGAGCGTCCGAAGGTTAAATGAATTTATTTTTATCTTTATATATAATTATAATCGTTCCTTCTCGCTTAATGAATGCCTCTGATCCCTTTGTGGATTTTCTACCCATTTCTTCATCAGGAAAATCAGGGTTAATTTCGTATCGCTAACGTTCTGAGAAGGAAGAATAGCGACCAATTTTACACTTCCATTTCTTTTTTGGCATACTTACAGGCCCATTTTCCTCTTAGTTTCAGTCTCCTTTTCCGGCCTGTTGACAGAATGATTAACTTGGAACAAAACAGCATTGAGAAGGGTAATTCTAAATACCTGTTTCTACTCTTGAACTTCTCAGAACTCTCGTCTCTTGCTCTTATAATTTTTCCTCAAAATAATTTATGAAACTCTTTCCTACTCCAGTTCTGTTACGCTGTGTAATTTCACACAACTCTAAATGGAAAATGAAAAGGTTTTATTAGATGTATGTGCGTCTTCAAAATTACATCTATGCACCTCACGATTAAGGAGATGAAGTAACATTTCTAAGAACAAAATCAAATCTACTTACTTCGAAACCCAACACAGTATTTTAATTCTTACACTGTACAACCTAAGCACATATCTTGTTCATTTAAGTCTTAAAAACTAACGTTCATCATTTATCTAAATAAAGTAATATATTCGTTTTTGTGCATTCGAACAAGTATTTGTAGGGCAATTCCATTAGTTCAAAGTTTTGGAGTGTCAACGTTTTGCCTGTTAAATATTTACAAAGAAATTTAATAGATTATGAATAACGATGTAGTCAGAAATTCCCGCAATCGATGTCTTCAAGGGAAGTATAGATAACCTGTATTATAAATGTAAGTATTAAAATACAATTAGTAAAAATAAAATATGATGGAATATGAAAACATAAAATTGAATATGAATAAAGGATGTGAGGAGAGGGCAAGGAAAAGGAAGTAAAGATAGCGCGCTGTTCGTGGCCTATTTGTAAGGGAACTGCTCCAGAATTCGCCTGGTGTTGATCGGAGAAACCATGGAAAATAAGAAAAACCATGGAAGACACTATAACAACTTAATTATCCCTCTCTTCGCTCCAGTTAGCTAACGAATAAAGATTGGCTCAAGGACAGCAATGGACAGTAATACAAAGATCATGACCATGCAGTTAATAATAATAATAATAATAATAATAATAATAATAATAATAATGTGCTTGAAAGTAGTGAGCACACTGTCTACTGTAATCGCTCTATTATTACTGACATAAGTCGGCGGCAATAGACCCGATAACATTACATACATACATCGACAGAGACCGTCAGCCGATTTACCTTATGATATATCAATACCCAACACTCGCCACATATTGGCAAGTCATCTAGAGAAGATGCAGATATATTCCAATCTCACCCTTAAAGTCGCAGCTCAGAGGAATCTCGGAAAAGTGAAAACCATACCAATAATATCAGTCACGGGAGTGATCCCTAAAAGGACACTTCGAACTCTTAGAGTTTCTTCACTTGAATGCCAGGTGTACATACAAAATGCAGAAGGCAGTTAAATTGATTACATGCCGTATTGTTATAAGCCACCTGAATCTGCAATAAAGCAACTGCACACCTGGGTCAATCAAACAACGTTTGTTTGTACCGATCACACAAACCGCCAGATGTACCGTGATTATTTTTCATATTTACAATTTTACAAAATTGTGATTAGAGAATTTTTTATCTACAAACTAAACATCGAAAACGTAAAAACATCGATGTCAAGACAACGATATAAGAAGACACCCGCTGTACTATGTTGATGTTTAAAACTTCGATGTTTTGAAAACATCGACATCGGTGACGCATTTCTAACTGGCAGATGATTTGATTTGATTTGATTTGATTTATTGAGTAAAAAACAGTAAAAACGATGTGACGTACAAGGGAGGTGGTCTGCGGATGGTAGAGGAAAAGAACCGTCAAATCAAAGAGAAACGCAAATTCCCTGCGGGTTACTCCGTGCTCCCGGCGTGCACCATGGAGCAATATAAAGATTCCAGAATGAGGACAGACGATGACCGAGATAAAGAAACTTTGTGAGAGAAGGAATTAATTGAGTTCTGCAACGAATTTGTTTCATAAACTTTTTAATTGTAAAATTACATTTAATGAAAAAACACAAATATTTCAATAGTTATTATTGATTGATTAGCTTCCCAGGTACGTCAAACTGCTAAAGTTAATTAGTCCATTAGTGGTTAACGCATGTTTACATTCGCGCGAGGCTGGCGGTTGATTTCCCCCCAACCCCTAAATGCCTAATCCGGCGTCGAATTCTCCTCAAGCTTGCTGGTTTTCTTCAACCAGGGTATTTGCCAACCACGGGGCACCGGCCCCGCGGACAAGATCTAAGGCTCTGACGGTGTCCCGGTATGTGTGGTTGTTAGAGATATGTAAGTCAGTGTGTAAGTAACGAAACCGATAGGACAAGGAAGAAGAAGATTCTCGCGCGGTACTACGTGGCCCCGTTTTTTAGGTTCTGCTCCTGCAATCGCTGTGCATGATGCGGGAAAACCACGGAAAACACTAACAACCAGGAGCTGCCGTGCTAGAATTTACTTCTAGACAGTGATGAATTCGACCTAGCTAGTAGCTAGTCCGTCTGGACTCCAACCTTAGTACCTCCGGTCAGGTACTACAGTGAATCATATGCAGGACTCAATTAATGCACGAGACCATCTATGCCGTTAAAAGCGTTGTTCATTTGTCAAAAAAGTTGAGAAACGAATGTGTTATGCTACGTAACGGAGTGTTATGCCACGTCACACGTTTAATTGCAGGGATTTCTCAGCTTGCATTTAAGAATCTCAGCAAGAGAAAGCAATTGTAGTCTCGCAGTGCTTGCGCGCACGGATAACATTTCGTTGACGGGCACAACTGGCGCCATGTCCGATTCATGTTATTGCCAAACCACAATACCACTTAATTTGGAGTAATCCACAACTTTGAAGCTATGAGCACGTTCAGAGACCAACGGAGGAAATTAATTAGAGTAAAGGATGTAAATATTGCAACACAACGTAATGCTGAATGGTTGAAAAAAGCAATTCAAAAATAAACGATTGTTCAATTGAACGAAATTTTGAAATGACAAACAAATTATAGAATAAAACAAAACCATTGCCACGACCAAGACCAGGGAGAACGGCCAAAACGAAAAATGCAGAAAATAATTATAATCTCCACTCACCCTACAATTTCAAACTTAAAAACATGTAGATGAAAAACCGTTCTTCCAGAATCCCTTCAGCAGTGTGTATTGTATTTTTTATCGATCTCGTTTTCCGGAAAACAATTAACGTGATCAAAAAATGTACAGCAAGATCAACCAAAGGGTACATCCCGGATGCGTTTCCTCTAAACGGTAACATTTCTCGCTTAACATCTGTTCGGTACGCTTAGTTCGTCGACCTTTTTAAGATCTAGTAGAAATGGCTAGGACGGTAATGTAAATAACGAGGAAAAGGAAAACCGCTTAAGAAACCTCTAAGGAAATGACACACATTGTTGTGCCACTCTACTCAAAGAAGTGAGAACATAGGCATGTGATTAATTGGAGGCGTTTTTGCTCCAAATCAAACTAGAGGATCATGTACCCAGCTAGAGGGCCTTCACTGCCTGAGGTACACTGAGCATTTCAACTGATTTATTTACTCGGCAAAACTCCTGTTGAACATGATCTTGGCTTCCCTCTAGGTCGATGTGTGAAAACAGTGAAGGCAAGAAGCTCGCAGCGAGCCTAATGACAGATATTCTATTACAGCATTCTTCTACCAAACATTTTTAAGCGAATCGTCGTATTCAATTAAAATACCGCAGAAATATACGAATACTCTTTTCAAGACGAGAACTTTCTGTCAGTTATTTCTCCAAAGGTCTCTAAAGAAATGACCAAATTCAGGGAAAAGATCATCACAGGAGATTACCCGAACTCGCTGAGAAAGTTTAGAACGCAGAAGAGAAGAGATTTTTGAGAAAGTTGCGAAGGCATTGATTAATGCTCCAAATTGCAATTGCTTCATAAAATACTAGTGACGATTTCCTAACTAATTTACCCCACTTCACCGCATTCTCATAACCCGTTCAAGAAAACTTGCTGCGAGAAGTGTCTGTTCTGCCTCTGTCGGAGTGATTCAGGGTTAGAAGTCCCGAGGTGGCAGATTCGTACGAGCCACGCCAAATTCAGTCACTGTCTAAGTGAAGAATTCAGCCGATCGACGGCTCGCATGTAGTTTTACACGTTGATTTTCTCCGAACAACCCCAGGACGAAATGCCGAGCAGACCCCTAGACAACGGCTATCGGACAGTTGCGCGATTCCTCGCTTCTTCAATTTCTATCCCTTCCTCACCCCTTGACTTAGAAGCGTTTTACTACCACACCAGTCGGGACCGCCAGCTTACCACCTTTACCCCGGGCGGGCCAGTGCCCCCCTCCAACTGTTGGGAGATATCTCGTCGAGAATCCCCCCCCCCCCATCAACTCCTGTCGAGTCGGTCGACGCCAAATCACTTCATTCACGCAGGGAAGCACCTCGAGATTTTAAAAAATCAATGTTCACTACATTTACGGAACTAATAACCATAGCTGTTGACCCGCCCAGAAAGAAAAAATAAATTACAGAGCATATAGGATAAGCAGTGTCTTAAGCCTTAGTGACAATGCAATAACTAGAATCAGATCTGACAGCTCAATCACCGATAGCTCTTCATGGGCCTCTTCTGCCAATTTAACCACAGACCCATAGCAGCCAAGCACGGTTTTAGATGAAGATTCGCCCCGACGATAGTCATGAATAACACTTATCAGAAGCATACAATGCTTTAGGGATCACGGCTAAATCGCTAGCAGGTATTCCAATACGTAGTGTTACTATTCGTAATTTTCATTCAAAAGGCTTAAGACTAAACCCTTTTCAGCCACAAAAATCCTACTACCGTAACAAAATATGAGTTCCTGCGAGTCATGGTTTCGACAATTTAAACGTAACGATTTCAGTGTGAAAGACCGTGCGCGCTCTGGTAGACGAAAAAAAGTGTGAAGACGAGCAATTGCAGACGTTATTGGATGATGCACCAACTCAAACTCAAAAGCAATTGGCAAAAGCATTACATGTGCCACAAGAAACAATTATTGGACATTTAAAAGCAATGGGGAAGATCAATAAATTCGGTAAATGGGTCCCACACGATTTGAAAGAAAATCATATGCACGACAATACGCCGTCTCTCACAGCAAAACCAGTGAGACACCTTGAAATCGCTGAGATGAGAGACATCCTTCAACACCCATCGCACTCCCCCAACATGACACCATCTATCACCACTTCGCATACATGGGGAACGCGCTCGCAAAGCAGCTCTTCAGCAATTTCGAGGAAGTTGGAAACTGACTCGATGAGAAGTTTGTCGCAATAGAGAAACAGTTTTTCAGGCATGGTGTTCATATCTTGCCTAAAAGATGATCAAAGTTTGTAGAAACCGATGGTCAATATTTTGAATAAACAAAAAATGAAATTCTCTTGAAAAATAAGGGGAATTTTAAATCGGCAAAAACGTATGCCTGGTATTTATTTAAAAATTATATTTCAATTATTCTGAATTACAGACAATTTAACATATTATAAATAAATGTCATGTACAAATATATTTGTATTTTTATTAAATAATGTATAAACTATTGAGTAATAGATATATTTATATTTAATTGGAGTGGGTGGGTTTTGTCCCGGATGACACCAACTGAAGCTACGCCACTGCTTCCAATCGAAATTCTAGCGCAAGATAGAGCAAGTTATGAAAGAGCAGGCAGGGAATAAACACAGGAGCCAGTTACTAGTAAAATGGCAGGATTGATGAGACAGAGCTAGAAAGGACAGATGGACGCTTCAGATTATCCCTAGAATTAAGAAATGGATTAACAGAAGCTCTGAAAAAGATCAACTTTCAGCTGGTTGAGGGCTTCAGTGGACATGGCTGTTTCAATTGCTACCTTTTTAACCGTAATACCACCTAAATCCTAATTTGCAATTTCTGCCTTATAGAAGAGGATGTTGTCACGCAAACTTTACATCAGTGCAAAGTATGGGAAGTATAAAGATGTAATATTGAACTGAGAATGGTGATCTTTCTTAAAACATATCGTAGAAACAATGCTATGGCCCCTAGAAAAGTGGTGCATTATAGACAAATACCTGGTGAATGTAGTGAAGAAAGCAAAACATGCAACCAATGAGCCCTGTCTATAAGTCAGTCCACCGTGTGAAATAATGTAATGGGACTGTTCCGCATAGTGGGTAATAATTGTAGCATTCAGAGACGAGCTTTAGGGTTTTTAGTCGATTAACAAATTTGGAAGTCTGACATACCGGCAAATGCTGCGGTAACCGCTAATGTGTCCCCCTGTAAAAAAAAGTTGTATTTATTAAGTTCAATATTATATAGTGTGGTTTCACATAACGCGTGGAGTACGCTTTCGGATCGGATACTACGGATATATTGCCATATTATGTCCGCGAGATCAAAAATGGTATCCGAAAAACAACAAAAACACAATATTTTACTCGAACGCGTTTTTTGCTCTCATTGACTGGACCAAGGTTTTGAGAAGTACTGCAACCATGCGCATCAAGGCACTGAAAGTGTTCGCGCTCAATTTGAGGTTAAAAACTTCTGTGTAAACGGGTCAAATATTGATTCCCATTAGTGACGTGAAATATTCGTTTTTTTCAGTGGATACCAATCCAAGCGTCCAGAAGCCGGAACTTTCTTAGATCCACGTTTATTAAGCGGTTACCTCCAATATAGACCATTCTTACGTGTAACCGATTGATATTCCCATACGACAGTGTATATATTCCTCTTTTGTCAACTGTTACCACAAAAGCTGCCAGGGGCATTTTGTGGTTTCACGATCTTTAAGCTGTTGCCTCGTATAACGACCATTCTTACATGCAAGCGATTGATTTCCCCTTAAGACGTGTATATGCCCCTCTTTTCAATGGCCACCGAGCCTAGTTGCGAGTGGACAGGAACATTTCGTAGATTGACTTTTATTAGGCTTACTACTCCAATAACGTCAAATTTTTCGTATAATCGGTTTATTTTTCCCTTGCGACAACGTAAATATTTCCTCTGATAAACAGCCACCAAACTAAGCAGTCACCATACCAAGTAACCAACCTACTACTCATACGACTCAAATAAACACCCAGACACATTAGACATTGCAATCACCAACGA
>BOPP01000252.1:686666-704583 GCA_017312745.1 Gryllus bimaculatus
GACCGCGTCCCTCGCGCCCTCCACGCTCTCCACGCTCGTCACGCTCGCAGCGCCATGGCCACGCAGGTGCAGTCGCCGCCGCAATGGACGCCCGTCTCCCAAGAGGTGAGTCACCGAAAAATCTATCCAATGGGTATTTCGGCGCGGTAATTCTCGGCTTAGTTTTTATACTAGGCGTTTTAGTTTATGTAGAAACGTTTTTGTACTAAGGGTTTTTTTTTCTGACGTCAAATCTTAAGTACATCTTGGCTGCTTTTTTCCCTGGAATTGAAAACCGGCGGTCCGGTTCGTTTATTGTATTCTGTGTTAAATTACGTTAAATTATATTATAATAATACTGTGTATTTCTGTAAGATACCTTTCAATACGATACGATACGATGCAATCCGATACGATACGATACGATGCAATCCGATACGATACGGTACGGTACGATACGATGCAATGCAATCCGATACGATACGGTACGATGCAATCCGATGCGATGCGATACGATACGATGCAATGTGTTCTGATGCGATACATTACCATACGATGCGATTCGTTGCGATGCAATACAATACGATGTGATTCGATACGATACGTGGACTGAGATAATTTTATCCACGAAATCCCCCCTTCCTGTGGCCTTCTTTGTAAGTCTTCTCGCAGTTGCTGCCACAAACGCTCCCCTCACACTATTCACTCCCTCCGCGCTCTCCATGCCATGGCTATGCAGGTGCAATGGACGCCCGTCTCCCAAGAGGTGAGTTTCCGAGAAAATTGAGTGAGTTTATAGTATTTTGATACGTTCACCAGATACTACTCTCAGGGCTTCTTTCCGGAAAATTTGAAACCCGCAGTCTGATTTGTTTACGGTACTCAGTTTGCGTTGAGTTACGTTACATAATATAATAATAAGTATGTGTAATAAGATGCGAAGCAATGCGACACGATACGATCCTTCCAAACCACGAAATTTTCCCGCCCGTGCCCTTGTTTGTATATCCTCTCGCACTATTCAGTTGCTGCCACACACGCTCCCCCTCACGCTATTCACTTCTCCCCCGACACACACACACACACACACACACGGCAATCCAGGTTCCATCGCTGCCGCAATGGCCCCCCCTTCTTCCCAGAGAAGTGCGTCTCCTTGAAAATCCAGTAGGTTCTTACGCACTCTCACTTAGGTCCAGGTTGAAACGTTTTTAGAATTACGCGCGTCTGGAAATGAAAACATTCAGTCCGATTAGTTTGTTTGCTCTCACTTTGCGTTGAGGTATGTTGTAAATTACACTATAATGATATGTACCCTCTTTGCACCTTTCCTCGCATTACCCCACTCGCCCCCACACACGCTGACCTCACGCTTTCTGCGCCGTGGCAACGTAGGTGCAGATGCCGCCGCAATGAACGCCTCCTACCAAGCGATCAATCCCCACTAAAAATCCAAAGGTTTATGCTGACATTTTGGCGTAGTAAAAAGATAGATCTTCTTCTTCGACGGTTTCTACCCCTTAGAGTTTGCCGTTTTCGATTTCCTTAATTCTCGGTCCTCCCATTGACCCTCTTCCAATACTTTCTCCTCCATAACTTCATGTTTATATTTCTTCCAGGTTAAATCAGGTCTACCTCTTCTACGTCTTCTTTCAGGTATCCAATTTAAAATTTGTTTTGGCCATATCTCATTTCGCATCCTCTGGACATGTCCATACCATTGAAGAGCTTTATTTTCTAGTCTTCTGGTTATGGTTGTTTGAACCCCAGCTCTTTCCCACACCACTTCGTTTCTTATTTAAATCGTTTCTTATAAAAGATAGATTGTCGCTTTAATTAATGTTGAAAAGTTCTATAAAAAATTAATGTCTCTCTGTTGTTGTCTCTCTGGGAAATCAAGTAGTCGAAACCTACTTTCCTGTTCGTTTTAGGTACTATCTTTCTGTTGACGTGCGTTTCATTACAATGTAATGACACATGATACGGTGCTTTGCAATACACTGCGATGCAACGTGGTACGGTAGAAATAAAACGCAGTGGAAATAAAACTCTGCAATCCGATTCTTTTAGGCATTTCCTTACGGATGAGTTACGTTTCTTTACAGTCTAATGACATAAAATACATTACGACATGATGCGAAACAATCCGATACAACACGATTCTACCGTGCGATTCTACGATTATACTATTCTACTATGCGCACGTTTTGTTAACTCTCCTTTTGCTCTTAATGGTAGGAGTAGAGGTAAGGGCGAATTGCTATTTTGATAACAATGCAGAATATTCATACTTGCAATTCGTTTACCGATGCAAATAAGTTTTCTATAACTCGTAAACGAAAATGTCTTTCTACAAATATCGTTAATCTTGCGAATTTTAAAACTTTTTAAATTTATTTTTATTTATTTTAAACTTTTACTGATCTTTCAACTATTTATAGTTAAAACAACGGGAAGGAATTATGGAATTCAAGAAAGCATGCGCAATTAATCCTCTCCCCCCTACGTCACATACAGTTTTTTTCTCTTTTTTTTACTAAATAAATCTAAATCTACCGATTCTACCGGCACAGTTTCCCGCTCAGCCCCCCTTTTGCACATCTAGCGTCCTCTGAGTCGTTCTTCTCCACGCCCTCCACGCCCTCCACGCCCTCCACGCCCTCCACGCCCTCCACGCCCTCCACGCCCTCCACGCCCTCCACGCCCTCCACGCCATCTTTCTTGGGTTCCCCAATCGTCCCTGAGCATGCTCCCATCTCGATCTCTATGGTCTTGCCCGACCTACGCTCTCCCCGCCACGTCAACTCTGGCAATTGCGGCAAGAAGTCCGGCTTCCAAGAGAAGAGTCCCGACGAAAAACCAAGGAAGAGAGTATTGACGCAATTAGTGCTCGACTCTCACATTTTGTCGTGGTCTCCAAAAAAAAAAAAAAAAAGCATGAGAAACGTGGTCTCAAAAACAGTACATACGTGCAACATTATTAGTTTATATGTGTTGTCTATTTTTACTAGTAAATATTTCGTAAACAGCTGATCTATGTAGTCAAACACTTTGCATTCAATCACTAGATAAACGGGTTCGACCTCATTATAACCGTTCCTCGGCAAACAATCATATTTAGTACGATACTTTTCTCATACAACATTAATTTATAGTAAACACGTCTTCACAGTTAAGACATGTCTGCCTGGACGTAACAGAACTGCTATTCAACTATCTCTACCTTCCTGCGTTTCCGCGACCTCTTCGTTCGTGTTGTAAGGTTAACCTTGGTAAAGGAGTTCAAGTTTCAAGTACAATCGACTGTTTAAAAAGCTAGTATTAAACACTTTTAATGCAACCTTTCGGTGAATTCGAGATACATATTCGGAAATATCCGGAGGTACGGCTTATTTCCAATATTCACATTGCAACATAAATAGTTGCGTTGTGAGAAATTCCGTTACGCGATGTTAGCGCCCAGAAGCTTATAATACATTATAATACATTAATGTTTCCGCGCACGTCAACTCCTGTCGTCATTAGGGTAGTAAAGTTCGTTTAGTAAATATTTTGTCGTAGGAGATATCGGTGTTCCTTCCCGCTGAATGGTGAGATTCGGCGCCGACCTACACGATTGCTTTCAAGTAATTCTTCCTCCAGACACCCTCCCCCTCCCTATCCGGGACAATCAAAGCTCCCGACTGGTATCCTGGCGTGTGCGGTAGGGTAGCGCATGTGTGTGTGTGTGTGTGTGTGTGTGTGTGTGTGTGTGTGTGTCTGTACGTAAGGGGGAGGACAGGACAAGAAAATGGAAGGAAAGACATGACCCGTTAGTTAGGGTTCTATTCCGACATTCGCCTGCCATTCGAGATACGAGAAACCGATGTAAACTATCGATTAGAGCTGTCAGCCGATAGTCAGCAGCTGAAATCCACCTAGCTATATAACTAGTGTCAGAAATCCGCACCCTTCGGGGCTCGAACCCCAGAACCTCCTGGTCAGAGTCGCTTCAAAGGCAGAAGAAATGCTTTGCCGATTTAATTCTACACGTTTCTCTTTCGCTCCGGTATTCGCTCACTCTCCCAACGTTCTCGCAGGAGCTACGTTCCCAGCGTTTCGGGAACGTCGAACCAGCTTTCTCACAGCAATTGACGTTCGTCTTCATTGGCGCGCGTGGCAAAGAAAATACAGACTGCTACGAACCACGTGTTGGCAAGACTTTTCATGTTTAACGCGGGAGTGCTCGCAATAGATCAGTGAGATCCAAGCCACGGCAATTTTATGTTCCTGAATTATTGCGATGCACTATTGCGTTGCATCCTGCAGCAGCAAAAATGTTGCCGAACAAAACCACACAAATGTTTTCCCCATACACTATTCAAGAATTACGTAAAATAATGGCACGACACTGCAAACTCACGCAATACTCTCACACTACGCGTTTTCGGTAGCAAGAAAGTCATTTAATATGTTATCCGAATACATTACAAATAAGTATAAATTAATAATAAATTTGAAATACAGCGTACATGAATAGTTCTTCAAAACCAAACATCAAGAGGGCGGACTTAACCTATACTTCCTGTCTCACAGAAAAACGTGGATTGCGCCTGTTCGTGCACAAGAAAGATTACGTGAAGGGTACGTTTCCCTCTTATCGTTGCGTTTCGTTGCATCTTATCACATTATGTTAATGCGCGGCGTTGCTGTGAAAAAGTCTGACTTTGGACACGTTACGCGAACATTTTCAGCTTTCATTCCTTTAGGAGAGTCAGAACATCAGATATCTATGCTAATAAATAGTTTAAAGCAAGGACAAGGACAATGGTGACAAAGTGTTCGGTAGATTTCCATAATTCAGATACGCGTTTGGCATTTAGTTACAATACTAACACTTGGAAAGTTCATTCGAATATATAAAACCTTGCGAATATTTAAAAGCAATAGAAATAAACAAAAATTTGGGTAATTTAACCAAACAGATTTTTAGCACATTTTTATCATTTAAAATATTATACCAACAAGTACATGCAAACAATGCATTTGATATGAGATGTTATATCTCAATATTTTGTGCAAAATTCAGAAGGTCTCTAAATGTAAAGAAAGCATATCGATTGAATTATCGAAATAAATACCCCATTTACCAGCTATTATTATTATTATTATTATTATTATTATTATTATTATTACATTATTATCATATTATGGTATTACTAGTAAAATGTGGTGGCGTCACCGGTTTTAAAAATAATTTCATGCGTTCAAAACTTCTTTCATACTTAATTTCTTTCATGCCTATCATAGTTCAAATATGATCTTTTAGAATCTGGCAATGTAGTTACGAATGAATGGAAGTAGCTGATAATGTTATACTCAAAAGTTCCCAATCAACCAATGGCCTTGTATGTTACCTCCATAAGAGACAAGAACAGGAATTTCAAATTTAACTTTTTGAATTTCAAATTTGCAAGCGCCGTAACAATACTAGTATGTTTTGATGGTGCAAATAATTAAATTTTATTACAGCTACATTTCTGCTAATATTCACATAGCTCATTTGCATTAGCATAAATGCTAAATGCATTAATGCAGATAATTTCCAATTAGTTCCGAAAACTGTCGCAATATTTTTTGCTACTATATTTAATTCTTCCCTTAATTTTCTGGACACTTCCATATTTTTCTTCCGTATCTTTTGAAGAGATTAAAATTTCACAAACTCAGTCTAGTTTATGTTCATTTTTACGTCTGCAATTGCTCTATTAATCGTTTAGAATGTGAATATATCGTTGCATGCGAATCTAACATTAAAATGAGACTTTTTGTACGCTTCTTTGAATAAGGTATTAGTTAAGTTTAATAAGAATACGTAGTGAGTCACATTCATTTAAAAATCGGTATTTGCACACTTGTAAGAAAGCAAAAGTGAAACGTCTAGCATAAGAACGTTGATTCATTCTCTAGCATTACTTATCCGTAGCATTTTATTTTCTCCGTATTCACTCGAAGTTAAATACGTTCCGAGACACTACTGAACCTAGGTTTACAAATTTACTTTTAAAAATTCTGTAATTCGGATCTAAATTGAAATCAATCTGCAGTGCGATTTACTTGGTAATTCAATTGTTTAGTTAAAGATATCAACATCAGTGTTGCCATTGTAGTGAAAGAAAATTATGGCGTATTTATCGAAAAGTATCTTTAGGCACTGGTGTTTAATCAACTCCACCTACATAGATCGATTTAGGAGGCGTTAATTTAATGATTGGCATTATAGGACCTTGCAAGATCGCAGCACTAAAACTCGGAAAACCACGTTTTGGAAAATTTCTTTGAATCTTCTGCTCGGATCCGAAAACACATGATCAGTTCCCATCAGGATACCGAGACGCGTGGAATAACACCTCATACGTCCTGATTGGTGCACGGAAAGTGGTCTGTCCGCGAGTGACATAACCACACATACGAACATATGCACACTGTGTTTTAATAAAAAACTGTATAGAGATTACCAATTTATTATTCAATTTTTTATTTCATTGTGGTAAAAAAGTCTTTCTTTTTGTTTACTTTCTCATGTAAAGTCAGTTCTTTTGTCTACTATTACTTAAATTTTTCTTAGTTCACATTTCGATATTGAATGTCGAGAATAATGTCAATTGACACATGGTTTTTTAATTACTTATTAACAAGTGAAGGCAAATATTTTATACGTTGTGATTTTTTAAAATAAATATACAAGTTTATCTTGTAAAAAAATTACACTGAAGGTCACTGGATTGAATGGGCATGCGACCAAAGAAAACGTGGGAAACTCAGAACTAACCTTTTATTATTTACTTGAATTTTAGTCTTGTGTTAACACGTATTAATATTCACTAACGTCAGATCCAGCAGTCTTCGAATCCTGTAAAAATTACTGTAAAAATAAATGTTTTGAAATACTGCAAAATGTTCCACTTTAAAAGATAAGATTCTTAATAGTTACGTTCTCTCGATTATATAAAGTTGATCTTCTCAAGAAATATGATACTAAATTAGTTGGGGCAAGCATTCAAACATCTTTGTTATCGTCTTTCTTTCTGTAATTGTTTCATAAAATTATAATGGCTAAAAGATCAATATTATTTTTCCCTTCTCACAAAACTCCTCGCAGTCTCTTCAAATCGTAATTCCACATTCTATTAACTTGTCTTAAAAAACTCCCTATTGCTCCGGAATCAGTACCTTTTCAAGAAAGGGATCATGTAGCAATGACTCCTGCATATCTTGAAAATCACGTCAGATTTTGGAATTCTTATTCAAAGAACATTCTTATTCAAAGAAAAGGTTTTTAAGCATAATTTTTCTCTACAATGCACTGTCAAGAATTCCGGAATTCTGAAGAAATTTTAAATAAAAACACTCCAAAAATTTGTCCGAAAAATGAACCATTTCTAATGTTTTCACCTCAATTTATCACTGCAGGCATCATTCAAAACAACTCAAAGTTCAAAATAGGAGAGTTTTTTAATTCGAAAAAAGGTCTACAATTTTCTGTATGAGAAGCTTTATGTAGTAAAATGAATTAACGCGAATGATAATTCACTTACAAATTGTGTAAATTGTCAAATCTTTGTCGGGAAAAAATCAACTTCTTGCTAACACTTTTGGTTTTTTAATAAAATGTAGCCAATGTCAGCTGTGCACTATTTTGTTTGTATGAAATATATGTGTTCTTTTTTCATTTTTCTACTTTTTTTGCTGATTTAGCTTCAAAACACGCTAACTCTAAGTCCAATCTTGAAGCATCAAGTTGGATCTGTCTCCTTCACCGTGAAGTTCCGTGACTTGTAAGTCGCTTGCAAATCGTACACAAATCGAGGAAGTCATAATGTCTGCGCTCAAGGTCATCTATTCTGATTACATGCGTGTCTAAGTAGTTCTTAATGACCTAGTTGAACAAAATACACTATATTTTCGTGTATACATGGTATTTATTGTAACTTGGCTTACGACTAGTTGTAAGGCGAATACTACTATTAGTTTAATGTTTTAAAACATTATTTCAAAAGTATTAATGTTAATATATTCGACACAAGATGAATAGTTCAGAAGAAGTTCACTTTGAAGGGAAAATATGATTTTTAAAATCAAATTATCTTGCATAATTTTATTGGGCTAATTTAATATTATTTGCACATTATAAGTATAAGTTATAAATAATTTTATTTATTTGATACGTTATATCTTGTTATTGTCTTCGATACGGAGCTAGATATACGTTGCATAACTTACCTGGATCGAGAGGATAATGGTTACGAGGGAAATATGAAAACAGTTGAATGATATATCTTCTCTTATGGAGAGAAGTATAAAGGGCAATTATGGGAGGAAAATATGAACATGTTAACACCTAGGTAATTAGTAAATAAGGCTATCTAAATCAATAAAAGTATGTGAAAATAAAATTATTTATGTACCACGGGCCTTAACTGGTTCTAATGATCCTCAGCGACAAAAAGCCCTCTAGCCAAAGGCCCTCGGCCATTTTGTCGCCGCTCGATCATGAGAACTCTTGTAATGCCCTCGGTGCATTAACGAGTAATTGTAGTTACAACCTTACAAGTTTCTAGCCCATTGAACACAAGTTAGTTGAATGAGAGCGCGACGCTACTCGTTTTTGAAGGAACGGGATTAAGGAGCACGTAAGGATCCTCGTTTAGTCACATGTGGTTTTCAACATTTTAACTCATGCGATTGCTTTCTTATCATTATGATACATTTTTTAAGCATGTGATATATACCTATAGTATAAATACTATCGTATTGGCTTCAGCAGTAGTCATTACGATATCGGATATAATATTGAACTATGGTATCTACTGCAAGAAGCTTTTCTATATTTAATATAATAGCTCTATAATTTACTCCAAATACTAAAGTACACGGATTTGAAAGAGATCGAATGTAATAAATATTCCTATTTATGTATGTTTTCACAGTATCACGAAACCACCTAACTGTAAAGCGTTTTGATTCTGTACTCACCTAAATGTTTGTTATAAATGAGAGGAAAGTGCGTTAACTACTCCTCATAATTATATGATCTTGAATTATTATTTAAGTTTTTTATAAGAACCAACATAGAAATATAAACAAATTGACTTTACTATATTCGTTCTATCGGGTGAACGTTAAATAATTTCAGTAAATACTTCCCAATTTGCAGCCAACTTTAACTCAAAGTAGATGTTCATTTTCCCTTTTACTAGGCCTTATATTTTTCCACTTCGTTTATTTCTTTATTCTTTATTCATTATTCTTTATTTTCATGTTCGATTCATTCCAATACAGGATAAGGTCCGGGTTGTCGACACTTAAATCATTCCTTAGTCACTTTTCTAGGATAAGAGGTTGGCATAAGGAAGTACAGGAATATTTGCTGACTAATCTTAACAGTGTATAATAACAGGAGAATGTCTGGTTTGATTATCTTTCTTGTTTTCTCTTTCGCCTGAAGTTTTCTTATGTTGTTCTAATTCTATTCAACAGTTTGACATTTTCTTACAGGGTATTGTATTAATTCTAATAATTAATTTTTGTACTACTAATTTGAGGTTTTTGATAAAAGTTTTCAATAAAATTGTTAAATATGTGTAAGTAAATTTAAAAAAAAATGTAATATAGTACAAATATGTACCGAAAAATTTGATATTGTGTTAGGATTAACCTGATTGGCCAAGATAATTTTGAGAATTGAATATAGAAAAACAAAAATATGTAATTACATAAAAATACAGACTCTACTAGTAATTTTTGACTTGGAAGTATACGTTAATGCCACGTCTCCAATATACCTGTAAGGTACGGTATATCAGTGCCTTGCTACCGGAACTAAAAGGCATTCATGGAAAATATCTGAGCAGCAATTTAAACAAATGAGAAACAAGTTTAAAAGGCTAAGGTCTTCAAAAACATTCGAACTTAAGGTAGTATGTTCGTTAGACAGATCGCGGTGAAATACCCCCAAAAATACTTTAAATGAAAGCATCAACTCTGATCTTCAAGATGGTAAGAAACAAATTGGCTCTTACCAGCCTAATTTATGAATCAAATAACTGTAAATTAGTTCAGGCTCTCATGGAAAAACTTTCCCGGGCATCGATTTTTTAAGTTAAACCTTGGAAGTACTTTTTTCCTTTCTTCAATAAATAGAAACGTTTTGAGGAGACATAATATTAAATAACATACCTCACCGCGCATGCTGAGGAATAATTGATAAAAAAACTGGAAGGAAATTCATAGCAATCGGAAGCTGTGGCTTTCTACTTAGGAGTTACACTGTACAAATAATGATATTCGTCAGTACTGTTTCTCTTTGTATACAAGATAAAATCACCCTAACTTAAAATTTCGTACCACACACAACTATATACAATTTGATGATAGTTCACTTTTATTGTAAACATCATGTACAAATATTTAATACAGAAAGAAATAAAAATACGGGTGCCGAAGTCAACCTAACCTCTATTAGGTATTGCCAACTTATTAAATGCAAAATCATGCGAGCAACTGAATTTATTAGTAAACTTTATTTTCTAGTGCAGCTATTAAATCTCTCTTAACTACATATTCTCAAATAATTATTTAAATGTTCCTCTCACGTTTACTAGCAGCTTTTGTTAATCTGTAGATGTAATAAATGGTCGAATTTTTGACTAGCGGCTGGCACGTATATACCACCTTTATTTGATACTTGACAATTATTGTAAAGATAATCCTATTTCAAGTTGGAAAGTTTCAAAAAATATTCAATATAATTAAGGCGTATCAAACTTAAAACTTTATAAAATAACGCCATATCTGCTATTCCTTTACAGAATGGAATGCTGACACCAACTCGACAAAACCAAAAGACTTTAACATATGACAAGAGTTCCTTGCGGTTTTTCTTGGAAGGAACTACAAAAACTCTCCGATAACGCAACGATGGAGTATAACTCAAACAGGATGTTAATACACAAAAAAGATCAAAGATTACCAGATTCTTCCACGCGGAAAGAATTAATGACCATAAATTTCGAAACAGTGTATATCCGGAGACAAAAGAAAGCAAAACGCCTAAAGATGGACGGAAAAATGGATGGAAAAATATTTGTACACTCGTAATTTGGAGACTGAAGATTTTAAGTAAAATTCATTCTAGGCGAGGATTGAAACTGTTCTAATTTCAAACATTAGAAATTAATGAGGAATGAATAATACCGAATCAAAAATATTGTTAGTTTATTAAATTACATCTGCCGTAAAAATATAGTTCATTTTAGGAAGAATTAAATTTCCTTTTATTTTTATAAATAAATAGGGAAGTTACTTATATTATTACATAGTATTTAATTTTGAATCATACGATTTCAATAAATATAAGTCGCTTTAATGAAGTTACATTTTTTATTCTTTCAAAATTTCAATAGACGAAATCTAAATAGCTTGTACAAATAAAATTCATAAATGAATAATGTTGTGCTTATAACAAATTAATAAACAATTATCGAAAGAATAAATCTACATCCAAAAACAAATGATCGTTGTCACAAACATTTGAATTGACTATTCAGTGTGACAGTGACAAAATAGTTAATGTACTCTCAGTTTCTGCATCTAGAATGCACCTTCGGAAATTCCATGGAAGTTACGCGATTTCTGTGTTGGAAATGTTGGCAGAGGGCCGGACCCTCTTTGTGGCCGTGAGTTCATAACCAAAGTAGTCGCTACTTTGAACACGTCAGCTTCAGGAATTTTTGAATATATTATATTTCTTACCTCATGCATTGTTAGTTACCAGGAGTGATTTTTGATGACCTAAACATCAAATATGATCAAAAAAACTTTAAATGTTTTTAAAATTATCTAAAAACAAAGAAAAATGTAAAAAAAAGTATTAAAACCAGTTCAGATTATCAACCTTGTTTGACATGTTCCTGAAGTAATTGAGGCTTCTTCCTTTCGTTCAAGTAAACTCAGGTTGAAAAGTTTGATTTATGCGGTTTTTACCAAAATTTCTGTCTTTAGTTAACGCGCAATGGACCGAACAGACAGACAATGGCACTGATAGGCGTCACAGAAACTTTAGATTACATGCACAACAGCTGACATTACAATTTCTTAAGAAATCGAATAGGCCACTCAGGAACTCTGTGGACAACATTTGTTGAAAGAAATGTCCCCCTAAAACGATCGATGTTCTAATGTTGTTTTGGGGACATCTTTTCAGTCAATTCAACTGCAAATCTGACTTTCTAATTGGAGATCTTAAGGCATCTCTTTTGCTCTTTGGAAGCTGAACATCATAGATTTTCATTTAGCGTAATTTCGTCTTTAAAACTGTCTTCCTTGATTGTTTATGTAAAAGATTTAAATTTAAAAAAATTGATGAACGTAATATGTATTTAAGGTTACAGTGGTATAGGGTACTGACATGAATCTGTGTTGATACAAATAATTTTATTCAATATAACTAATACTGTCACAAATTTATAACTTCTTTGTCAGAAACATCAAAATACATAATATTGAACTCGAGACTAAAGTTTCAACTTTACTAACGAGCCTATAATAACTATTTTTAAAATTGAACGAAAGATATTTTAGTATACGATTTCGTAATATTAACATACCTTAAAAAATAACATCTCCAAAATTGCATTATACTTCTACTATAACCAACCAGAACCAACTATGTTTTTCGAATCTCTTTGATACATTAAAGCTTCAGTCGGCTTTTTAATTACATTAAATTTACGAAACGGTCCGAATACTCCAGCTACATTTCGGAATTGATCACTTGCGAGTTGAGTTCAAAAGACAAAGGCTTAAACAGTATTTATCGTTTCGCGCCGGCTTCTAGACGATTGAAAGAAGAGGGTTGTGTTTTCCCCATTGACTTTCTTGTATTCTCTGTGATTCAACTTGTGACATAACTTTTGAACCAAACAACAGACTTCGATCATCTAAGACTCAAACAGCTTGTATCGTTGTAGGCGTGGGAGTGATAGTAATTGTATTAAGTTATCAAAAAATCAACATTTAGTATACATGATGCATTTTGGTCTACACAAAGAACAGTCAGATTATTAAGTGTTTTGATTACGTTACTAACAAAACACTTTGTTTAATGAACGTTTTTCTTTGTCGACGGAAAGAAAAGATTAAGATAGTAATCCACTGGAGTTCATGTTATATTCACTGATCTATACGTAAAGATGTTTATTAAACCCAACGTGCCCCACGAAGAAGTGATTTTGAGTGACAGATAATGTTTCTGAGGTCTTTATTTAACCTCTTACTCCTCCACCACTTACAAGAATAGCGGCTACTTTCTGCTCTATAGCAAGTACTATCTCTCTGCTTCAGAGTTAGGAAACTGCATTTTCTTACTAAGCGCCTCACGTGTGAAGTCGATTACACACAAAGAACACGAAGCTGATTGAATCACTGAATTTAAAACGATCTTGATTACGGAGTATTTATGCAGTAAATAAAGAACTAAAGATGCACAGAATTACCAAGCGTTAGTGAAGTAAGTTTAATGCTAACGATCATCATTGCATTGTTTGGATGTTTATTTTTTCAACAATATATTACAAATTTCCAATGCGTGACCAAAATGAAAGAATCTTATGTAATATTTAGCCCTGTGAGAGGTGATTTTGGTTTCGTTATATACTCAGGAACTCGAATTTTTTTTAAAAAACATTACATTAATGCTTATATTTGATTGTGTACGCATTTTAGTGCAAATATCGACTGGATTTTTAAACTCAGTCCGTCGCTTCTTACGACACAGCTGGCGTCAGGCGAAATCAAGATTCCAAGAAAGATATCACCTGCAATTTAAATTTTTGCTATTCAGGTATTGCGTTATGAAACAAAACTTTGTTAAAATATTTTTGGTATGTAAAGAATGGTGTATATATTATACCATATTACGACAGTATTTATACAGACGTCTTTGTTAAAATATTTAAATTATTGTAATCTTATACGAGAGTATTTTATTTATTCTTAAGACACGATTTTGCCCATGTTTTGAAAAACCATTTTGTTTGCAAATTTGTAACATTTCATTTTGTAAATTCTGTATAATATGGATTAAGAGTAATGTACAACATTGTATTTGCTCATGCAATTTTTAATTTTAATTATTCAAAATTCTTCGTAAAGAAGCCATTAATTTTTTCTCGCATCCATAAAGAATATATTTTGTATTTTCAAATGAAAGTTTATGAATTTTTCTTCAGTAAAATCATTCAACAACCGTACGTCCATAAACATGCAAACAACACGTGCGCTAATGTGTGGCTGTTTCATGATGATGCATCGCATTAAGCACTTTTTCCAGTTTCAAATCGCTTCTCCTTTTCGCTACGAGTTTTGCTTAGCAGTGAATGCTGTAATGGGCT
Source organism: Gryllus bimaculatus (assembly GCA_017312745.1). NCBI lineage: Eukaryota > Metazoa > Arthropoda > Insecta > Orthoptera > Gryllidae > Gryllus > Gryllus bimaculatus. The sequence goes on from BOPP01000252.1 coordinate 701,078, forward strand.
CTTCCCACACCAATGTTTTCTTTGCCTGACGTTTCGGAATAACTATTACCCGCCTACATCGTGTAAACATCAGTGACAGCGTTAACATGCAACACGTCTGGTGTCAGAAAGAACCGCCTCGCCGAAACCCAAATAAACCCACATGCAAACGACGAAGACTATTTCAACTTGCATAATGAATTAACTTTAAATCTTCATTGTTGAATGAAGAATTTCGAATACTGAAAATTAGATATTGCAGGTGCAATACAAGGTTGTAATTAAAGCGCTTAACCCTATATTTTGGTTTATGGATTAACCTTAAATGGCTAACCCATATCCCCTAACCCGCTAATGGGTTCACCTTAATTCTGTATTATACAGAATTTTGCAGAATTAAATAGTAAAGATTTCTTGTCTATATAGACGCGACGAAAAGTATCTATTTTTGGTATTGAACTGATAGTAGGAAATTTTAAATACCACAGTTATATGCAATTTCCATGTGAAGTACATGAACGTCAATAAGCTTTTTCTAGGGGTTCTCCTGTTTCCCTGCCTTTCATACCAATGCTCTCCTATTTACACCGCCATTATCGCTATCCACTCATTCGATCACGTTTAATTGCTAGCTTTCTGAGACACGTACCGGGTTCGATTTCCCTCTGTCATTATCGTACGTGTTGTGCGTATTATATCTTGGCGGCGGCGGTGTTCCCCTGTCGTTGGAATGAGGTATTCAACGTCAACCAACGCGAGATATGGGTTTCCCCTTTCACGTATTTCCCACAAAAGGGCAGAGTCCCAGCCGGGACCCGTTCTACGTTCTCTAAGAGGATATAAGAGTGTGTGTGTGTGTGTGTGTGTGTGTGTGTGTTAAAGGGAAGGATATAAGCGAAAGGAAGGAAAGATAGCGTGCGTCTCATGGGATACTGCCCCGGGATTCGCCTGGTCTTAGTGTGAGAAGCTACAGGAGAATTCCGATCAGAGCAGCTGGCCCTTAGAATTCTCTTCCAGGCAATAGATAAACCCGTCGTAGCTATTTAGAATGCCGAAAATCTCTCCCCCGTTGAGACTCCAACTCCAGGATATTTCGGTCTGAGTCAGCAAAAGTTGTTGCTCTTAGCTATCTCCTCCGGTATCGAATCTTCAACATTTCGTCAATTTTCATTATTCTCTATCTAATTTCTATACATTTTCCAATGAATTCAACCTTTTTCATATTTGCACATTAAAATATTTTAATACCTTTTCAATGTATGTATCTGTAGAAAAAAATTCAATTTTTTTAGGAATAAAAGAACCAACAGGATATGATTGAACAGCGTGAAAATAATAAAATTGTTAATGTTAAAATAGGAATCGTTTTTTTACGAAGCTAAAATATTAACAGAAAGCTGAATAAAGCCCCAAAATTACTTTTTTATACATGGTGAAGATCATTTAGTTGTTTATTAATTGCCACGAGTTACCACAAGCTGGTATCGTTCCTTTTCAAGTACTACTATAATACCTGAAAAAAAGTATACATCGAGGCAACGAAGAATGAAGGATTGTAGAAAATTTGGTAGAAAATATGTTTTTAATTGTAAAACTATGTTAACCATTTTTGTAGTGCCTCAATAATTACTATATATGTTAGTAAATTTTCATTAACTCATTATTATGAACGTTTGGAGAGTGTAAAATAATTTTAAGATATTCTTCTGAAAAATCAACTCAGAGTTCGTAAAATGAAATGAAATTGCGTAAAACAACTGGCTGGTATTTGAAAAATCATTGACAATTATTTCACTCCCACATCGTTATCCTGATAGAGCTGTACCAAATATTGTAAGTAAACTTTTCATTACATCTTTTGGCAGTGCTGAAGGTTATAGAACAACACTCAAGGTCTCAATGTGATGGTGTGCATACGTCGAACCCTCAGTCGCATGTACCTCACGAGTATAAAAGATACTGTACTTGTGACATCACTCACGTGGCGGTCTTGAGAGTGCCAGCGAAGTGAATTATGTTCAGTGCCACGTAAGATTACACCGGCTGTGGACTAACATAAAAAGGAAAAAACAGCGTGGAGTTGTTTTTTTCGCAGACCCGCTGGCAGTTGAGTGAGGGCGAATAATACACGACAGTAACCCACTGTCCACTTTTCTCCGCGTTTCTTAAGCAATCCTCATGCATCTCAGAAAGACTAGAATGCACTAAGACCACGAAATCTAGTCATGAGAATACGCAGTAGGTAGTTAGATTAGATTAGATTTAGAAGATTTATTTAGTCAAAAAAGCAGTAAAAATGTAATGTGACGTGTGGGGTAAAAGATTATCTGCGCACGTTTTCTTGAGTTCCAAAATCTCTTCCCGTCATTTTAACTAGAAATGGTTGAAAGATGAGTGAAAGTTAAAAACAAATAAGTGAATAAATAAATTTTTTAAAATTTTAAAAATTGCAATATTTGCAATATTTGGAAAAAAACTAGACATTTTCATTCCCAAGTTATAGAAAACTTATTTGCATCGGTATACGTATTGCAAGTATGATTTTTCTGCATTGCTAACAAAATAGCAACTCGCTTTTACCTCTACTCTTACCATTACAAACAAAAGTTCAACAAAACGTGCGCATAGTGAAGCTACATTTACGTCCAGAAGCAAAACAAGAGGCCGTCTCAGCATTTGCTCAATGGATCAAGGAAACTGAACAAAAACATGATCGAGATGTGGTTCACCATCTTCTGGACTCTGCATAAATCTACAATGAAGCTTCTTCGGGCATTTTCTGTCAGTCTTAATAATGAATGGAATACTTGAAACTGTACTTGGTTTCCGTCGTTAACCTGACTAGCAATGTTGGTAGGCAAACCAATAGTTCGCTACGAGTTTCTAGTTCTGCGATGAGATTGCAATGTAAAACCACTGAGAAATTGAGTCGATGGTAACGAGACCCGTTGTAAGTTTTTCCACAGAATCACGCAGTCAAAAACTTCCCTTCAATGTCCGAAACAATCAAATATAGTATTTTTATAATATTTTTAATATATTGATAATTTAGTGTACAACATACTTTCAAATGTAATTATTAATTCCTATGTTTGCAAATTTAAAACCACTAAAAATAATTACTTCGTTATCCAATTACTGACATGATTGTTAAAATGGGTGGTACGATGATGTAAAACAAGTCGTTTCGTTTATTTTGAAAAGCGAGCATTTGGTGTATCCCACAAATGACAATTTCTGCTTATGGGGAACGAAAATTTGTATATTATAATTCCTCTGAGATGAGACTGTCTTCGGGCAGGCGTATGGCAAAATGTTATCTTTCTAATGAAATATATCCTCCGAAGGTATTCCCCCGAAAACGGAATATAACGTCCAAGGTGCGTCTTTCTTGGTTACGGCTTAAAAAAATAACTTACCCCTGGAGAGACACGAAAATATGGTGTTAGTGGCCTGGGCCGCACCACTTTTGCTCGATGGGAACGTGGGTTGCATTTTAACGAAGGAACATGTATTATATTTGACAG
>BOPP01000252.1:718811-739079 GCA_017312745.1 Gryllus bimaculatus
TTGGCCGGGTATGGAGCCTCAGATCCTGCAGCGGCATCGCGTTGCACCGTCGAAGGCCGTGACTGCGCCGCTTGGCGTGGGATTTGCCAACTATTGACGTTAGGGAGCCCCTGCAAGCCCATGCCAGCCTCGAGTTACGTACCCTCCTCGACTGACGCGGTTTCAAATTTCGTCCATTGTTGTCTAAATATTTCAAAATTCTGCTACTTTGTATGTGTACGTAGGAGTACTCCATAATCGACATGTCTTAGATCTTTTATTTACAAATTGCAAATGTGAAAAAAATGAAGTGACAAAATTTTTAGAACAGAATTTGAGAATTAAAACGTCTGAAATATTGAAATATTCGTCATTTTTTTTCACAATATCATATTTGTTATTACAAAGATATAGTAATATCCGAATATTCGTGAATTTAGATGAAGATGTTTTCCTTTCCAAACGTATTTTTCGTTTTTAATTTTTTGGCAACGAATCGCCAATATAGGAAGTTTTGCACACATTAATGATACCGACGCATTTCTAAAACATTTATGGTCAACTTGCGAAGAAAAATTAAATAAACCTACTACTTGCACAAACTCTGATTTTAATCTTCGAAATTTAGAAAGTATTAGTGTGTATTTTTCTATAACTGTGAAGTAATCATATCTTTATTTGATTCGTAAACTATTTAGAATGTGCGTCCTTGATCTTTTATGCTTAATCGCGCAAGAAAAAAATTACAGTCTCTTGCGTATGTTCAACGTCTCTTTGATCTCGTCCGAAGGAAGGGAATGCTTATCGCGGGGATTCAAAGGCAAGTCACGTGACTGGCTTTAAATCGCTCCGCCTGTTGCTGCTCTGTTTATTAATGAAGCCCGTTTTCTGCAGACTCCTTCATACATTTTGCATGGCCGCCTGCGCCGTGTCAACACCCACTGAATGCTCTGATGAATTCGCATGAGATTAACGTTGGGCGAACCGTGAAAGAACTACGAAGAGCAAAACCAGCTCAAACACGGAACATTCCGAAATGTCACGGACGAGAATCGTAAAATATAGAGATGCGAAAAATAAAACAAACTATGAACTAAAAATGTTATTAATTATGTGTAAACCAAGATTTTTTTGAGCAAGTTTACTAATGTGTGCTGTAACCCGGTGAAAGCTACAAGAGGAATTAAAAACTACAAAAGTAACTACCACAAGAAAACCATAAAACTGAAAATCACAAATATTTCACGTATAATATTTCACGTACAAAATGAACAATTACAAGTATCTAAACCTAACCTCTTCCTTCACTGTCGCATATCATTAGTTCTTGCTTTTTTGGAAATGTCACCTTTCCATCCCAAACGTCATACTAGAGTGTTCAGTAATAAAACTCACTACTACATTGCCGTATCGTTAAAAGACCCAGACGATCTGTTAGCTACTACACAATATTTATTTACGCTAATACATGGGTCATAGTTAATGTAACACCCCAGAACACTAGTTCGGTAACAGAAAAAATCCCAAGACTACATGGTGAACCATTTTACTCCATTACTGTTGGATTTAGACATGAAAAATTTCGAAAATCAGTTTCTTCTGTCAATGAGGTTTCGTATCAATGTGTTCCGTTCTCCCGCACAACTGGCTTTTTTATTTCCATTATCAATGTCTTTGCATACAATCAAATACGCCCTTCAATTACATTAAAAGCTCAATTTCTTCTTGAAAATTGAATAGAAAATTGCCTCTTCAAGGGTATCTTTGTCCGGAACAATCTCATTTGCACCTTCCGTCTTTTGAGCAGTAACTCAATGATCCTTTATTGAACCAATTTTATTGCCAGGAATGGAAGGCTAATCTTCTCGGGGTCGTTTGCAAGAGTTATAATTGCTACCTGGGTCGGATCATCTTTACTATTTTATTCATTCTCAAAATGTACAATTATAATGTCAATATTCCTTTCCTAAAATACACGCAAAACAGTCATCAGGAGCAAAAAATGAATAAGCTTATAAAAGAAAGAATTTATTCACCGCTCCCAAACGATAAATTCATTTTTCGTTTTTGACTAGTATTTCGAACGCAAACCACTGTCACGGGAAATAAAGATAAGATATTTTTCACAGAACATAGCTATGTATTTTTGTGGTTCTTAATAATAAGAGTAAACTTAAACCTTGTAAGATATTTATGATATTTATATAGCTTTTGTACGTCTAACTAATGATGTGTGTTTTATGTCCGCAGGTGAGTTAGCTGAAAATTGCATAGCAGTTACATCTGGACAACAATGATATCCGTTGGGTAAGCTCTAACACCTAGCGAACAAATGCAAAACAGTTTGCATGGACATGATTGCTAACTCCTTACATTCTATTGTCGTTTTTACCGTTTCTTGTATTTACATTAAATTGATAGGAACATTCAATGTTTTGAATATAGACGTAATGATAAATGGTTTGAATGTCTTTAAGGTCAGATATGGTGGAGAAATAATCGTTGCGGGAACATGTTTTGAATATAGTACGATATTGCTGTTTGAAGTTTTAAATAAAACGACTTTATAATAGCTGATTATAGTGAATATAGATTATATATAGTTTACCACAAATTTGTTTCGTATTTAATTAAATGTAGGAGGATTATTACAATGAAATAAAAAGAATTGACGAAATTAATTCTATTCATTCTATATGGTCATTAGTATAGACGTTTCATAAAAAAATTGCATATTAAAACCAAATTTGTGACTTGATATATACGCGTTGTAAGACTCGTACTGTGTACAAATAATAGGTCTACGGGCTCTCTTAGAAGATATGAAAGGAAGGAATCGATTCTCAAATTAAGAAAAATGTCCTGATCCCGAAAACTGACAAAAAATATTAAATTGCAAATACTTCTGCTATGCGGTGGACAGTAAGTGTCGTAGAAATTCTGTTTAAAACTCCAGAAAAGCACGTCTTCTGAACAGGAAGAAATACAATTAAACATTTTCTGGAGTGTAATTGTGAATGTAACATCAAATTATCGACAATAACGACTGTGCTCTCAACGCATTTGACGCTGTCGTTTTTTTTATACGAGCTAATTTGGATCCGTCGCTCTTTTGTTGTTTTTTCGTCATCACTTCCATGTTTACAGAAACCGACTATGTTTATTCCCACGTTGAATGACCCTACCCCTACCCCTCCCCCTCCCCTGCCTCCACCGCCACTCGATCGGAAAGTGTCACGACATCCCGGCACTCAGCAGCTCCCAGCCCATGTTTGTGTTCCGGAAGAATGGACACAGACGGCCTTGGCGGCCCCATTGTCGTCTCTTGTTGCATAGTCCCTTCTATGTATCCTGGATACGAGATTGGTTGAAAAAAAAAAGCAATACATCGGAGCGTATCTATTTCACAACGGCTTGACGTACAGAAACACAGCGTAGGGTTTGAGAGGTTATCTACCGATAGTCTACGAATACGGAACTGAATGATTATTGGGCCCGGTCAGTTTAGATTCGAGCTCCAAAGGAGTCTATTCTTTATTTTTTACATCAGCTAGGTAGTTAATCATTTCCTAGATAAATAGTCTAGAGTAGGATGTTCCAACGCGCCCGCGTGCAAGCTTTGCGAGCCGTGGTGGTGGTGGTGGTGGTGGTGGTGGTTGTGGAGGGGGAAGCGATCTTCTCACTTTCGCTTTGCTTTTCGTGGAAGCAATATGAGTGGTGCGATGTCTGGCAGAGGAAACCAGAACCATTTTCTGTCTCACCGGATACCGTCTAATCGCCGATGCTGTTAGATTAGCAGAATTCCGTACATCTAAGGACAGATATTTTAATACCTGGCCTATATTACCTATCCTAATTTAACTAAGTCGCGGTGGTATCAGAATTTACATGAGAAGTCTTAGCTTCATAAAATGCAGAAAAAATTATATTTATGTGGGGTCAACATATTGTTGTGAGCAGGTTTTCTCTGCAATGAAAATATAAAAAAATAATAAAAAGCAAAGAAAGAAACGTACTTGTATAAAGATTTTGTGTATACTATACAAAGACTATACCGAGCATCCAAAAAGAGTGTAATATTAATTTTAACAACGACATTTAGTGTATTATTTACAATTTGGATTCTATAATTCTAAAGAACCTGTAACAAGTATGGTACTTCAGCTTCTGAGTCATTGACCACCCATCTCGATCAGGTTTTCATCCAGTTTCACTGATCATTGAGAAAATGATGAGATGGCCCCTTGTTTTGCTTCTGGGCATAAATGTAGCTTCAAATTAACTGTACTGAACTACTACTCACGTACTGAAATTATTTTCTTACATTTTTTATAAAATTTAATGAAAAACATACTTTTTCCGAGTTAAATAATTGGAATATTACCCTGGTGGTTATAATTTTGTTCCAACATGAATCAGTTAACATGTAAAGTTGCTAGCTGTGACATCCGATAGCTCAATTTATAAAGAATGTGCTGATTTCATTATTCTTTTAAATTTCTCCTGAAATTCGGTCTTTGGCACTTGCCTATTTGCTTGGCTTATGCAATTCGCTGCCACAACATCCGAGAGAAATCGGAGAGACTACTCTCTTGATTGGTATCGGCACGTACATCGTAGAGAAAATATTTAGCTGTCAATCAGTATTGCCCGGCGAAAGTACACAAAAACAGTTTGCGATGTGGCGTGTCTCCACTCGCAACAGCCACCTCTGACAGCCGACGAGAGGGCAAACAAAGGTCAGACTAAGAAATTGAAGGGAAAATGATAGAAAAACAATAAAAAAGCAATAAAAAAAGAAAATTAAGAAAAAACTACAGATCGCTTCCTGAAAGAAAGTACTTTCTTATAGATCAGGTAGCAATATAAATAGGTACATTGATTAATTGACTGATGTTTCCAGCACGTCACGTGCTAAGGTGTAAGATTCGTTGAAGTAGAGAATGTATTTGTTTGCGTGAGAGGAGGCGGTACTCGTCGTCCGCTATGGTGAAATCTGGCGAAATGTCTGCTTGCAGTGCCCTCCTCTAAACATCTCCTACTAGAGGGACCCCAGCCGGAAAGAGCTCTAAGGGTCCCGTCATGTGCGGTATACTTCGGTGTTTATGACGTTGCGCGTCAGGGCCTGCTTTCACGATGGAATATCTCACAGCAATTTGCGTCTTTCTCGGTCGTGTTGCTGGACACATCGCAGTGCTTAATACGGTCGCCATCATGCGACATCTAGCGATACGATCGAGAAAGTCGCGAAATGTCGTTAGATATTCCATCATGAAGACAGTTCCATAGGCGCCACGTTATAAAAATCGAAGTATGTTGTAGTGCATGTAAGTATGCTTGTGTAAGTAAGGGGTGTGGATAGGACAAGGAATAAGATGGATAGATCGTGCGCAGTCCGTGACCCGTTTGTTAGGGTACAGCTCCGACGTTTGCCTGGTATATATCAGAGGAACCACGGGAAACTACCGATCAAAGCAGACAGCCGCTAGAATTCTTCTCCAGACAGCGGCTGAAGTCACCCCAACTGCGTAGTTACCGTCGAAAATTCTGTTCCCTCCGAGACTCGATTCCATGGACCCCTCCGAGACTCGATTCCATGGACCCCTCCGAGACTCGATTCCATGGACCCCTCCGAACAAAGACCCTCTAGAGTCAGCGGCAATGCTGGCCTTGAGCTATCTCAGTGGGTAGACAAATAGAATTAAAGGTATCGGTAACATAAGCCACCGTATTCATAGCAAGCCTCCCGTTTCCTTCATTTAAAATTCGCAAAAAATTAAAGTCATTGATCATATGAATATGATATATACGAAATAAATTATTTCAATAAAACTATTTGGAAAAACTCCCTCAACAAATCGTTTACACAAAATGATGAGTTTACAGATGCAAACAGAATAAAACGTGAGCTCGCCGTTTTAGCTTGGTTCGCAAGGACAAATTTAATTAGTTACTCCAGCGCATCCATGACAGCGTTTTACGAATGTGTTACTTACATCTTGACAATGACCCTGATGTTTTTCTCTTGCCATTTTTCTCTGTAGTTTATTCATGTTTGCAATGTTGAACTTAACGTGTTTTTCCCAATTTTGATTCATGTTCGGTTATAATACTCTCCAAAAAACATTTTGGTCTACTTCAATCTTTCGTCGTAATTTGCATATTTATCCATAATTTGGTTATATTCTGCCTCGTTTATTCTCAGTTTAAAACGGTTTCTTCCATTCGTCTTGCAGAATGGCATTAAACACTTCAAAAACTTTGGTAACAATTCTCAGAACAATTTACGGTAGAGAAATGTATGACCATCTTTTTGATAAATTCAAGAATGTTCCGTATCCCACAATGTCCCATGATCCAGAACATTCTGTGAATTCTCTAAACTGTACCTATTATATTTCTTGTTTTCAGTAGATAAAAGCCGTGACAACATGGAAAAATAAAATGTTCGAGATTCAACTGAAAGCGATACATTTTCTATTAATTTCAAAGAAGAGCATATGTGCAAATTAAATTCTAATAATCTCACCGACCCAGGATTATGCACTGTGAAAGTGAACTTGAAAAGAACACTCTTGTGATCTCGAAACTAAAATTATTGTATGCAAATAGCTAATAAATTATTTAATAATATATCATCGAAAATCAATTTGCACACAATTATTATTCTGTTTTTTCGACAAAACGATAATCTATTAAAAATTCTGAGAATTAGAAAAACATTTTGACATGTCATTTTCAGATTGTTTCTAGAATGTCAAATGAATATATTTTACATTAGTTTAAGTTATAAATAGGGGGTCGAATTTGAATGAAATGTCAGTTCCCCTCCCTTTTCGCTGGAAAGAATGCGTTTATGCTATATGAAATTAACTTGTTTTTACGTCTGTTTTCATTTTTAGTCGCGACTAACGACTAAGGCATTATTAGCGACAACATGGTTTTATAATGTAGCCAGGTGTTTACAGACACTTATGCTTCATCTGTCATTACATACAAACAAAGTATCAGGAATGGTAATTGGTATAACATACATGACACGTACTCAATATTACTTACCTTATCTGACATGCCATCATCCAGTAACAAGTCAGGCGGCATGGTCATTGAACATTCTTTTGGTAGGGTTACACAGGACGATTACATTACACATGAATATTAATCATATAACACTAACATAATACCATATTAAGTTATAAACATATTGTTATGCCAATTCTACTACTTGTAACCACACATCTGCAACATCGCATCGTTCATCGTGAGTAGGCACTCATAACACATCAATCTGGAGATCACGGGCGAGGCTTACCATACTACTTAGTATTCAAGCATGACATTAGTATTTTTTGGCAAATTTGACAAGTCTGGTTCTGAAGGGGACAGTAGCAGGCATTTTCTGACCATTGATCATTTGGATTGAAAATACATATAGTTCTAATGTGATCATATTTACGACCAGCGTACATAATAGTGTTGCGATTATATGTATTTACTTGGCAATATCACAATAGTGGTGTGAGTAATTTTCCTAGCAAAGTAATGTGCGTAATATTTAAGAATGATCAGTTCCTGTTTGTGTAACTTAAAACTTTGTTTGCTCTAGTCATCCTTGAGGGTCGATTCGTAGTGATAGGAATAAATCGATTGATTTATGAGTAATTACTACGACTTAGAACATCGCCAGTCAGTCGGTTCCGCATTGCTGGAGCATCTTCCTATGTCAGCGATCTTATACATCTTGCGTTGGTATATCAGGGTTAGGGTCTTACATTGTTTTCCTTAGAGATAATTATTATCTTTTGGTAGTTTCATTGTTTATTGGTATTCTTGGTCATAATCAATTGGATACAGCGATTAGGTAAGAAGAAAAATACTCTAATAAAGCTTATGAAGTTTATATCAAATGAAGGAGTTCTTTATTTCGAAGCCGTCGTTTGGTAGTATTGGATTTCATCATATATTTTGAGATATCTTTTAGGAATATTTATTGTAGTGATGATGAGTGGGCTACGGTACCTGTACGTAGTTATCTTTTTACGGCCGCATCCCCATAATATGCATGTTTGAACATGTTTTCCCTGACTACAATTGTCATAAACCCGAATTCACGCAAAGTATTATGGGATCCTCACACAGGCCTCAGAAAATGAATGTATTATTGCGTCAGTCAATGAAGATATTGTTAGTTATTTTTGGTATTTAATCATACGCTTCGCAATATTTGAGTTTCCATTCGTCCTAAGTCAAGGTTGTTCTGCGAACTTCAACCAGGGAATTCGATTTCAATGATGTTGACGGTCAGGGATTACAGCGGGCGCATCTTTTGACTTTCTATAGGAAGCCTCGCAAATGTTGAGGGAGCTGAATAGCGTAGCTACTTTATTATAGGAAAGGTTGATGTAGAACACTGTGGGATTTCCACTTCTAATTCGCAGGAGATTACATAGTTAGATTATTATCTATTTAAGGATGTGTTTTGGGCTTTAATTGCGTATTTATTGACAGGATTGTCTTCGAATAGGTGAGGTTTAGTTTCAGCCGCTTCGATGAGAATACACCAATTGATTGTGTGAAAGCAACGCAGTGCTTATATTCTGAAGTCCGCAATTGTGCAGTGTGTGTCCAGTTTCTTGAGAGTTGAGTTGCCACGCTAGAAATACAAGAATCCGTAAATCTATCTTACTTCTATTAAGGCTTTTGTATGTAATAGTAAGTATTTTTGTCTGATCCCCACAGTTTTGTGATTTAGACACGTTCAAGGAGTAAGTCCGATTGTTGCAATTCTTGCGTATGTGTTGTAGAGATATGTTCTTGCCATGTGAGCCTGTGGTACAAATTATAAGTCTCAAGATTTTTGTATGATGTGCACTCTTACTGGGCTTTTGATTGCCCAGGGGGATATTTTTTTTTGTCGGTGTGAAGGTGGCGGGCTATAATTTTTTAGAAAAAAGGCATAACATTCAGATTTACCAGTGCGCAGAATTTGAAACCCGGTTTCATGGACCATTGTAAATACAGTTAACAGCAGTTTGCATTTAATTCATTAGCATTAATCCTGGTCTCTCTGCACAAGAAATCCTACTTCTCTGCTAGTTGGTGATGAAAGGACGCTAGCGAAATTGCAGTGGTTGTCAGCAGCGGAAGGGCGGCCTCATGGCCCGAGTCCTCGCCATGATAAACTAAGCATACATTTCAGAATTCAAATTCAATTCATTGGTTGAATCGAAATTGCCTTCCTTTGCATAGTACACCACAACCCATAGTCAATCGGCGTATTTCCGCACGACCAACTGGGCGTTACATATACATCAAAGAGCAATTAACATTTTATGGGCCGGATTTAAAAATAGAGTCCCCCACACTGAGACATGATCCTTTGGCGGTAGCCCATTAATTAAGTTTCTTAATTGTTGAATAAATTAATTACCTATACGTACTTGAAATACATCTGTCCTAATAAAGTTGGTAAGGCAACTTAAAACATAATTGCCCTTGATACCAATACTAAGTAATTTGCAGCACTGCGGTGTTGTGCATACCTAAAAATGTAATAGCTTTTTTCGATGTCTAGATTACTAAGATACACATGCTGTCCTGAAAGAAAGGCTTCTGATTATCGTCGTGCTGATAAGATGTTGAGGTGGTGGAGGTGTCAGTTACTGAATCAATTCTGAGTTGTCTTTTCATTAAGTTGAGATTCAAGGAAACCACCTTATTCTTTGTTAACTATTTTTTCTAATATTATGGCAATAGGTTGGCAGGTCAGTGAAGATGGTGTAATTATAGGCTATTTTGACTGGTCCTTGCCAGGTTTGGGGAATCGGAATGACTGTGGCAGTCCTCCAGATGTTTTCAGGCAAAAAACATTATTTAAGCATATATGGTTATGATATTTTTATTAAGAATGTTAATCGACGCATCTCTTGGGAGATTTTTATTAGACAGATTGGAATTACTTGTCTGGGCCGCAGGACTGAAGTTTGTTGATACTTTTTTACAACTTGTAGTTCTGCGCTGCAATAATTGGGAGAATTCATGCCTTCATCATAGATGCTGTACATCCAAATAGGGTCTGTATTTGGTTCAACTCAGATTTTTCTTTATAAGTGATGAATCTCTATGGTAATTGAAGTGCTGGAATTTTTCATGAAAGTTTCGGCAAATTCCACTCAGCAATTAATTATTGGTGTCGTCTAGATTATTATTGCGTCATTGCAACGCCAAGAAATGTAATAGTACTATTAGTCTTCAACACCACGATGGATCATAATTTTCTTCCAGTTCTCTGTTTGGTTTCGATTGGCAGAGTTTATTAGGAGATATATTCAGTCATGCCATCTAGCTTTGTTTATTTTTACAGTTCTGCGGGCACATAGCTCTAGTTCTCTGATAGTTGGTGTCGGCTATCATTATCTCCTCTTTTTTATACCGGTTAAATGCTTTTTTTAGCGTTTCTATAGCGACTTGCATTCAGAGTTTCCACCAGGGGACGGCTTTTTGGAACTTAAAACGGGCCCATTGGTGCATTTGTGTCATTGAGTTAGCAGAATTGGATAAGATATTACAGAATGATTCTACATATCTGAGTCAATGTTATTATCGTCCTTGAAAATATATTCTTCGTTGAGGTTACTCATCAATTTTTGTGGTTTGATAGATTCAGTGCTGCAAATTAATGTTCTTATAAATGGGGGGGATGTTGCGCCATGTCAGTAGACGAGGATTGGACACACTTGGTTCGTGGATATCAATCAGTATTGGCGAAATGATCACTATCGTAAGTTGAAGTCGCATAACATTCCAGGGTACATTTCTGGCATATTGTGGTAGAAGGCTTTGAAATTATCAATCGCACCTTAGCCTGGTATGGTACTGATATTTATATAGTGTGGGATCACACAGAGGTTTGAGGAGTGGATGCTGGCCATGATCGTCAATTTTCCAATAATCGCCCTCTTTCTATCAATTTATGTACACGATCCCCATAAGAGTATGGCAGTTAAAGTCTCCAAGAATTATGGGCTCTTTTATCTGGTTATATATCATGACATTTTATTTCTTGTAGTGGGGTACCTATAAACATTCTATACATTATGGGGTTAGTTGAATTTAATTTTAATTGCACGAATTTCCATGTCAGTCTTGAATTTTTAGAATTGTCGAATTGAGAATCGATTTTTTGGAATATATTGCCACACCCAGTGCATATTGAATTATTACTTTCTGATTTTTAAAGGTACAAGTATTATCCAGTTATTTTCCCATGTGATTCCTTTTAAAGTTGTTTCTGTATATCATTATATCAGGGCTATGTGATTTTGTCATAATATTGTAAGTTTTTCTAGTCTGCTAAAAGCGATTTAAAGTTCTCGTTGGGCAGACTTATCATTACTTCTTCTTTATATTATATCTTACTTTCAGATGTGTTCATCATGGTCTTAAATTTATGGGGTGATTAATTAACTTGGTGTTCGATTTCTATCTGGAATCTGTTTCGTACTTGATCATCTGCAGTATTAATTACCTGAGTTGATTTTTTGATAATTCTGGTGAATCTGCCTTTTATGGTTTTGGGGCTGGGTGATGAGGGATTAAAAATTATGATCATCATTTTGGTGATGGATGATAAGTCTGGAGAGTATCAGCAGCTATAAAGTAGAGGATATAAGACTGAAGAGTTTCTAAGAAGGATTTGTAAATTGAATGTAAGTTAAGGGGGAATTTATTTGAAGTGTCTTTCACCATGTGTTTGATAGGGCGGTATCAACTCTTCATATTCGTTCTCTTTGCTTTTTTTTCTTTTTTGGTTGTTTTGAGACTTCTTCCATATTCTTTGTTTCAGTTGTGTTTCTTACAGTGGAGGGTAAAGAGGAGTCAGTCTGGAGGCATCTTTTATAATTATTCAGGGAAGCTATGTTGTCTTTAGTTGAGATTTCTTCATTGTCTTTAGCTTCATTAGTAGGAAATACAGATTTAGAAGGTGGTGAGGGACCAATTGTGGGTATTTCTTTAGTAAGATCATTGTGACTTTGAATATCTACAGCTCCAGTGTTTTCTCCATTGATGGCAGGGTCTGGTATGTCATAGGATTTTCCCCTGAATTGTTCAGATTCCATGGGAGCACTGCCTAAGTTGGTAGTCTTGTGTTGGTTAGAGGTGTTATGTGAAGGGCATTGTCCAGCCAAGTGCCCTGTTTGGTGACAGTTCAGCAAGACATTTCATCTGTTGTAAAAAATATCCTATATGTTGAGCCATCATAATGCACAGTAGTAGAATCTGTTAGTAGACTCACATCTTCAGGGGCAATATACACTTGTCTACGGAAACTCATAATATGGGAGAAACCCTGTCCTGGAATACCAGCTTTTACAAATGAAATTTTAGATGCCAATTTGATATTCTTCGTGGTGAGTACATTCTCTATTACTGAATGTGGGATTATGGCACAAACGTAAGATATAATAATTCTTTTGGCCTTTGTTATAAGTGGACTCAACTTCAGTTCATAGTTTTTTATTTCAATAACTTTATGGTTTTTCGTAAGGCTGTCAGCTATAGTTTGAGAGCTTAAAAAGATACACACACTGTTATTAGCAATTCTTGATATGAACCTTATTTCACTGGCGTCAATAATATCGGATAGACTGTTTATGTAATCTTTAATAGTGAGACCTTCTTGCGAGCCGATAATTATGGCCTGATCCTTGGTGGGAAACACTTCAGTTGACATGACATTTGCGTAAGTTTTCATATTTTAATGAGTAGATACCTGAGGTGACGGTGTTGAGGTTATAGGAGCCCTGATGTCCGGAGGCTCCATCCTTGCAGGTTAGCCGCTGCACCGCTGGCCATACAGTTGATTTCAGACTCTCACAACTCGTGGGACAAGAGATTACCCGTAAGTAAACGTTATTAAGTTCACAAACTAAATAGCAATGTGATAACTGTTTCACTGCACGCGATCGGAGCACGATGTGTCTTGGTCGGCTGCCGCAACGGAACTGAAATTAATTTTATACTCTGACAAAAGGAAATTGTCCATTTTGGTTATGACATTTTTCATCGATTTCGTCTAATAAGCTATATTTTACTTATTCCCGTCATTTTTAAAGCATTTTTCGCAGATTCATCGGTTTAAATATTTAAGTTGTACTCACTTCAAATAATATTTAACAGTTCCAACAAATGTTCTCCACAGAATTCCTGAGAAGCCTATTCTATTTGTTAGCTCAAATAGCAATTTCCGTCGTTGTATGTAACCTAAGTATTCAGCAACGCCTATCAGTACCTTTGTCGTTTCGGCCAATTTCGCGATTATGAAGGCAAGTATTTTCTGGTAAAAAATAGTCCCAACCACACGTTTAAGAGCTGAGTTCACTTGAACGAAAGGAAGAAGCCTCGATTACGTCAGTAACTTACCCAATAGCTTGAGTTCATCTGAACTGGTTTTCATCAATTTTTTTACGTCATTTTCTTTTCTTTTATGGCATTTTAAAAACATTTTAAGAGCATTTCATTGATCACTTTCGGCGATGTTTTAGGTCTTCAAAGTCAAGGCCGTAGTTATAATACGCACCGGGGCCCAATCATGAGCTTTTCTTGTATCATGCCCAGTTCGCGGCTCGTAGCCAAGCCAGCGTGGTGGGTCCAGGTGTACCTTACCCAACCTCCTGTGTTATCTCCTCTCTGGCGAGGCGCCAGCAGCTGCTTATTTACAGAGCACGCGCGGGCAAAGGCAGTAGTGGGAGGGGGAGGGGAGGGGAGGGTTTAGAGGTGTTGAGTTGTCGACGTTGTAACGATGTAAATAGATCTGTGTTATGTATCATTAGCATTACTTAATTAAGAAAAATTTATATGCTTGTTTTAGTAATGTTATTGTTAGTAGTAAGGTATGTAATATTTGTTATGTTATTTCTTATGTGCTCCTGTGTGATGTATAGCACACCTAAATTACACCAGTGTGAGATATTACGCACCCGATAGTTTAAATTCTTGAGTTCTATTGTGTTTCGATCTAATATAGTTGCATTCATGTGCTTTCAGTGAACTTGTCGATGATTTGTTAAGCTCTATGGCGCATGTGAGCTAAGTGGTATATAATATAATGAGTCTAATGATTCATTAGTGTATGCTGGTAGCGATGTTACCTGTTGGGACATATATTAGTTATGTTCTTCAGGAATAGCTATTTGTGTTGTTAGAGACGTGTGGCATTATAATGGTTCTTATAGATAAAAAGCATGAACATATACCATAGATTGGTCATCGAGTCGAGTATTTGTAATATACTCGTATTTCATTGACAGACTTTCCATTTCCCTTTTAGATATATACATTTGGATAGCAGATATTAGCATTGGATGAATTTGATACTCGGTATTTAGCGACATATTAGATGGGAGTCTTTATTATTCCAAGCATCGAGATAATGAACTACTATTCTGCTCTGCTACGCTATGTGTGAATCAGAGTGTGCAGTCTAGCATTGGGTATAATTTGCCGTGGCCTCAACATTTGTCATAGTACGGTACTACTGGGCCGGGCACTCATCCACCCATATGGCTCCGATTTGTCTCGACAATCGTAATATTATACTGGCATTCTACCATACTTCTCGGCGATAACCTATCTCAATTCATCTCACTTGGCTCTCTCGACACACTCAGAATAACTACTAGCCTATCCCTTTGGCCAGTATAGGGTCCATCAACCATATCATTTAAGTTCATTGAGACAGTATTACAGATTGAATTTAAATACTATTTTCATCGGCGTATTTCGCGCGCGACACATCATAACACATGAAACTGTCAACTGGAGAAATTTTATCTAACTGTTCATTACAGAATATTTATTTGTCTTTAGTTTGTCAGATTAAACAAATTAGAGCTACAATTATAGATGGCACATTTGTTATTTTGTTTGTCGAGGTTTAATAGGGACAAGAATATAATTTAACTATGAAGTCTAATTCTACACATTAGAAGTTTTGATAAACTATTTGGAATGTATAATCTACCACGGAAGTATTATTTGAAAAAATACAGTACTTGAATACCACGATTCTGTGTGCTTAATCAAATAGGTGATTGTTCGGTAAGGTTTTCGGATTTAGTACTTAAACCAATTATAGCATGTGGACCAGAATTAAGACGTTAAAAGAAAAAAGATTATGGAGACGCTCATTTATATGGTATAAACTTTTGTTTTACAATTAAACCAGTTAATTTTAGGTTTCATTTAAATTATTGAAAACGTTTTATGTACATATATTGTTTCTGTGGAAAAACTGATGAATTACTCCCCATGGAATTATGGTAGAACCATTGTGATAGGTATCGCTTTAATTTTTGCAATGATCTTGCTAGAAGGAAGATAGTATTGTGTTAACGAATAAAGGAATTAGAGAAGAAATGAAACATAATATATTACGTGTCCTTGAAGAAAGGGCTTTTTGATTATGTCGGGATTTAGATTGAATATGAGTTTGGGGTGGATAATAGTGTTGGTCGGAAGAAGGTTTATCCGTTCTGAATACAAATTAGTGTTGTCTTTTATTTAAATGTTGGAATGTTGTTATTCACAATTCAGAGAACCTTTCATCAACAGCTTTAATTTCTCTATTATGTTACTTACTTATATTTATCATAGAGTTATTTTGAATAGAGTTGCAGGTCAGTGAGAATTGGTCTGGTTATATAGAATATAGCTTAGATATTTCGTTCGTAGATTTATATGAAAGATGATTTGGGAATAGAGAAATTGACTAGTGGCTACGCTCATCCAAGAGTTCAGGAGTAAGAACTATTAGTTTAGTGACAGATAGAATGTGGAAATAATATAATTAGAGAGGCATATGATTTGTTATTTATTTGGAGTTACTATATATGTTGTGAATATACTTCCATAGTGTCTAATAAGAGCACTGTCTGTTTGGGAGATTATATCTGTATAATAGGCTAGAAATTACCCACAGAATTTGAATGTATGTGTTTCTGGCGCATGTGATTGCAGTTGTTGATAATAGGTATGATATTAAATTGATATTTGGGGCATGTATCTGTGCATTGAATATTGTGGAGGAATTCATCTGTCTCATTATTTACGGTTATAAAGAGTAGAAAGGTAAATATTTGTCTACTCATAGGTTAAAGGATGTACGTGTAGGGTGGTATGGTATCACTTTGAGATATCTTATATAATAATTTATAAGGTATAATGAAGTGTGTGCTGTATTGAGTACTATGAGATAGTAGTTACAAGTATGTTGATTGGAATTATATTTTATCTTGATTTGTGTCTACTTTGGTGTGCACAATTCGTGTTCAGCTCATAAAGTGTTTTGGGTCAGTGAATAGTTAATATGATTGGTTTCGACTGTGAGAAAATGGTGTACGTGCAAGAACATGAGTATATAGTTGTGTGGTAGCTTTTGGGTTCGGTGTCCTATAGCTACTGCTATGGATATGTATTTTTTTTCCATCACGCAGAATTTTCTGTTGAGATTTCTCTTTGATGGCCAGTTTTATTCGGAGGAGAAGTAAGTTATTCTTTATTGGGTCTATTGTGCATTTGTGTCATTGAGTTAGTAGAAATTGGATAACGATTTTATCATGAGAGATTCTACTATATAGGTCAGAATGTTTATTAGTAGTTTTCTTGAAAATATAGTATGATTTTCTTATTAGTTGAGTGTGCTATTCTTTTTGATGCGATGTTTTTTTCTAGATAGAGTCTAGCTTAGATTAATGTATATCGTCTTTATTAATAATAGGGTGATTTGGGTTGCGCCATTCATGGGATCTTAATAAGGAAAGATACGACTTGGTCTTTTCGCGGGGAAATATTACACTAAGATTATTATGCGAAAACTGAATCAGATATGTCCCTCGGGTGTCAGGTGGTATTAGTCAGATGAATTCAGGTGACATTTTAGATGTTGCTTATACGGTGTCTGTGTGCTTACGACGATAGTTTTCGGAAATATGACAATATTCATAATTAGCAACGCTGTTGTTACTTTTGGAGAGGTGATAGAGTTATAAAAATTATGTTTTGTGGTTACCAGAGTTTGAGGATGCTGAGTCTTCGGGTATCGGGCATTTTCTTTTTAGTCAATATTTTCGCTCTCTTATTATTAAAATGTGGTGTAGCGACTACTAGTGTAGAGATAGTTGCGCAGCTTTAAAGTTGTCATGATACTGAATCGAATAACAGGGCGCATTTTTCGTGCTGGTTTAGTGCAGTATGCTGGACGGCGCTGATATAGATTCTTTCGTAGTGGGTTTTCAGATGAGGCTATTTTCGTGATAACTGTATCAATGGGGTTAGTTTTGATGTATTAGTGTGTGCTGTATAAGTGGGTCGCCATCGAGTGAGTCGCATATGCTCAGCGGTAGTGAATTCTTGGTAGATTTCTGCAGACTGGAGAGATCCGATTTTGGTTAGACGATCACTAACATCGGAGAAGTATATTTGCACACCGGGACCGACAGGGTAGACATTCTATTTGGATTACCTCTCGGACAGCATTAGTCTCACTCATATTTCCTTTAAAGGTAAAGTATTCCAGCTGATTATTTCCGCTATCCTAGATGTTTCGGTTCTTTTGATACGGTTCGCTATCCTTGTATAATATTCATATCAGGGCTCAGTCTCGTAAGTTTTCGCAATAAACTGTGCTCAAGTCTTCTTCGTACGCCTGCTAGTCCTAAAGCCATTTAAATTCTCTTGCAGGACTATCATTACTTCTTCTTTATATTCTATCTTACTTTCAGTGTGTCATTGCATGGGTTTAAATTCTATGGGGTGATTAATTAACTTGGTGTTGATTTCTATACTGGAATCCTGTTTCGTACTTGATTCATCTGGCAGTATTAATTACGAGTTGAATTTTCTTGATAATTCTGGGTGAATCTGCCTTTTAATGGTTTTGATGGGCTGAGATGAGGGAATAAAATTTATGCATCATTTTTGGTGATGGATGATAAGTTGAGAGTTATCAGCGCTATAAGTATAGGATATAAGACTGAAGAGTTTCTAAAAGGATTGTAAAATGAATGTAAGTAAGGGGGAATTATTTGAAGTGTCTTCACCGATGTGTTTTGATAAGGGGTCATCAATGTTCCAATTCTTCTCTTTCTCTTTTTTTTCTTTTTTGGGTTTGTTTTGAGACTTCTACCATATTTATTTGTTTTCAGTTGTGTTTGCTTACAGTGGAGGGTAAAGCGGAGTCAGTCTGGAAGTAATTTTTTAATTATTTATTCAGGGAAGCTTGTTGTCTTTAGTTGAGATTTTCTTCATTTGTCTTTAGTATTAGTAGGAAATACAGATTTAGAAGGTGGTGATTGGACCAATTGTGGGTATTTCTTTAGTAAGATCATTGTGACTGGAATATTCACAGCTCGTGGTTTTCTCATTGATGGCAGGGTCTGGTATGTAAATATGGATTTCCTCTAAATTGTTTCAGATTCCATGGGAGATGCCTAAGTTGGGTAGTCTTGTGTTGTATTAGAGTTTATGTGAAGGGCATTAGTCCAGCAGTGCCTGTTTGGTGACAGTTTTAAAGCAAGACATTTCATGCTGTGTAAAAATATCCTATATGTTGAGCATCATATGCAGAGTAAAGTAGAATCTGTTAGTAGACTCGTTCATCTTCAGGGGCAATATACATTGTTTACGGAACTCATAATAGGGAGAAACCCTGTCCTGGGGATACCAGTTTTACAAATGAAATTTTAGATGCCAATTTTGATGTTCTTTGTGATGAAGTAATTCTTCTTACTGAATGTGGGATTATGGACAAAGTTAGATTAGATAATTCTTTGGCTTTGTTAAAGTGTCTCAACTTCAGTTATAGTTTTTTATTTAATAATTATGGTTTGTTTCGTAAGGTGTCGGCTACTAGTTTTGAGAGCTTAGAAAGATACACACTCTGTTTATTAAAATTCTTGATATGAACTTATTTCACTGGCGTTTTCAATAATATCGGATAGATGGTTTATGTCGTAATGCTTTATAGTGGAAGATTCTTGGAGGCCGATAATTATGGCTGATCTTGGTGCGGCGAACTCCTTTAGTTCGGACTCATCGCAGCATTTCGCGTATAGTTTTATATTTTAATGAGTAGCCTGAGGTGCACGGGTGTTGAGGTTATACGGACTGATGTGCCGGAGGTCATCTTAGCAGGTTAGCGCTGCAACCGCTGACGCATAGCAGTTGATTTACGACATCTCACAACTCGTGGGAGAGAGTATTAACCGTAAGTAAAGTTATATTAAGTTCACAAACTAAATGAGAATGTTGATACAACTGTTTTCACTGACGCGTCGGAGCACGATGTGTCCTTGTCGGCTGCCGCAATGGAATGAAATTAATTTTTATACCTCTGACAAAGGAAATTGTCCATTTTGGTTATGACCTTTTTCATTCGATTTACGTCTACTAAAGCCTATTTCTTACTATTCCGCCTTTTTAAGCATCTTTCTCGCAGATTCAATGGTTTTAAAATATTTAAGTTGTACTCACTTCAATAATATTTAACAGTTTCCAACGAAATGTTCTCCACAGATTCTGGAGAGCCTATTTATTTGTTAGCTCAATAAGCATTTTCCGTCGTTGTATGTACCTAGCTTTCAGCACGCTATAGCACTTGTGTTTCGGCCATTTCGCGATTATGAAGAAATATTTTCTGGTAAAATATGTCCCAACACAGTTTTTAAGATGATTATTGAACGAAAGGAAGAGTCGATTACGTCAGTAAACTTACCAATGAGTTGATGTTTCATCTGAACTGGTTTTATCACAATTTTTTTTACGTCATTTCTTTTTGCTTTTACGGACATTTTAAAAAACATTTAAGAGCATTTATTGATCCTTTCGGCGATGTTTTTAGGTCTTAAAGTAAGCCGCTAGTTATAAACGCACCGGGGCCCATCATGAGCACTTTTCTTGTATATGACCCAGGTTGCCGGCTGTAGCAAGCCAGCGTGGTGGGTCGAGGTGTACATTACACACTGTGTTTATCTCCTCTCTGGGGAGGCGCCCAGAGCTGCTTTATTTAAAGCACGCGCGGGCAAAGGAAGTAGTGGGGGGGAAGGGGGAGGGGAGAGGGGAGGAGGAGGGAGGAGGGGAGGGGGAGGGGGAAGGGGGGAGGGGAGGGGGGAGGTGGGGCAGGGGAGGGGGAGGTGGGGAGGGGGGAGGGGGGGTGGGGGCAGGGGGGGAGGGGAGATTTTGGGGAGGGGAGGGGCGGTGGGGGAGGGGGAAGGGAGGGAGGGAGGTGGAAGG
>BOPP01000252.1:739104-750795 GCA_017312745.1 Gryllus bimaculatus
GGAGGGCAGGGGAGGGGAGGGGGAAGGGGAGATTTCGGCGTCTGTCGCCACGGCCCCAAGCCGCTTCTACACAGTAAGCGACTCGACTCCCTCGACCCCATGTTTTGTGAGAAGATTTTTCAAAATGTTGGGGCTTCATCTAAAGTACTTCAAAAAAAATAAAAATATCGGGTTAATATTCAAAGAAGATCGATTGAGGAGTATCAATTTTGGTGAAAATCTTACTATTTACTCGTTAGCATAGAGACGGACGGATGATTTGGCTTTAATCTGGCATCCGGCGCTAGTAACGTAAGAAAATACACTCAAGAAGCAACGTTCAATTGATCTTCACTTGCTCTTGATATACAACAATGAAATTCTCTGATACATCTCTTACGGTGTTAACTGAGAGAAAAAACAACTGCGAAGCGGTAGGCGAAAATCAACGCTCGCATTGGAGCACTTTTGATTATGTTTTATCGGTAGACTTTAATTTTGAAATAGCAATGGAAAGGAATTTCAACATGCAAACAAGAGTATTTAAACTAGTCTTCTTTTTCTAATACTATAATGATTTCGCACTAATGTCTCAATTACTACTGTTTTATCAGCATCATTAACTGTCTTTGCTGCTCTTCCTAGAGATATTTTTTAACTTTTTTTTTCTCTCGTTCTCAACTATTTCATTATTATTACCAAAATTATATTATACACAGAATTAAGAATATTGAATACCGATAATCTCTTAAAATTGAGATTTTAGAATTTGTATGATTTAGTAAACTTCAAAAATTATTAAGAATTTGAAAATAAAATAATGTACAAGCTAATAGAATAGTGCAAGAATTTTTGAAGAAAAATTGGTTTGTTGTTTTAAATAATGCGGAGGAAAGGACATGAGAAACATTGAGAACAGACAGAAATTGATATAGAATGGTTGAGGGTAGAGAGCGAGCGACAGAGAGCGAGAGAGAGGGAGACCCAGAGGACAGACAGGCAGACGCAGAGACAACCTGTCTGACCGACAGACCGATAGACCTACCCGCCAACAGAAAGACAGGCAATGGATGACGAGAACAGAGAGACCGCCACACAAAAATAGCGACACAAACACAGCGCTTAGTACTCACAACTAAATGACGAAATGCGCCGTGATACGTGACCGCGGCTGTTTATTCGCGAACCCTCCATTCAACTTGTCACCACTCTGCCATTCTTCTCTGAAGCTCGAGCAAAGCACTTGCGAGAAATCGAGTTAAAAGCCCTCGCACACCAAGTGGTTCGTGATTCACAAGCCGGCACTCGACGGCTATTAAGGCGAAGGCTGCCGTTACAGTCGCGCGCGTTAATTATCCTGCAAGATGAAATTACGCGGAGAAAAGCGTCCGGTAAAAATCGTGCACTAAACGTCCACCCTTTGCAAATTGTTGACGTCAAACTTTGATCGTTACAGGACGTGAACAAAAATTGAGGCGATTTGAGGGAAAAGAGGCATTTGGAGGCCCCACTATAGTGAGGCGAGACTGTGTATATCCATTCAATGAAAATGCATGGAGACTATTAAAAGAATATAGCTTTAAATATGGCGGAAAAAATGATTCCTTCAGAATTATCTAAAAATGGTTTGATTTGTTCAATGTGATGTGAAAAAAATAGAAGCATCATACTTGGTGCTAATTATTGCAAATTTTGGGTGTATATAAAAACAATGTCAAAGGCCGAAATATGCAATACAAATGCAATAAATATGCTTCTAGCTAATTTTTTTCAACCTATTGAAAAAGTCCAGCAATTTTTAGACCAATCGGAAGAGGTTATGCTTTTATTGCCCAATTTTACTTGAAATTACCAATGCATATTTTATGTCATTCCTCATGAGGGAATCTTTAAAACATTGTGCTTTAGTTTTGAGTCTGTTTGAAAATAAAGGTAGATAACTAGCTGAATCATTGACCTGCCAGCACTATTAAATAAACTTACATGAAGAACCTCAAGAAGGACAGATCCCGATCTGCCTTCTTGGGGTTAATTCTTCATGCATTCTCCTTTTTATTCCTCTTAATTTCTTCCTCTTCCTACTTCTCGCCCTTACACATTCTCAAATTTCTTATAGCCCACTTGCATCATGCTTTTTTTCTTCTCGTGGTTTTCTTTCCCTTACATTATTTCTGCATATTTTAACATATGAATTTAACAAACGTGCGGGTGTTTTTAGGCACGTCATAATGAAATAGGCCCTCTTATGGTTTCATAACATTCCTTTTAGCCAGGAACATGACGTAACAAATATAATTTTAAACATAATTGCATTTATATATTATTTATTACATTATTTGCAATAATTAAAGAATTATAAATAACATTTTTTGAATATTTCATGGAAATATTTAAATAAGCTTTACAAACATTAATTGAAAACTCTAACATAACATTTTTACAAATATTAATTCTAACGCCAAACCGATAAAAGAAACAAGTCATTATTGTCGAAGCGAACACATTCAGAGTCCAACTATCAATTAATATATTTTACAAAGAAATAAAAAAATTACTCTGCGACCACCGTCGATAAAATATTGAAAGCCGCACATTTGAAATATTATAAAACATTTCTTCAAAACAAAATTCCTACGATTCCGCCTTTTCCTACGATTCCGCCTTTTCCTACGATTCCGCCTTTTCCTACGATTCCCGCCTTTTCCTACATTCCGCCTTTTCCTACGATTCCGCCTTTTCCGTCTTTACGATTCCGCCTTTTCCTACGATTCCGTTTCCTACTTTTTCTACGATTCCGCTTTCCTTCTACGATTCCGCCTTTTCCTACGATTCCGCCTTTCCTACGATTCCGCCTTTTCCTACGATTCCGCCTTTCCTACATTCCGCCTTTCTCTACGATTCCGCTCATTTCTCCTACGATTCGCCTTCTCTACGATTCCGCCTTTTCTCTACGATTCCGCTTTTCCTACGATTCCGCCTTTTCTACGATTCCGCCTTTTCCTGGTACGATTCCGCCTTTTCCTACGATTCCTCTTTTCCCTCGCCTTTCATTCTTTCCCCTCGCTCGTCCTCTTTTCCCTCCACTTGACGACCAAACCCCAACCCGTTCCCCTCCCCCCTACCTTCCCGCGGCGAGATTCTCTGCGAGCACCGCCTCCGACAGCCACGAGAACGCCGCGCCGCCCCCGCAGCTGTCAGTAATTCGGAAGTTAGACCAACGCCCCCTCCACTCCCCCCGGCGGCCGTGTCTGCGATGGGAGGGGGCGTTGCGTACAGCCCAGCCGCTCGCACGGCAACCCGGCGGCGGAAAGTTTCGATTAGCGCGCTGGAGAAAAGCGTACCGATTTTTAGTTGTTATTTAAGGTCGCATAAACATCTAGGTCGTTAGACCACTATTGCATTCAACGGTATAGTGAATGCATACAATGGTATGATACGGTGAATGATAGGGGGTGAATGGATGAACCAAATACTACCATGCCCGAGGTGGGACTCGACCTGCGATGCTTACGGCACTTTTTTTTCTATTGTTATTTAAGGTCGACCAACTTCTAGTCGTTAGCGACCACTATTGCATTCAACGGGTATGGAATTGATGATGGTATGATGGATGCATTAAAATGGTTGTGATACGGTTGATTGATAGGGGGTGAATGGAAATGAACGCGCAAATAACTTACCATGCCGAGTGGGACTCGACTGCGATGCTTACGGCACTTTCTTTCTATTGTTATTTTAAGGTCACCACTCTTCTAGGTCGTTTGGAGACACTATTACGCCATTCAAGCGTATGGAATCTACTATGATGGTATGATGGTGATGCATAAAATGGTGTGTGATACGTGATGATAGGGGCTGTGAATGGATGAACCTAAATATACCTATGCCCGAGGTGGGACTTCGACCTGCGATGCTTACGGCTACTTTCTTTTCTATTGCTTATTAAGGTCGCACCCAAACTTCTAGGTGTAGCGACCACTATTGCATTCAACCGGTTATGGAATCTATGGATGGTATGAATGGTATGCTTAAAATGATCGTATCTCGGATACGGCTGACTGATGAGGGGGTGAATGGGATGAACCCCAAATTACTGCCCATGCCGAGGTGGGAACGGACCTGGATGCTTACGGCACTTTCTTTTCTATTGTTATTTTAAGGTGACAACCAACATCTAGGTCTTAGCAAATATTGATTCCAACGGAATTGGAAACTGTGAGATGAGACAAGAATGAATTTTGAATGTTTATTTTATTGATTTGTTTTTTTGTCATGGATGAATAGTGTTTTCTTAGTGATAGGGGGACGAATGGAAACACAAAATACAACCATGCCCGACACGGGACTTGAACCCGGATCTCGGTACGAAGATCACTAGGGAACTACTGCCGTTAAGCAAATCTCGGCCACTCGGACCGGGCGGCGGACCATTTGTCGCTTCGTTCGTACTCGCACGTTCGGTTAGGTTCATTGGGTAGCTTCTTGTTGATGTATATTGGTCATTATGGTTGATTATGGTGATTTTACGCGAAATTGTGAGCGGTGGTTCCAACCCGCGCTGATTTGAGATCTGCGCCGTCTACCATGTCGGTTTGCGATCCAGGTAGCTCACCCCAAACGGGACAAAGCTTGCTGTCCAACAACACTAGTGGGAGAGTGCTAGTTATATGTATATGTGAAGTGATCAGGGGGAGTTAAGAAAAGGCCAACCGAGGTAAGGAAGGAGCCGGTCCGTGGGCCCGTTGTTTGACCGGTACTGCTCGCTGGCAGTAGCTGGTGCTGATCTGAGAAACCCGTCTAGGATTAAAACTACAGTATCAGAGCAATGGTCGTCTATACATTTCCTACAGCGACTGAAGTTCGACCATGGTTCAACTAGTGATCGAAAATGCATGACACGGGTCGACTAGCCTGTGAGTATCTGCCCAGAGTCGATTGAAGATCTACAGTAGACAGTCTACAGCAACATTAATACTATGTCGTGTAATGCGATGTGGGTGGGTGTGAAAAGTGGAGGTTAACCGAGGATGTGGATGGGGCAAGGAAGAGAATATGTATAAGGGCATTTTTATTCGTTGCGCATATCGTGACCGTTGTTTAGGTATGTTACGACATTCGTCCTGGTATTCGACACGAGAAACCACAAGAAAGCTTCCAATCAGAAGCTTAATCTTTATGTGACGTACGCAAGCGTCGTGGATAGACATGGGAAGTTAGAAAGAGGAAGACAGCATACACACAGCGATCCATGATCTTTTTGGTCAAGGTACAACTCCAGCATCACCTCCGACCGGATAAAACTCTGAAAAGTACGCTATGCAGGCCAGCCGGCGACAAAAGCTGTTGCCAGGAACAGCCCCACTGAAATTCACTTACCTATAATTTAATAGGTACTATGGCCCTTTGCAAAAAGTCGCCAGTCTTAGGCAAGTTCTACCCCAAAGGGTCGTCGTTCGGAGGCGCGCTCAAGCCAGAGTAAGGGCTTGCACCAGGTGGCTGACGAAACTCCACCAACCCCGCCCCACCCGCCCCCCGGCGATAACTGCACGCGTCCCCGCCAGGCGCCTTCAGGAGGGAAGTTGCAAACTGAGGGACTCCGCCTTGAAGCGGCTTTAAGAAGCTCAACAGCGTGCGACGGCAATAGGCTCCAACGAATAGAACGGCCCTTCGTCAGTTACGCTCTCTGATGCACCCTGTCATTTAGTATCGGCGGATTCTTTCGTGGTTACGTGAAGGAGGGTAAATTAGAGAGCTACGTGAAAGGACCTAGAAGCTGGGGAATGCTTCCATACAATCAGATAAATGACATAACAATAATAAATAATAATAATGGGGGAAAATAATAATAATAATTAATAATAATAATAGCCAGTGGCGCAGATGGTTGCGACAGCCATGTTGGTAGACGTAATTCGTAATTGTGCATTGTATGTCCCTTTCTCCCCTGATCAACATCTAGTGAATTCACATTTCATATGCCGTAAAAATCCTGGTTGTACCGGCAGGGACAGACAAGCTGAAAAAGCTAATCCTGGCAAAATTACACACGTTAATCGTGAGTGGCCACACAGGTGGTCACGAATGGCCAATATGTCAATAATGATTAACGATAGGTAATAATAAGATGTTTCAAATGCAACCTAAGTACTGGCCTCCTCCCGTTCATAGATATTAAATGGCGACCAAGTTAATGACTGTAAACGAAGACGACGTATTAAAGAATACGAACAACATTATAATCAAATAAGGGCCAGGTGAATTCATTAATTCAGTATTTCTCATCTAGAAACATAAAGTGTATGTTCAAAATTCGCTGTCTCAAATCCCAGCTACCAATGGCCACGCAAGATGCGCACACAACACACTGCCAGCCTCGCCACATACTGTAGCAAAACAACTTGAGACCTGCAGTTCTTGAATGAGCATTTCAATGACACCACATATAATCCTCGACAACTATTCCACAATTTTCCCTCCTCGCCTTCCACATTTCCCCTCCTCGCCTTCCACATTCCCCTCCTCGCCTTCCACATTTCCGCTCTCCTCGCCTCCACATTTCCCTCCTCGCCTTTCCACCATGTTATTGCCCCTACCCTTGTCCAAGCCTTTTGTCTTTTTTTCCCGGCCCTTTTCCACATTTCCCGTGAATACTTTTTTCCTTTCATTTGTCTGCGCTACAATCGCCCATAGAAACTGTTACTCCTCCTTACATCTTGCATTCTCCCCTAAGACCATGGGCTGGCTGAAGGGAAGAAGGGCCGGACCAGTGAGAGTGAGGTGTTTGGAACCCTGCGGAAGGACGTGCACCGAAGCAGACTGGGATCCGCAGCCAGGAAACTGTTAAAGACCGTGAGCCGGGCGGCTGCCACAAAGGGGCCGAATCCTTAGACGCGCGGTTACGACTCGCCTCAAGGCCCCCCCCAAACCCGATTTTTGTTTTCCGAAAGGCGGCAACTGCCAGAGGCCGAAACAACGTCTCGCCAACCTCAGCGCAGCCAACAGTGTCCAACCGATCAAGATGCGTTCGCACGTTCGAGCCCGTTTGTACACCCGTAAAATGCTTAACGCGTCATCATGTACCGTAAAAATGCTAACGCGCATCATTTGTACCGTAAAATGCTAAACGCGTCATTCATTTGTACCCCGTTTAAAATGCATAATAACACGTCACTATCAGGGTTAAATTCTACCGTAAAATGCTAACGGTCATCATTTGTACACAGTAACGGATCTAACGCTTTTCATCAAATTAAAATCCGCTGACGCGTAAATGCTAACCTCTAATTAACGTTGTTATTGCCTTGCATCGACAATAATATAAATTGGTGCGCTGGCCCTTTGTCACAACGTAATTCTTCTAATCTGCTATGCCTAATTGCTCCTCGTGCCTCTACGAAATACTCCTGTGCTCGCTCTTCAGTCCATTGTTCATACGATTCCGGTCACCCGCAGCCCAACGTAACTGAACCTCCTACATCTGCGGTACAACTTCTGTTGAGGCCCACTTCCAGAAACAACTAAGTTACATGTAAATCTCCAAAATTATATAAATTAGAATAAATTTTCGGCGGGTAAAACAACAAATGTAGAATTATCCTGAAATCTTTAAAGAGAGTTGCAAAGGGAACGTATATTTTGTAATTTATATTAACAACCGAACCCATTGTTTCAACTGTTCTTCTACAAATATATGTTTAGGTACGTACATGATTTATGATTTTGTTTCAAAATAATTTATTAACATTTTTTCGGGGGTTCGAGGGAGTTCACTGTAGATAGGATTCCTAAATATCAGCACATTTTACTTGCAAGTACAAATCGATCCTGCCTACCATTTCAGAATTGTGAATTATGTGCGCTTTGAAGTTCTACTATGTGGAATGCAATCTCCACGTGGAAACGAAGACGTTTACGTTATTTGAAGAGTTGGTTTCAGTGCGAAACGTCACGTAGGCATCGTCCCTCATCAGTGCTGACTTTCAACCCATTCTGGTTCACCCGGTTTGAGCGAACCGGTTGTTAAAATTATTGTTGTTCACAGAACCGGTTGTTATAATTTTTGTGATGCCTAGAACCAGTTGGAATTAACCTCGTGTTAAAATTATTGTGATTTCCACTACGCGGGTTTGATTCCCGTTCGAGCCAAGGCTATAGTGTGCATTTTCCTTGCTATGTCCCAGTATATGTTGCTGTGTGGCGATGAGAAAATTCACTTCTCCGGTTGAGAAGACCGGAATACAGTGTGGGGATGCCTACGTGCTAACCACGCGTATCCCCTTAACCCATAGCCGCGAGGCAGGGACGTCGCCGGTAAGCCTGAGCCCGTTCACGGGCTGTCGCGCCAAGTACGAGTACATGCATAATATCACTGTAGGTCTGAATAAATAACAGAATTCTGATTGGGACAATAACAGAATGCTGATTGGGGTCCGACTAATTTTGTCCTGGCTACGTCTTGGGCACTACACGGTTGATATACAAAGTCAGGTAGAAGGGAAGTACAGGAAGTACAGTATATGCACAGAAGCAACTGGCTTTATGAACACTTTGGTAACCTTCAAGTACAATTGTTAAGTTCTTAAACTACTGTATCCATAAATGTGTAACAGCACGTTACATTGCAACTTTTCTGTAGATGCACGTTACTGTATTTAACAAACCATTTATTCTATTGAAATAAAAAAAATAATTACTGGAAATCACTGGGGGGAATTGGTCGTTATAAACAAATAGAATGGAAGCACTGACCCTCTTTACGTACTTGTTTGACGTCGCGTCTGGGCTTGCATCATTCAGTTCCTTATGCACAGTTCCCGTTGGGGCTTGCACGCGATGCCTGGACGCATCAGCGTACGTGCTCACGATCAGGGCTCCATTCATATACTAGGATTTATTTAACCGTGCCCTTGACGTAAATCAGTTGTTCTCTGTTTCATCCAACCGGGAGCATGAATGTCCCCGTAGTGACGTTACTATAGCGACGTTAAACTCCTGATTGGATGAAACCGCAGCGGCTGATTTACGTCAAGTGCACGACCAAATAAATCATAGTATAGGCGTGTGCACTGGGGGAGGGCAGAGGGTCCGTAGCAACTTACGTAGGGGGTCCTGTATTATTAGTAATACATTCTATTTCTTTAAATAACATCAGTTCCTTATTTCCTTTTTTTAAGCCAAAAATTTGGAAACTTTATGCACAACGTTGGGAAAAGGCAGTCAAAACTAGCTATCTTACAAATGGAACAACTTCGAATCAAATGTATTTATTAATATTGTATCATTAAATTTATAAGTTTATTCTCCTTGTAAGTTGAATTTACTTACGAGCAAAACTAGATACATTCAAAAGAACATGATACTCCGTTGCTATGGGAAGACAAATGACAAATGAATACTGAAGCGAACATTACCTGATATGTCGTCACGCTTCTTTATACGAACATTGGTATCTCGTAGAAAGTAATAAAGGTTCGCCGTATCGAATAATAAATTGAAATATATCAATCAAACTAGCAATACATAAAAATACGCGAAGTGACTACAGAGACGCTTCTCTTCTCCATAACTAATTAAATTGTTATATTTTCCCCCTGGCAACGCGTCGTCATAACAGAGACTCATCTTCGTTTCTTAGCACTAGACAACAGTGCATTATGAATCGACGGGTCGCCACAACAACAACGATAACACTATGTTTCATTTTGGTTAGTTAATGCCTTATTTTACGTGAAGAGACTCAGGCCATCAGGCCCGCTCTTCCATCTGAGCACGCAAATTTTGGTTCGCTCCTTTCACCATCTGTTGGGAAAGAAGGTATTACTCGGGCGACAAAACAGGCTATTTTGAATTTAGCTCAGAGGCTCCTTTTAGGCTTGATCTTTTACAAGTAGTAAATCTACAACATCGGACCGACGGTTTTACTTCTCGGAAGAAAGGTGTACGAAGGATTTTTTCTACCAGCAAACTTAGATATAACAGCCCCATACGCTCACCGTTATACCGCCGAACGCGCAAAGGAATACGGAATCATTTTGTACGACCCCGCCCCTGCGCGCGTACCGCACCGAAAACATACGACAGGCAGCCGCGTCTCCTTCTCCGAGGGGTCATTGAAGAGTGCGCCGAGCGCACGAAGAGGTGCGGGTGGGGAGGAGAGGGGTGGGGAGTGGGGATAGTCAGCATGTTTGGAAGCGGCACAAACAAGTTTCATGAACGCGCTGCGCTCGAAATAGGCGAAAGTCGTGACAAGGCCGAGAAACGCGGTCGCCCGCGCCGCCCCCTCCCAGGCCACGCCCCCACTCCGCAGTCGCGGCGTCCTAGCCAAGATTTAGGGAAACGCGTCCCCCCCCTCCCCCGCGCTCTAGCACCACGCATAACACGATGCAAATAAATGTGGTTAGCAGCAGAAAGATTTAAATCTACTCCATGTTCCTCCTTGTTCGCCCTCCTCTGCTCCTCTTTCTCCTTATTGTCTTCCTTCTCCTGCCTCCCTGCCTCCTCCTCTTCTCCTTATTGTTCACTCCTTCTCTCCTCCATTTTCTTATTGTACCAAAAACAAGACACATGCCCTTCCGTCGTTCTTTTGATTCGTGTATCTGCACCTCCCCTCTCTCATGCCCGGTTCCTTGTTTCTGTACTACTAATATTTTGTGGTGTCTGGCTTAATTCACTCTCTTCACATATTTTCGTCCGGCGGCTTTTTTTTTTCTCTCTTACTGTACTCTTTCAGTTCCTTCCTCCTCCCCTCCTTCTCTCCTTCTCCCTATAATCTTGTCTTTCTCTCCATCCTCCCATCACATATTTTCTTACCCTTTTCTCCTTTATTGCTCTCCTCCTCCTCCTAACTCCATATCTTTCCTTTCGTCTCGGGCTTAACTCTGCTCACCTCCTTCCTTTACTCCTTTCTCTTATTCGTCTCCTCTTCCTTTCTCGCCATTATTGGTCTCCTCTCCTCTATTCTATCTCTTTCTTATTTAGTCTCTCCTCCCCATCTCTTAGCTTTCTTCACTTAATTCGTCTCCTCGCTCTTTTTTTCTACAGGAAAGGAGGAAGATTCTCCTCACGCTATTCATACTATATTGTGCAATCCACTATACGAAATTAGCAAAACATAAAACTTACTACAGCTTTTTTTTCCTCTTCTGTGATAATTTAGTCTCAGTCCGTAACAGCCTACCAATTTTTCTAGCATTAGTGTCTAGATCTATCCATCCTCGAACTATGTTCGAAATTATTCGGCACATCGTTTTTCTCCTATAATGTCTCTCCTTTCCATATATCATCACGCTCCCTCTATTAGCTCATATCACATCCTCTAATCTCATATCCCCTTTTTCTCCTGTAGCTGTCTCCTCCTGCAACCCTCCTCATTACTTTCTTTAGTAGTAGTTCTTGGGCTCGCAACTCTCTCCTACACTCGGTGTAATATACTTCTCCGGGCTCAATTGTCTCCATCCTCATCACTCACCTACCTCTTTCTTTCTTTCATTTTGTCTCCTCCTTCACTCGTTCCTTCAGGAATTCCTCTTTCTACTCCTGGTAGGTCCACGTCCTCGCGTCCGCTCCGCTTCATCGTACCATTAAATTTCGTCTCTCTTCTGACCGCTCACCATTTTCTTCCTATTCTGATCTCCATTCTCATTCAAAACCCCTTATTTCGCTTACTTCAGTCATCGCGCTTCTCTCTCTCTTTGTTCTATAATACTATTTCTT